>JAVANC010000013.1:7700505-7743225 GCA_033319125.1 Parnassius glacialis
GCTGGCCCCTTGGGTTCCGTTGCCCTATTCCGAATTTCCCTACTTTCAGCTCACCGTTCTCTCTTGTGCCTAGTTTTGCGTTGAAGTCTCCCATTAACACGTATAGTGGGTTTTGGAGGAATGCATTGTTCTAGAGATATCCTCATACATTTCTTCCACCTCCTCATCGGCGTGTACCGAGGTTGATGCGTAAACCTGTATAACCTTCAGCGATTACCGTTCGGTGATTCTGAGTATAAGGTCCGCAACCCTCGTCGACACACTCCCAATCTTTACAACGTTGTTAACGAGAGACTTGTGGACGATAAATCCGACACCTCCTTGGGACAGATGGTCGCCCTCCTGGTGATAGAACAAATTGCCGGATTCGAGGATTACCGTGACCTCCCCCTCTCTTCAGACTTCGGATAATCCTATGACATTCCAGTGCAACTTGTCTATCTCTTCTTCTAGCTCCAGGACCTTCTCGTCAGTCCTCAGGGTGCGTGCGTTATAAGTTGCCATGTCGAGTCGTCGTAGGTGGCAACAGAACCTCCACCGGAGACTCTTAGCACCCCCTGCCTCGCTGTTACCATGGTCGCCACCTTAGCCAGGAATAGCGGGGCTGCCGGGGACTGGGGGCCATCTCTTCGTTACTTTCATGGGGGTATATTGCCATAGTTGCCACGCTTGGCGAGCGGGTTGGCAAGCGCAGTTTTTTTATTGTTGTTTTGCTGTTATCAGAAAGATGCTGCTGCCCATCCTCTGCCTCAGTTTCCGTCTGTCGCCTTTTACGACACCCACGGGAAGATATGGGGTTGTGAGTATTCTTACCCGCCACTACACGGGCTTATGAGTTATTACTTACAATAAATACTCCTAGGAACTAAGCTAGCCAAACAATTTAATTTTCGTGCCTTTTGTTCGGCGAACATAGCTGAAGACGATTTCAGTTTTACTAAATTCTTTACTTCTTTAGAGAATAGTGATAGCCTTTCCTGTCCCATTAGAAGTCCTTGGAGTTTTTGCTTACACACGTTGGGGGCCCCTGTAGCCCGGGGGCCCCGTATCATTGATACGGCTGATACGGCGGTAGCTACGCCCCTGATCTTGCACAACTCATTGTGGTGTTAGATACGACTACTCTGAATAGTCCGCATGATCGCATATCAACGGTGTACGTAACAGGGATGGGGAGCGTGTTCATTTTATTAATAGAATATGCGTGATAAATGAGCACAAAGTCCATCTTATAGTGACTCTAGGTGGTGATTCATAGAGCTTTACATATATCCTCAATTTAAAATCAAAATGTGCGTTGTCAACCCTGAGGACTAAGATAGAATCTGCTTTATTACCAGTAAAAAGTCTCCGGGTCTCTACGTTCTCCATACAAAATATAGCAGATTTAACTACTCCACGGTAGGGTGAATCCTGTGTGAGTGAACTTAGTAATAAAGACTTGTTTATTACTGGGACTTTGTTGTAATATCCTATAAATTGCCCAATGAATGAATTTCTGCCACTGTGTGTACATCACTTTTTTACTAAAGATGGACTTATTACATAATTTATACATTCAATCAAGATTTGTATATAAAACCTAATGTTTCAGTTATAATATTCACGACACTAACTTCATTTTACTACGACAATCACGATGCGTGCACGATGCACCCATGTGACACTACAAGTGTGTTATTAATATATTTATTTCGGGTTACTAATCTGTTTAGATGATACACTTTGTATGATTATGATAGAACTTCGTTAATGGTAAGTTCATTTAATCATGAATTTTATAACATTTCCCTACTCTCTTCTCCTCAGTTGCCGACGAGGAGGGACGGACGGTGTAGCAAGTAATAAAGTTGCCAACAAAGGATGCCAACAGAGGACCCATTCGTGTTACAACTATACTACTTATATAGCTGCAGCATAGCTCTACCACGTATAAAATGGCTAAGATTATAATCTTAGCCATTATTATAGTAGAGCTACCAGCGTAAAATAGCAGCATAATGGTGCTATGTTCGTACGGCGAGTGTGGAGAACAGGAGGAACCCTTTTACTGGAAACGTAGCATTCTATCTTAGTCCTCACGGATAACAACGTATCTGCATTTTGATTCGTAGTTAAGGAAAGATCTACATCCATCCTCAACTACGAATATGTCGCCCATAGACATCTACATGTCTATGGGCCACAGCAACTTCTTATCATCAGGCGGACTGTGTGCTCGTTTGTCACCCTTATACTATTAAAAAATCCAGTTAATCATTACTTCAGTAATAAATCTCCCGGTTCTCTACACTCACAAGACGAAACACTGCTGTGTTTCGTATGGTGAGTGTAGAGCACCGGAGACCCTCTTTATTGGAAAGAAGGCATTTCATCTAAGTCCTCACGGGTGACAACGCATCTGCATTTTGATTTGCAAACGAAGATAGATGTAGTTGTCTATGGGCCACAGCAACCACTTACCATCAGGTGGACTGTGTGCTCGTTTGTCACCCTATCCTATAAAAAAAAACCATACCATATCTTAAACCAAACCATATAATAAGACTGTATCCATCTTACAAAGACGAGTATATATTACAAAACGTGGTTTATTCATAGCTGCTATAAGCCCTGATTTAACAGTCTTTCTCACTAGAGTAGTCCCTTAAGCTTGGTCCAACAGTCTTTGCAAAATTGTACATTTGCTCCCGAATTCCGTATTTACATTTTTGTTCGCATATTGCCGCGAGACTTCCTGGAACAGATTCTAGTTAAAACCTGAGACTTTAAACAACAAATTATAAACCACTTCTAGTGTTAAGACGGTATCCGTCTTAATACAAAGCATGGTTTATTAGAAGTCTCGAGTTTGTTTTTATTATTATAAGCCTAGTAATTGACTACTGTCCCACTGGATGGTAAGTGGTGATGCAGTCAAAGATATTTAACCGCTCTGACTCAGCTTAACAAAAACCTATTCACTCTTGTCTTTATGGCACCCACATTATAATCGAATAGAAAGAAATGCTATAAAATTATTCCACTCCTTTGCTGTATGCATTATGAACAGTGAAGCAAACTGTTTGTTGCAAATGGGTTTAAACTATGATTTAAGGAAATTTTAAAATGATTGTTGATTGTTTAAACCATGGCAGAGCAAATCTGCAGCTGTATTATGGCTGTAGCTCGACTCGGTCAGCTGGATCAGGGTAGTCCACGCCCTTACAAAATACCAGCGTAAAATAGCAGCTTAATGTTGCTTTGTTTCATATGGTGAGTGTAGAGAACGTAAAACCTTTTACAGTGGAGACGAGTCTTTCTATTGTAGTCCCCAAGAATAACAATGTGTCTGCAATTTTATTCTTAATCGAGGGTAGATGTAGGTGTCTATGGGCCACAAAATACACTTACCATCGAGTGTACTCTGTGCCCATTTGTCACCCTCATTCTTTAAAAAAATAACCTCAGACTATCAATAAACCACTTTTTTATAATAAGACCGAATAAATGTATTTTCAATTAGTTAAAAACATGAGTTATGTATGTTTTCATTACAAAATATAAGCAAATTATATAAAGAGGATTTTCTTACAAAATTCAACTAAAAACAAAAAATAATAATCCATTTATATGAGAACCATAAACTTTTATTACAAGGGCCTTTTACTTTTGACAACACTGAACTGCGTGTCCACTTCAGTATCTCTTCTAATATGACTACTTTAAAAATATAAAACTTTTCTGAACGGAACTGTCGAGTAATAATGGAAATAATTTTTGTAAAATATATTTACATGTTATATAAAAATGCAGAATGTGTTTAATGTCATAAATATTTACGAATTTTATAGCCTTTAAGTTAGGTTCTTACAACTAAAGTGACAAACGAACTTAAAGTCCACTGGCTTCTAAGTGGTTTCTGCAGCTCATGAATACCTGCAACCAACGTCAAACAAAGAAGTTACAGTTATGTTGTCACAGCCTGAGATAAGGTCCTATCACTTAGTGGTTTCAAGAGTACTTTGAACGCCCAGATGTGCTTAACTTTCACTACCTTCAGCTTTTAGTTATTACAACTATCGGCTCCTGCTTTTTCACGACATGACCTTACTTATATATCATATAAGCTTGTTTCTCCTAAGCAGAATCCCGCAGTACTATATATTCGTAATTTCACTAAAATGGATTCTGATAAACTTAAAAGTGTCGCATATCGTATGCACTTATCCTCTGTTTTTAAATCAACTTCCATTGACGATAAAGTGTCCGTGCTTAATAATATAGTTCTTAGTCTGTACAACAATCATGCTCCTAAACATCAAGTAAGAGTAAAGCGTCCACCAGCTTCGTGGATGACTAGGGCCGTACGTAAAGGTGGCAATGTCCAGGCGAGATCGAGCATTTAATTTAAGAGGCATCGTACTCAGGAGAGCTGGGATTGCTACAAAATGCTAAGAAACAGATGCAATCAGATGGTACGAAATGCTAAACGCCGTTATATCCATAGCAATATTACAAATACTTCGACCGCCGATGTGTGGAAATTTCTTAAAACACTGGGTATTAGTAAGGCGGTAACATCTGATCATGGTCCATCAATCACTCTGGATGAAATAAATCATCATTTTATCTCTACTACTCCTTTGGATCCCACAGTTCGTTCTACAACAATAGCTTCCTTTCAATCCATGCCTTCTCCTCCTATTCCTTTTCTCACTTTTCACCTGTGACTGAGGTTGAGATCCAGAAATCAGTATTAGAGGTTTGTGAGGTTATGATATCCATGATTCTTGAGTACCTTTTACGTGCAATTATTTATTTATTTATTCTTTATTGCATTCCTTAAAACAAAAGAATACAAAGGGCGGACTTAATGCCTTGAGGCATTCTCTACCAGTCAACCCATGGAGTGGTGAGAATTTGACGTAGGTGCGGCAATATAGAATAAAATAACACTAAACAAAATTATAATTAACTACATAATACATACATTTTACTAATAAATAAACTATACACATATGATGGATACATACATACACATATACATCTACATACATATACACATACACATACACATATATATATATATATATATATATATATATATATATTTATATATATATATATATATATATATATATATATATATATATATATATATATATATATATATATATATATATATACAAATGGAGATATAAATACATGCATATACATAAAAATATACATATTTAAATACACTTAATATATATAATTAGTACATACAAATACCTATGAATATATGCGTGTGTTTAGCAATACACATTAAATGGATGATTCATGTAAAATGCGTTGTCTTCAATAGATGATTACGGATCAATTTTTTAAAAGCGTACTTATTGGGTACTTTTCTAATGTCATCGGGCAAGGAGTTCCAAAGGCGTGTAGCCTGAACTGTGAAGGAGTTACCATAGAACTCGGTGAAGTGAACAGGAATACAGATTTTGTTGTTAGAAGAAGATCGTAGGACCCTATCATGATCAATTACACACATCGTAAACTATTCCCTTGATTCAGGCCAATATCCTACTCAGTGGAAAAAAGCATTCGTGCAACCACTTCCTAAAATACCTAACCCCTTATTACCTAGCCATTTTAGACCAATTTCAATTTTGCCATACCTATCTAAAGTTCTGGAAGCCTGTGTTCACAAGCAAATCTCTATGTTCATAACCAAACATAACCTGCTGAATGAATATCAGTCAGGCTTTCGCGGAGGTCACAGTACTACCACTGCCTTGATAAGAGTCACAGATGACATTCGAATGGGAAAGGATGAGCAGAAGCTTACAGTAGTAGTGCTTTGTTGATTTTTCAAATGCTTTATCTCGGTACTCGGCGACATTTTCCCGAGAAATATTGGCACGGCCGGTATATAAGGCATCACCAGTGCTGTCGTCTGCATAGCAATGAATGCTACCAGTTAGCAACATATTGATATGCAGGAGAAACAGCGTTGGTGATAGCACGCAGCTTTGTGGAACACCAGCGTTGATAGGCTTGAAATCAGAGCATGCACCGTCTACTAAGACCTTGATACTCCGATCAGCAAGAAAACTGGTGATCCATTTGCACAATTTCTCGGGAAGCCCATAGGAAAGAAGCTTCGAAAGAAGCGCTTTATGCCAGACCCGATCGAAGGCCTTCGCTATGTCCAAACTAACGGCCAATGCCTCCCCCTTGGACTCTACTGCCTTCGCCGATCTATGACTTAAGTAGACTAGAAGATCACCAGCTGATCGACCCCGACGAAAACCGTACTGGCGGTCACTAATCAGCTGATGATCCTCAAGGTACCTCATGAGCTGGCAGTTTATAATGGCTTCCATTATTTTTGAGAACAAGGAGGTGATGGCGATAGGCCTGTAGTTGGACGGGTCTGAACGGTCGCCTTTTTTAGGGATCGGGTGGACCAAAGCTATCTTCGGGACTACGCCTTGGGAGTAGGAGTACCGGAAAAGATGCGTTAAAACCGGTGCCAACTCCGGAGCACACGTCTTCAGCACAATGGGAGGGACTCCATCGGGCCCACTCGACTTGCTGACGTCCAGGGAGAAGAGTGCTTTGCGAACCGAGCGCTGTGTAAATCGCACATCCGGCATGGAGCACTTACATCGCGGAATGGTCGGCGGTGTGTCCCCCCGTCATCTAGAGTCGAGATGGACGCAAAAAGAGAGCTCAACAGATTGGCTTTCTCCTTTGCGGCATGGGCCAGTGAGTCATCCTCTCTGTGCAGAGATGGAAGATATGGCTGACAGAAGTACCCTTGGAGAGCCTTGGCGAGAGACCAGAATGCACGGGTTCCCGAAGGAAGGTGAACTAACTTCTTGCCAATTCTGCCGATGTGGTCAGACCTTGCCTTGGCAATGACGCTTTTGAAGGACCTGGAGGCGGAATTATACTTCTTTTTAAGTGCGCTGGTGTTTACATCCCGAGACGTTGATGCGTCAGCCCAGGCCTGATAACACTCCTGCTTATAGCGTGATGCTATTTTGCAGGAGCGACCAAACCATGGCTGGGATCTGCCTCCGATGGGCATCACAGAGGATGGAATAAAAAGTTCCATACCCTGAAGTACCAAATCAGCAACAGAATCGGCAACAACGCTGGGATCTTCCGGCGAGAAGCAAACCCGCCCCCAAGGGTAGGATGCAAAAAAAGACCGCATCCCGTCCCAATCAGCTGACCTATAGTGCCAAACACGGCGGCAAGCTGCAGATCGCAACTGCGATTGGAGCGTCAGTGGCACCATACTCCAGATCAGACAATGGTCTGAAGAGCCCAGACGTCGACGGAGACCTGATATCCGTCCGGATGAGAGGTCAGCAGAAGGTCCAACAGGGAAGGTTCATGGTCTTCCACATCTAGGATCCGCGTAGGCGAAGTAACCTGTTGTGTTAGACCATATTCCAAAGCAAAATCATGGACAGATCTATCCGCATGATCGGTTAAACGAGAACCAAGCCATTCAGCGTGGTGGGCGTTAAAATCACCGAGTATCACGATCTCTGCGGATGGGACCTGTTGTAGCACGGAGTCTGCAGCCATTTAGACGTGGTTGATGAGTCGGTCTGTGTCGGCATTACCGCTATGGGACCTATAGAGGCACCCGTAGACGCGGGGATGGTCGTCGATGTCTACGCACAGCCATAGGATGGACAGGTCCGTACCTTCAAGACTGCCGAGGCGTCGAAAACAGATGTCCTCTTTGACGTATACGCAAACTCCAGCCCGGGGCACAAAGGAGTGTTCGAATTTGTACCCCGGGTAGGAGAGATATAAAGTATCAGCCGGAGAGGGCACCTGAGTTTCGGTTAAAAAGAGCAAGGCCGGCTTCGCTGTCTCTAGATGGTAATGGACAGCGTTAAGGTTGGAATGAAGTCCTCTGATGTTGCAAAAATTCATGGATAGCGTGACAGGGGTCGCCTTGGTTGTATTGCTCAGTTATAGGCTACATCGCAGTTCCTGGTTTCTTAAATAAGTCGGCGCAAACATTTTAGGTCAAAATAAATTGTTTTTTCCAGGTCTGGTCTACTGGTCTACATTAGTAGAGGAGCCGTACTAACTCAGAGACTAAACGCTGCACATACATGCGTTTAGCTATACGCAAACAACCTCGGGTTGAATCTTTGCCAGCACCAATGAAATAGTTAATTTCATTGTCAATTACTGATTTCCCAGGCTCTGCTATAGGTGTGAGGAATAAAATAATTCGAGGACATGTGTATGTACAGTAAATCAGCTCTTGAAATTGTGACTTTTAACTATTTGATTGGTACCGGTTAAGATCGAAAGGTTTATGCTTGAGTACTGTAAAATGTTTAAGCAGTAGCTTACTGCCTGAGCTTTGAATTTCGAGCTTAGTTTAGAGAATTACACTAATTTTATATATCTCTTAACCGTGTCGTGTCGGTGTAAGAATATCTATTAATCCATATCGTCCCTAGGGTGTAATAAGAGGCGACAGAGGGAAAATAAAACAGGAGATGGGCAGCAACATCTTCCTGATAACAACTAGAAATAATAAAAAATTGCGGATGCCAACCCGCTTGCCAAGCGTGGCAACAATGGTAAAATCCCCTCATGAGCTGAGCTGTCATCGTTGGAGCCACACGCAAGTGTGAGTAACGATCCAAGAGCGAGTCTTATTCGACACTATTCTGAAGATATCCCGGACGTCAGTCTGAGCGAGATTAGAATGGCTCTCCAGCACCTTAAAAACGGCAAGGCTCCAGGCGAGGATGGAATCACAGCGGAGCTTCTGAAAGCGGGTGGAAGACCGGTACTTGAAGTCCTTCAGAAGCTCTTAAATTCCGTCCTTCATGGTGGAATTACACCGGAGGCGTGGAGCAGAAGTGCGGTGGTCTTGTTCTTCAAGAAAGGTGACAACGCTCTCTTGAAGAACTACAGACCGATTTCCCTTCTGAGCCGCGTCTACGTGCTGTTTTCGAGAGTCATTACGAATCGTCTCGCGCGCAGACTTGACGACTTCCAGCCTCCCGAACAAGCCGGTTTCCGAAAGGGCTTTAGCACCATAGACCACATACATACGCTACGGCAAATTGTACAGAAGTCCGAAGAGTACAATTTGCCACTATGTCTGGCGTATGTGGACTATGACAAAGCCTTTGATTCCGTTGAAATTTGGGCGGTGCTGCAGTCCCTTCAGCGGTGCCAAGTTGACTGTCGATATATCTAAGTGCTGAAGTATTTGTACAGTAGAGCTACGATGGCTATCCGAGTACAGAACCAGAGTACGAAACCTATCCAATTGCAGAGAGGTGTAAGACAGGGTGACGTTATATCCCCGAAACTCTTCACCGCTGCATTGGAAGACGTTTTCAAGCTTCTGGGCTGGAAAGGATACGGTATTAACATCAATGGCGAGTCCATCACTCACCTTCGATTTGCCGACGATATAGTCCTCATGGCAGAATCGCTGGAGGAACTAAGCACTATGCTCAATGACCTCTATTGTGTCTCCCAACGAATAGGTCTTAAGATGAACATGGACAAAACAAAGATTATGTTTAATGTCCATGTCACACCTATGCCAGTAGTTGTTGGGAGCACTAAGCTCGAAGTTGTTGACGAGTATGTTTACCTGGGACAAATACTCCGACTAGGTAAGTCCAACTTCGACCGAGAGGTCAATCGACGGATTCAACTCGGCTGGGCAGCGTTCGGGAATCTACGACACATCTTCTCGTCAGAAATACCTCAAAACCTTAAAACAAAATTGTACAACCAGTGCGTGTTGCCAGTGATGACTTACGGAACTGAGACGTGGTCCTTCACTGCTGACCGTATGAGGAAGCTCAAGGTCGCTCAGCGAGCTATTGAGAGGGCTATGCTCGGAGTTTCTCTGCGTGATAAACTTAGGAATGAGGATATCCGCAGTAGAACCAGAGTAACCGACATAGCCCAACGGATTAGTAAGCTGAAGTGGCAGTGGGCCGGCCATATAGCTCGAAGAACCGACAACCGATGGGGAAGAAAGGTTCTCGAGTGGCAGCCTCGTACCGGTAGGCGCAGTGTAGGGCGTCCCCCCACAAGATGGAGTGACGACCTGGTAAGACATGCAGGAAGTCGATAGATGCAGGTCGCTCAGGACCGTGCTTTGTGGCATTCTTTGGGGGAGGCCTATGTTCAGCAGTGGACTTGTGAAGGGCTGTAATGATGATGATGATGATGATGAGCTGATTTATGAGGGAGGCCTATCTGCAGCAGTGGACTTTTATAGGCTGTAATGGTAATATAATTGTGTAATATATTTCTTTGTTGATAACTCAGTCGGGAAAACGACTTAATATTAATGTAATTACATACATATCTTCGTTTACTGTTTCTTCTATTAATTTGTTGCTTTGTGTTCATATCTTCATTTAGTTAGAAATGAAGAGGCATAACAAATCGCTTTAGCGTATTTAAATTTATATTATACTATATGGGATATCAATTGTGCTCAATATATTTTTAGTAAAATTTATTTATATATAATATTTCAGTTATATTTATTTTATATATTTATATTCTATATTTACATGTATCCCAACCAGACGAGGATATAATAATAATATCACATTATTATAATAATAATAGCCAGCATTATCCGGATTGTCCGACGCTTTTTTCGCTTTCCTTCTTACCATCAGAATTTTTTTATTATAGAATATGCGTGAGAAGCGAGCATAGTTCACCTTATAAAAAGTGGTGACTGTGCCCCACATATATCTATCCTCCATAAAAGGTAAAACAAATTCAGATTCATTGTCACCCCTGAGCACTATGATACAATGTCTACGTTTACAGTAAAAAGGGTTTTTTCTCTACACACATCATACATTTGTTCTCACCAGTCGAAGATTTCCAACTTCTTTTCTTCGTTTTTACAACATATTGACCGTGTAGTGGCGGTGTAAGAATAACCACAACTTACTACAGTCTGAAGAGAAAATATTACTTCATAGTAAAAATTTTCACGTCAGATGGCAAGAAAAGGAGAATTAGTAACTGAAACTGTAGCCAGTAGAAGTAAAAGGGGAGATCTCCCGCCGGGCAAGGTGTTCTGCCCGGACAGTGGCCAACGCTCCTAGTGGTAGTTCGGAGCTATTCTATATATACTGCTTTTTACTTCGGAACTTTGATTCGATGCTGAGTGGGAATTCGGCGTGGAGGCCAAGTGGAGGAGGTGAGCCACCTTTTGTGAGTCCGTAATAGTCCAGATGGAGGCTGTTTAGTGGGATCGGGAGAGGACAGATCCCACTCGAAGACGACGTTATCAAGGAGCTCGCCTTGATGATAGTTTTCCCCTACCAGAAACTTGGCCTCCTGATTTACGGGTGCTCGGGGCGAGGCCCCGAAATATCTAGTAATAAGGATGGGATGATGTCTCAAAAGTAGTCTTGGGACAACGTGATAATACTGCGAGGGTGCTGACGGCAGCAAGTAATACCCCTGAGACGTGTTTATAGAAAGCATGGGGAGACCCTGTAGCGTTCGGAATTCTTCCGTTTCAATTACGCTCTGTCGCCTCTTACGACACCCACATATTAGTGGAATAGATTTTATAATTCGTAGATTACCTCATAAGGGGGTATAATTGCTAGTTGTCACGCTTGGCAGGTGAGTTTGCAAGTACCGTTCTTTATTGTCTAGTTGTTACAAGATGGTGCTAACCATCATTTGTGTAATTATGAACGAATGAATGAATGATAACATTTTATCTTTTTTATTCAACCACTTAATAGAAAGGTTCTCGAATATGTGTGTTACTCCAAACTCTGCCCACCAAAAGCAGAGTCGTACCGTTAAGCTAAGTTTAGGGCAGCCAGCTACTAGAAGTAGAGTAACGCTCTGGTAAGAGATGCAGAAAGTCGATGGAAGCAGATCCTTTGCTTTCATAATCCATTGCCGAAGAGCTTTAATAGTAATTGTCATGATGAATTCGCCTTTTTGATTTCATAGAATTATTATGTCGATCAATTATACATCAAATCAATTTCGAATCGTAAAAATGAATATCTGTTACACATTAATATCATATTTTTATACTACTATAAGCCAGATTATAATAAAAATGTTACATGATATTTTGCCAGCTATATTAGTAAGAATTAAGCGATAAAAGTGTTACACAATGTCTTTATAAAACAACACATACACGATGCTTTTCTTTAAAGAGTTCGTATGGTCTTTGTTGTAATAGGAAACACCTCTCCGGTGCAGCTGTTTTGTTTCATTCATCCTGTCACCTAGTTACTTCTCGCTTTAACGTGTTTCTTCCATTTTATTCCAGATCGCTTAAAACGTGTATGTATATTATTTATAGTCCATTCGCGTTAAGAAAATAGTGAGTCATCAGTGCAACTACATGGTAAAGGTGTATTCACAGTGGAGTAAAAATTCTTTTTTTTTCAACATTTAATTAAGTTTTAAGGAAACAAATTTTCTTAAAATTACTTAAATCACTAAACGAAGTGTGGTACGTTTGAAAACAGGAATATCTTCGTTAGCTTCGCTAAGTGTCATAATTTTGTCCAATGTCGGGTAGTCGTTATTTAAACATATTGAGTGAACTTTTCTCCTTATTGCACATTTGTCTAGTTCATCTAATTTATCGACCGTCGATAGTCGAGCTCTTTTTTTCACGGGTGATTTTAATGTGTTAGTATCCTTTTGTTCTTTAATAATTTTATAAACAGTACATTGGGACACACCACATGCACTTGCTGTATTTATTACTGTGTTCTCCACAGTCGCATTTAAATCACACAGTTTAAAGTACTTATAAACATTGTAAATTACGCGTCTCTCTTCGCTATGGATTATTGATCCACTTTTATTCTTTCCAATAGGTGAGGTATTCATTTTCAAAATTTTTTGTTTTGTTCGAAGGCCTGACTTCAACTGGTCACTGTGAGCTCGACCTTCTAATTTCTTGCATTTTAAGTGGCTGCGGGGCGTGGCCAGGCCGGCGCACAACGATGACTCACTATTTTCTTAACGCGAACGGAGTACAGAAAAAAATACTATTGGTTAATCCAATTGAGCATGCCTTCGCATTAAAAAAAATAGGTATAGCATGATTATACGGATTTTTTTAAAGTAGTTTAAATACACACAAGTTATCACTAAAGACCTTACTATACTTACAATTTTCCGGTAATTTTATGTCAAACTTCAATTTGAAAAAAGTTTGGAAAATCCAAAGTGCACGACTCATAATGAATGAATGAATGAATGAATGAATGAATATACTTTTATTGTACACCACGAACAAATATACAAAATATGTCATAACAAAAATCAGATTATAATATGTACAATTTGGCGGCCTTATCGCTACATAGCGATCTCTTCCAGGCAACCAAACGTAAAAAGTAATACAAACAATGAATAGGTAGGTGGTAGGTGGTGCAATATAAATACACAAATAATAAATGCAAAAAAAGATATAAATAACTAAGTAATACATGAAATAATATAAATTACTAACACATAATAAAAGATAAAGTGAAACATATAATATATACATATACATACACATATACACATATACATACATACATATATAAATATACATATACATACATATATAAACATATATACATAAATATACACACAACACATATATATCAATATACATATATATACAAAATTCCTCAAACAATAATATAAAGCTGATAGATATAATAAATACATAATCACACAGTTTATCCTAACGGTGCCCGAACGATTGAAACAAGTAATGCTCTTTAAGTAATCGCTTAAAGATAACAATAGTTTGTGCCTCACGTATATGCAAAGGTAGGGCATGCCAGAGTTTAATGGACTGGACAGTAAAAGATTTATTGAAAAATTATGTATTGTGAGTTGGTACACTTAAAATGAATTTTCTAGAAGAGCGTAAAGGTTCCCCCGGAAGCCCCACAAAATTAAACTTCTCCTTTAGATAGGGAGGAGTAGAAGGGTGAAATAATACACAGTACAAAATAGAAAGTATATGCATGTTCCAGCGAAGTCGGATAGGTAACCACTTGAGACGTGAGCGAAATTGGGAAATATGGTCAAATTTGCGCAATCCAAATATGAACCGAATACTAGTATTTTGAAGTCTCTCAAGCTTATTTAGCTGGTCCTCAGTTATGTTTACATAGCTTGTGTCAGCATAGTCGAGAATTGGAAGGAGAAGAGACTGTGCGAGCATAATTTAATGCTCAATGATCAACATATCATCATTCAAATATCACTCCATAAAGTCTAAGACGTATTTAAGTATAAATATTACATCCTACTTACTTTTAGTACGTACTACTATTATTTATTTTGTGCTTTTAAAATATTGTAATAAAAATCTCTGATTATTATAATAATCAAGTATGTATGAAATTAGTTTTTCGAATATTTTGTATTAATTTGTACAGCGATCTTTTTGAGCCGCTGCAAACAACCGATACTGTGTCCACTCACAACGGCGTGGCAGTTGACGCCAAACTAACAATGGTAGAGGCAAGCGGTAGCTTTTGCTGTCGCACGGATGGGCCAGCTCGAACCGGGGTGGAACCACGACCTCACAGAATACCAGCGTGAAGTAGAGGTTTACCTCTGCGTTGCGCTTGGTGAGTGCAGGTGGCCGGAGGCCCAATTCCCCCCCCCCCCCCCCCCCCCATCAACATGGTAGTGGAATTAAATAAAAGACTACCCCAGGAGGGTACCAGCACCCCTGGAGAATCCCTCGCTGAGCAACCACGACCAAACTACTCCACTCCTGGGCGTGGGTGCTCAGGCTGCCCCGCGTATTCTGGGGGGGGGGGGGGGGCGAAATTCCGCTCAAGACGAAACCTGCTCGGGGCAAGCGGAGCAAGAAGACAAAGGCAACCCCTGCCACGCTTACCGTGGATTTCTGTAATATCAGGGGACTTCATTCAAACCTTAACGCCGTCCACTACCATCTGGCGATAGCTAAGCCGGCCTTGCTCTTTCTAACCGAGACACAGGTGTCCTCTCCGGCTGATACTTCGTATCTCTCCTACCCGGGGTACAGATTAGAACACTCGTTTGTGCCCCGAGCTGGAGTTTGCGTGTATGTCAGAGAGGATATCTGTTTTCGACGCCTCGGCAGTCTTAAAGGTACGGACCTGTCAGGCATTTGATAGGGTCTGGCACAAAGCGCTCCTTTCGAAGCTTCCTTCCTATGGGCTTCCCGAGAAATTGTGCAAATGGATCACCAGTTTCCTTGCTGATCGGAGCATCACGGTCGTAGTAGACGGTGCATGCTCTGATTTCAAGCCTATCAACGCTGGTGTTCCACAAGGCTGCGTGCTTACACCAACGCTGTTTCTTCTGCATATCAATGATATGTTGCTAACTGGTAGCATTCATTGCTATGCAAACGACAGCACTGGTGATGCCTTATATACCGGCCGTGCCAATATTTCTCGGGAACACGTCGCCGAGTACCGGGACAAACTTGTGTCTGAAGTCGAGTCTTTGCTTTACAAATTCTCGAATTAGGGCCGATTAAATCTAGTCCAGTTCAATCCCCAGAAGACCCAAGTTTGCGCGTTTACCGCTAAAAAGAACCCCTTTGTCGTATCTCCTCAGTTTCAAGGCACTCCCCTTGCTGCCTCAGCCAGTATCGGAATCCTTGGCGTCGACATATCGAATAGAGTGCAGTTTCGTGGACACCTGGAAGGGAAGGCCAAATTGTCCTCTAAAAAGCTTGGCGTGCTCAGCAGGGCGAGACAGTATTTCATGCCGGCACATCTCTTGCAACTCTCTGGGCCGTTCTTATCTCTGGGCCGGAGCACCCCAGTGCCAGCTCCTTCCACTTGACCGCATCCAGAGCGGTTCTATTATTTATACTGTATATACGGTATTTCTGATAGTTCCCCACTCAGTTTGGCTCCAATCATTTGTGGAAGATGGCGCAGACACAAATTCTTTTTGTGTATTTGTTTAACATGTTTTAATGTTTTCAAATAGGTACGTCCAATTTTCATATTCGCATTTTGTTAATTTTTCATAGGACAAACATATTCACTTCTAAATTATATTTGTATTTTTTAAGTTACTTAAACTTTTGTTCGAGATTTCAGCTTTCAAAATTTCGTAATAAGAGTCAGTAAGTTACAATAATTAACCCTCAATATGCTGACTAACAAACAGCTTGCAAACAAGTAAACAAAACATAATGATTTCTTATATTTACGCGAACACTACACATTGAATAAAACTGTTTTTACGGATTTTATCGCGTTTATTTTATTATTTTTATTCCCGACGTTTCGAGTGCTTTTCAGCAACCCATGGTCACGGTGACCATGGGTTGCTGAAAAGCACTCGAAACGTCGGGAATAAAAATAATAAAATAAACGCAATAAAATCCGTAAAAAACAGTTTTATTCAAACAAAACATAATTTAATAATTTGGGAAAAGTCACAGGAATATTTTATGGTAACAGAATGCAAAACAAAATGTTAATGTTATATAAATATAAAATATGTGGTAAAAACGGCACAAATATTTGGAAATATCTGGAGTTCAGTGCGGTCAGACCTTTAACCTTGGAATAAGTTATTGGCAGCTATTTGAGGTGGAGGCGCATGTTGGTGTACTTTTTATTTCCTGGGTAGGGTAATATAGTAAATGAGGTCGATTAATACCATTTCACGCTTAATAATGAATTTAGCAAACTATAATGTACGTGAACATCGACACAAAAAATAATTATTTACTTTTCCTTAGTATAATTATAAGATTGTCTATTTAAATATTATTTCTTTGTTGTTATGTCTATTATTTTTTAAATAAAAATTACTTTTTGGCAGATAAGTAATGCTTTCGTATTTTCACTGTATACTTATACTTTAAATAATTCATTTAATGAATCCAGGGAGCGCAAATTATAAATTGTGCGAATTGTCGAGATTGAATTCAAACAAAGCAGTTCGAAAATAGGATCAAACAAAAATCTCAGAGGTAACAAGATTAATGACTGCATTCAACTACTTTGAAGGCAAAATTTCCATTTTGTTCGACATTTGGTTAGTTGAGACTGCAACTGCACTTACGGCACGTTTTTCATTCTTTTAAGTCTTGAAAAAATGGGAAACGACGTAAACCGTATTTAATGTATTAATCCTATTTAATCTCCATCTGAATAAAACATTGATGGTTTTAATTTTTAACAACGACTATGATACACGACCTGATGATGACTTGACGTATTTTGCTTGCTGTTGGTTTCGCAGTGTAAGAATATCCACTATCCCATAATTATCATCCCATGGGTGTCGTAAGAGGCGACAGAGGGAAACAAATCAGGAGAGACTAAAAATTAAAAACTGTTGTTGCCAGCCCGCTTGCCAAACGTGGCAAATATGGCAAATGCTCGATATGAGGCTATTGATGAAGGAGGCCTATATTCACCAGTGGACTTTAATACGCTTTAACAGTAACGGTAAATGAACACCCAACTGCTTGAATTTGGTAACGAAAAGCTTTGGAAACATTTCTAGAAGAAGCTATTATAAATTTGATTGAACAAAGATCCATTAATGTGAATATGTAGAACAATGACTTTGGGATCTATTGTTCACTTTAATACCAAACTGTTCAATAGCGTAGTGAGCGGCACCTATACTTGTATTATTTTAAGGAAACTCCGGCGGGCTGAAGCGTTCAGCTTTAGAAGCAGTTAAAATATTTTTTTTATAGGATAAGGGTGACAAACGAGCACACAGTCCACCTGATGGTAAGTGGTTGCTGTGGCCCATAGACATTTACATCTATTACTCTAGACTCACCATACGAAACACAAGAGCGTTAAGCTGCTATTTTACGCTGGTATTCTGTGCGAGCGTGGTCCTTCCCCGGTCGATCCGACCCATTCGTGCTACAACCATAATATAGCTGCAGCATGCTTAATAATATAAATTAGAATATACTTTTATTAATTAAATCAATAACATTATATATGCAAAGTCGTACTGAAACTTAGACTGTGTGAGAATTAGATTGTATGATTTCATCGTCTTCATCATTATAACCTATGAAAAGTCCACTGTTAAACATTGGCCTTCCCCATGATTTCATCTAAGAGGGGATATTTGCCATGTCTGTCACGCTTTGCAGGCGTTTTGGCTGCAACTGCAACTTTTTTTTGTTCTATTTTTTATCAATACTTCTCGGTTATTAAGGCTTTGTCATTTTTTGGTCCGTCGTCTATATTATGGTGCTATCAAAGCGCTGCGTTAAAAGTGGAAAGGGTAATACATCACGTCAACTTATTCTCCAAATATCAACCTCACCTGCACCATGCTGAATGCCAAACGATTGATCTCGTACTGAATGACAAATGAATGAAAGAAAAAAAAGAACATATTTATTGAATGCTGCAACTTACTTTTACAAAAAATTTTAAATAAAGAAAAAAAACTTAATGGAATACTGATAAATATAAATATGGATAACACAACAAAAAGGCCACCGACTCAACATAATGCTACAGTAACAGAGCTACTGCATATTCCGTCGATGCAACATGACTCGCGAGCAATGCCTTGACATAATTTATTACTTATTTACAACTATAAATCACTAAGTACTTATTCAAAATTCATATTAAATCTAATAAGTATAATACTTATATATATATATATATATATTACAAATATGCACACTATTTTGGTGCTACTTTTCTGTAGTCTGTGGATATGTAATACTTCTGAAATAGAGTCATGGGGATCAGATATTGCCTTTTATAAATACTCGTTGGAATTCGTGTTCATAAATGACCGCGCTAAGTTCTATTTGAACTAAGCATCATAACATACAGGAAGATTTTGCGAAGAAGCCCAACATTGTTTGGATGCTCCAGGCACAATGAAGAATATTTTTAGTCGAATTTTTTTACTTATTATAAGCCAGTGCTTGACCACAATCCCACCTGATGGTGATGCAGTGGTGATGCAGCCCTAGATAAATCGCACTGTTTTAGCATATCAAAAGCTTATTTACTCTTGCCTTCATTGACGCCCAGATTGTATTCGGACGGTAAGATAGACGCCGGCAAAATTTTCCACTCCTTTGCTGTACGCATTACAAAAGACGAAGCAAACCTTTTGGTTGTAATGCGTGAAATATCGACAACAAAGGGGTAAAGACCCGCTGTCCACCTTGTTATCCAATAGTGGAGAGGGGGAGGGGAGAAGCGTATAATTCCTGCGCAAACTCACCGAAATGCATCCTATAGAATACCGAGAGACTGACTACTCTGCGTCTTTGCAGTGACAAGATTGGTTTCAACCAAATCAAGGTCACTAATGAACCTTTTAGCACGTCTCTCCACTAAGTCCAACGCTGCCAGGTGATATTTTGCAGCACCAGCCTATATGTGACAGCAGTATTCTATGCACGACCGGACTTGCGCTTTATATAAGATAAGAAGCTGCCCCGGCGTAAAGTACCCCCGCACCCTTGCAAGGACATCAAGTTTCCTTGCGGCTACTTAGGCTCTGGACTCAGTGAATCGCCCATAGTTGAGGTTCGGAGAAAATTCAACCCCTAACTATTGAAGGCGGTCAGTGTACTCCAAGTATATATTCCGGAAAGTAGGAGCCATGGTGAGCGGGTTCCTTTTAGCGGTGAAAAGACACGCTTGTGTTTTGTAGATTCGAAGACTGCTTATAGTGTGAGGTTCACATGCTCAACCAAAGCCTCTCTGACTGGATTTGATCCCAACTGGTCTGGGCACTTGGTTGGAATCTCTCCAGTATCTCTCCAATCTCATTTTAAATTATCCTGATGAAGTGAACCTTAATTTAAACGGGATTTGAATGGCTTTCTACCATATTTAAAAACGCCAAGGCATCTGGTGAGGGTAGAATTACAACAGAGCTTTTGCAAGTGAGTGGAGAATTGGTAGTTAATATCCTTCAGGAGCTAAGCTCATTAGTTATGCCCTTCCATTTGGCACGACGCCAAAAGCGTGGAACAAAAGCAAATATCGAACAATATATCTTGATTTAAAAGACACTAACGCCCTTATGATGACAACAGTTGAATTCTCTTCTAACCTACATCTATGTGGTGTTTTTGAGAATCATAACGAGCTGTCTTGCACACAGGCTTCATGGCTTTTCTCTTCCGTATAAGCTGATTTGAAACCTAGCACTATGCTTCTTTTAATCTAACTTGTGGGTGCCAACGGTTAGGTTTAGAACAGCTAAATCGTCAAAAAGATGTTTTGATTGTTGGGAAACTAGGCTCACGTATATTGAAGAATATTTCTGAATCAAATTTTGAAGAAAATTGTGGTATTTGGAACTTTATTTAACAAATATCGTTAATATTTTCATCCTTGGGAAACCACGTGAAAGGTATAAAGGTATATATTTTGTAAGTTATTGACTTCCTCTTTACTTAAACAGAAACAGAGTTACCTACATCGTCCAATGTATTAGTTTTGAATAGCCATAGCTCGAAGAACTTTTGGAGAAAGATGGCAGCATCTTCTTAGTAAGCGGAGCGAGGTGAGCTCACTAAATAGAGGCAGAAAAACTAAGTAAAACATGCAGCATGTTGATGTATTTAGATGGATCAAGACCGTGATCGTGACTGTCCTTTGGTGAGGCCTATGTTCAGCAGTGTACTTATGACTGGTTGTAATGAAAATCCAAATACAATGACGCAGTTGCCTCGCAAAATTCATCTTGCCCACACTAAATGTAGGTCTTGCTCCACCCTTGCCTCTAACCCGCAGCCGTTTGGTCCCTCTTGCCGAGCGCTACCGACTATGTATTAGAGCCATGCTGCAGCTATATTATGGTTGTAGCACGAATGCGTCGGCTCGACGGGGGAAGGACCCTACTCTCAAAGAAAACCAGCGTAAAATAGCAGCTTAACACTGCTGTGTTTCGTATAATGGGTGTAGAGAACCGGAGACTCTTTTTACTGGAAACGAGGTATTCCAACGTAGTCCTCACGGGTGACACCTGCATTTTGATTCGTAATCGAAGATAGATGTAGATGTCTATGAGCCACAGCAACCACTTACCATCAGGTGCACTGTGTGCTCGTTTGTCACCCTTATCCTATTAAAAAAAGTGTTTTTTTTATTAAGCATTCTGCTACCTTATAATAAATATAGCAGTAGGTAATTTGTTTTTCATAGAAACACTGAGGTAAAGAAACGTTTTTAGTAACCAACAATGAATTATTTAGGTACAAATTTGTAGCTTGACAGAGCTAGACAACCTTCCGACGATAGCCAATGAATTAATTTAATTGTAAAAGGCAGGTTCTCTAGTGGCGGTCTCTTACCGATAAGTGACTATAGGGCGGCTCTCACTAGGTGGAGTAACGACCTGGTAAAAGATGCAGGGATTCTATGGATGCAGATGACTCAGGAACGCGGTCTTTTGTATATGGTCTGTAATGATAACCATCATGATGAAGGCCAATGAAAAGCCTATATTCAGCTGAGAGTTTTACAGGCTAAAGTAGAAGAGTAATATAATACATTAAAAATTACTTTTTTCATTCCTTTATGTTATATCCGAGTTTTAATGACTCTAGATTCGATCACAACTTAAAATGTTCGCCTTATCGTACCGCAAAGTGATGAATATTACATTTATTCTGAACTCAATCATATTCAAGAGACGTTAGAATTTATATATTATGCCTTTGCGAAATTCTGATGTTCCATCAATACCACAGATTTTGACGCCGTTTGATCTCGAACTACGTTACGATGACTACTGGCATGAAGTTTTAAAATGTAAAAGGACAATTTTTAGCGTCACACTTATTTTGCATCTGTTAACAAAATATATGTAGAACTAGTTTATCTTCTTGTACAATTTCCTTTTAAAATTTATTCTTAGTCAGGATTGAAAGATACTTCTGAAAATTTAAAAATTTTGTCTCAACTTTAACACTTAATCGGATGGTTAAATAAAATAAATAAGTGCATTTTTGGAGCAAAAAATACTACGGATTACGGCTACACTTTCATTCATCCACCGATTACAGCTTATGAAAAGTCCACTGCCGAACATAAGTTTCTCCCATGGATTGTCTCACACAGAGGATATTTGACCTATTGCAACGCTTGACAAGAGGTTTCACAGCCGCTGTTTTGTTATAAGTTTGTATTGTTAATAAGGAGATGCTGTTGCACATCTCGAGTTTCATTTACCTCTGTGTATTATGACACCCACGGGACGATATGGGGTATTGAATTCTCTTACATTGTCACTACATGGCGACATGTCTTCTAATAACTCCGTAATGGAGTCTCTGTTTACGGACGTGACGGTAAAAGTTTAAAATAAAATATTTCTTATTAGTCACTAGTATTAAAAATCAAATCTAACTAATTAGATTATGTTGAAAAATTCTGCCTCGAGTACATATTCAGTATCAATATAAACTACTAAATATGGAATCTAGACGATCACTTATTATGGCCATGATACTGCATGGGTTGTGTAATAACAGGTTTGACTGTAATTATATCACCAATAAGTTATATTATACATAATATAATACGTTACCTATAATCATTAGTTGCCTATAATGATTTATAAATTATGTAATAGTTAGCATGATTACCTACTCTCTCATAAATTGCGCAATTGTATTAAACAAAACTAAGCATATAATATTACTTTGTGGGCATTGGTGTGGGTTAGACGTTGAGTATTCCTTTATAAATTAATTGTCTTGTATGAAACTTTATGTGTACCTGTTTTTTTTCCAATAAAAAAAATCAGTAATATATAGTGTCGGTTGATCTACTCTCTGATAGCACACTAATTGTACGGATTGACGTTCGCAGTACCATACAGTTCGCGCCAATATCGATATTACTTATCGCCAGACTAAATATCTTAAAGCTGGTTCAGATACGAGACTGTAATACCAACATCTATGGGAAGCCACAATATCTTATTACGCCAACATCACACAGCGAAATATTATTAATTGTACTATATTAATATGTTATAAATATCGTATTATATTGCTGCATTTAAGCTAAGGTTTTTACAGTTTACATGTGATTGACCCGAAGAAAATATCATTAAGATCATCAACAGAGCTTTATATGCTGTAGTAGTTGTAAGGAGTCGCTTAAATAAACTAAATATTACCAAATAAAAGAGATTTTTTCTAACTGAATAGCAAAATATTTTTCGTATCGGGTAAAACAAAACATGGCGTCACAACAGTTATTTCAGACCGCTTCAACAATATAATGCGCTATTTATTATAAGCAACAGCTCGAATATAGTGTTACTGAATGTTTGTATTGTATCGAAGGCAGGCTTATTGTTGTGGAATTCAGAATATTCCGTCGCATTTAATATTTACACGTGAAAATGTATCCAAATAGATTTTATACTGAAAATTTCAACACGAGGGAGTTAAGAAATCAAGCCAGCGAAAAGGTGTTAGCTTAGCTCGAATGTTGAAGGGTTATCTACACTTTGTAATTTATAATTTATGTTGTGCTTTTGTTAATTAACGTATGCAATAGGCCCATAGTAAAAAAAGTGTTAATTTTGAAATTTGGCGAATAATTTTTGGAATATATGGTCCGGTACTGTAGCCATCGAGGGCCCCAAATCCTCCTATTGATTGATTTCTCTGGAGGGTAGGTAAAAACTAATTTTACAACATCTACGTATAATGAAATAGATCAATAATCTTGTGATGCCAAACGAAGTAAGCATAATATATGAATTAATATAAATCTGATTTCTACATCACTTTGAACAACAGATTAGTTAAATAAAAAATATATTTAAGAATTCAAATTGTAATTATTTTAAAAATAACACTTCCTTTTGTCTGCCATTTGACGTTACTTCTCAGAATTTGATCCTCATAGGCGATACTATGAAAGCACGCTAGTACGAATCCCGGCTAGGAAAATTGATTTTTTTTACATCTAAGTATATAGTTATAGTTTTTATTAAAGTTAGCCCTGATCCTACCTGTTGTTCCCTTTACTTTCGGATTTGGCCATCTACGTGCAGTTGAAAAATCGAACCTTTATGTCTCACGAAAACCTACAGTTTACAATAATAATCAATATTTTACTTTATGTCACACTTGTAACTCAATTTATAGTATTGCTTTTGAATCTCTCAGCCAACTGATAAAGGTAGCAATTTTATTTATCAAATTGCATGTTCAGAACATTGATCTATTTCTTTTTAACTATTTATTTCAACATTAACCTTTTAAAACATTACCTCTTGAGATGGGCTTTTCACAAGTTAGAATTATTTCCTAATCCTACCGTCAATCTGAGGTAATTCCATTAGTACAACGTTAGCTCGCATAACTAATTGTATATATTATAGTGACTAAAGTAATAAGTACGTCCATTATTACGTTAGCCTGTAAAGTAAAAACACTTGTAAAACCTCGTTGGTCTAATGACCATAAGCATGATTTTTTATCATGAGATTCAGGTTTGAATCCCAGGTCGGACCAAACCTTCCAGACGTGGTAGAGCCAAGCTAAAGCTATATTATGGCTATAGCACAAATGGGTCGGCTTATCCGTGGTAGGACCATGCTCTCACAGAATACCAGAGTAAAATAGATTAATGCTAATGTGTTTGATACGGTAAGTGTAGAGAACCGAAGACCCTTTTTAATGGAAACGAAGCATTCCATCTTAGTCCCGAAGGGTGACAACGTATCTACATTATGATTCTTAATCGAGGATAAATGTTAATGTATATGGGTCACAGCATCCCCTTACCATCGGTTGACTGTTTGCTTGATTATCATCCTTATTCTATAAAAGAGACGCAGCATGGGCAGCAGACTTATTTTTAATTTTCACTCATATTAAACTAAGGCATACACATAACAAATTAATATTATTGTTCGAACGAAGTTCCTTATCGGACGGTACAATAGGCGAATAGGGACTAGGCGAGAAAAAGTGTAAGAATTTTCCGTTACGACCCCTTCTGATGCAGTGTAGACGGCCTTGGCGGCTATAAGGAAGCGAGATGGAATAATATCCATCTCCCTCGCACTTTTTCTTATCTTGACATGAAAGAAATATTATTTTATTTTAAATGCCGCTTCATTTTAATAGACGCTAGTAATTCATTTATTTGTATTTGTTAATCAATAATATAATCGTTTATCAACTATTAAAATATATTGCGAAAGGAACTTCGTTCCAACCGGGTGTTACACGACACACACATGTTTTTATTTTATTTTAAAATGTTATAAACGCCGTGCGCGAAACCGAGATTATTTTGTCCAACATGCTAAAGAAGTCAAAGCATATCAAATATAAGTAATAATAATAACAAAAAAAACTATTGTGATAACATATGACAATGTATTCAATATAGTTTCATGTTAGTGACAAAACTATTTTGATTTCGAGCATTACTATATATCTTATATTGTTTCATGTTTGTACCGAACTTTCAATTTAACGTTCGCGATGCAAATAAAACGATATTGTTCACCGTTGGCAAACTTCAGTATCGTTTGTGATACACTACTCACCTATCGGTCGTCAATAATTAAACGTAAACATCACAGTGCTCAGCTACGTGAAGAACGTTTTCGAGATTCAATTAGTTTATCGATTAAATGTAAACAATCAATTCGTGGACACCAAAGAAAAAGTCTAAAAAAGCTATTCGTAAAGTAGAGGCACAAACTTTTACAAGATTTGGGGAATTTTATATTGACGCAATTATTGACGCCTAAATTGTTTGCAATCGGCTGCTGGTCAGTTTTTAACATTGCATCTTTTTCTTTAGGAGTAACTTTTTCATCCTTAATCAAGGATAGATTTAGGTGTCTATGGGACACAAAATTTATTTACTATCAGGTTGACTGCTAATGAGGCATTCCATCTCTTTCCTCAGGAGTAACATCGCATCAAAATTTTGATCCTTAATAAAAGGTAGATATACGTTTCTATGAGCCACATCTCTTATATACCATTACGTGGATGTGTGTTCGTTTGTCTTTTTCTTGCTTAAAAACTGAAGCACAAACAATAAAAAACACTGTTGATTTTAACATTGTTGATTTTTAAAATAGTTTAGTATAGACAATTGTTATAGCCTTCTTTTATCATTATTAATCTTAGAACAAAACTGTGATACTACAGAGGCGTGGTAAAATTAATCAAGAAATTCATTTAACCTTTAGCACTGACACATGGGGCTGTTATCGAAAACTTTTCATTAGGTCCGCTGTGTCTGACTAAGATAAAATGTGAGTATCAGCTCTACATTAACAATGACGCCTATATAAATGAATGTACTGGTGAAATTTCAAATCTTAGAAATGCACGTCAGCTGAGTAGCTTTGGCAAAACTCATGTCTAACATGAATTATAAAAAGATAGGATTTATCTAACTTCTAAGAATAAATTTTATAAATAACTATACATACAAAGCTAGTGTGTAAAGCTGTATGAACTTCAACGAATAGCGTTTTATATTTCTTAGTATAAGGTACACAGCCCTCGTCAATAAACTCACAACCTTTACAACGTTGTTAACGAAAGACTTGTGGACAATAAATCCGACACCTCCTTGGAGCAGATGTTCGCCCTCTTGGTGACGGAACAAGTTGCTCTCCTTCTCTTCGGACCTGAGATAATCCTATAATATACCAGTGCAACTTGCCTATCTCTTCTTTCAGCTCCAGGATCTTCTCGTCAGTCCTAAGGGTGCGTGCGTTAAATGTTGCCAGATTAAATAATCGTCTTAGGTGACTACCAATTCTCCACCAGAGATTCTTAGCACCCCATGACCCCCCGTTACTTGGTCGCCACCGTGGCCAGGAATAGCGGGACCCCCAGGCACTGGGGTCGTTTATTTTTGTCGTTACTCATAGTTGCCCCCGCTTGGCGAGCGGGTTGGCAACCGCAGTTTAGTACTGTATTATTGCTGCTATTAGCAAGATGCTGCTGGCCATCTCCTGCCTGTTTGCCTCTGTTGCCTCTTACGACACCTGTGGGTAGATATGGGTTAGTGGATATTATTAACTGCCACTACACGGCACAAAGTGGGGTAATAAAATAATCGGGAATTAAAACGTTAAACACGATAAAATCCGTAAAAAATATTTTTATTTTATTTTATTGGCTATTACCTGTCCGTAATGGTTCACATAATGATTTCTTATATTTATGCGAAGACTACACATTAAATGAAACTAATTCTTACGGATTTTATCGCGTTTAACTTAACATAAATCTTAAATCAGGCAAGTTAAAAGTTGTTACGAACGGTGATTCAACAAAAACGGTTCGATCTACAATTCATAAATATTCTGCGTAGATCGAACCTAAAATTAATATTCAAAAACTGAAGGTAGCCGTAGGCTAACTATGACATCGGGACGTCAAACACCTCAGTACCCTGTGACCATGAAACGTCGGGAATTAAAATGTCAAATTAAACGCGATAAAATCCGTAAAAATTAGTTACATTTAAAGAACTAACTTCTTGGGCAAATGGCATTAAAATTGTTTGCAATAACAATATGGACACCATTAAATTTCGTTTAGCGCACTTCACAGTTCTTCTAGAAATTACTGACCCATGAACAGATTCAACAGTTCATTGCTTCATCAAGTAGTTAAACGAACCAACGAACTGTTCAATTTACACGTCCAAACGACGCAGCCCGTGCAATTGGGATGGTGAAACGGAATATTTAGTCTTGTACTTGCGGTGTTTGGTAATATTTGGTAATAATTATATATAAACTATTATCACGCAAATTATACTTATCACCTATATATAAAAGATCTACACAATATACTTCAAAGTTAACATCTTCTTATTATTCCTGTAGCTGATTCTGAGTTTTAAAAACTGAATTTCGACGAGGAAAAATGGGATTAACAGGTACTTTAAATAAAGCCATCACCATCTTTCTAAATCCTCATAATGCCACAAAGAACATGAAATAATATTACCTTTCAAATATTTTCCATTCCGAAGCTTCATTTCATTAACAAGAAAGGTTAAACAATAGATAGGGGAAAAAGTTTTTTCCTATTTTGTTTCTATAAAGATAAAGAAAAACATCTTTGGATGTACTGTCTGTATCTGGCTAGTTTTAGTATTAATACATATAGGACATTAAGAAGAGAAAACAGAAAATATAAAAATCTTTCCCGCCGTTTTCCAATTGCTTTTCTGTCTGACAAATCGAGTGAATCTAATGAAGAATCACATTCGATACATTCTGAAGTTTTATTAAAAAAAGGGAAAAATGCGATACAAGCCGCGAAACAAATTTGTGATGTTTATGACCTAATGCAGTGTCAATAAGAGTAGCCTAAATTTGGTTAAAGCATTTCTGGTCCGAGAATTTTGATGTCAAAGATACAACTCGCTCTGGTCGCCGTCATACGAATAAAGCCGATCCCATTTTTGAAAAAGTGGAGCAAGATCGGCATATTAGTAGTTAAAACATAGCCGAGGAATTGAGGATTGACTACAAAATGGTTAAGCCAGACTTTTTCAAATGGGTCAACATTTGAAAAAGTCTGACTTTACAAAAAGCGTCATGAACTTACCACACGAGCTCACTGAAAGAAATAAAAAGTGGATCACCTCCGACAAGAACATGCGAAAAAGATCATGTTCAAAGAGTAATCAAGCTCCACAGACTTTAGCAAAACCCGGGTTAATACGCAATATGGTGATGCTGTGTGTATGGTGGGATTGGAACGGCATCGTTAATTACAAGCTTTTACCGCCGGGCAATAGCATCTAATCGGACCTATGCTGCCTACAATTGATATGACTCAAGCAAAAAATTGAGAATTGATCAGCAGAAAAGGAGTGGTATTTCGTCATGATAACACATATTTGGCCACTCAGAAAAAATTGAGAGAGCTTGGTTGGGAAGTGTTAATGCATTCAACATACCTTCTGTGTATTAAATATCGGGAAGTTGTCAATAAAACAAAAAATACAAATTATTCATCTAAATTTATTTTATCGCCTTCAAAGTAGGCCCCATCGCTTGCAATACAACATCTCCAACGCTTCACCCAGTCTTCCATACATTTTTCATAGGCTATTTGCGGTATGGCCTTTAGCTCATTCAGCGAATTTTTTGTTATGGCTTCTATCGACTCAAAACGTTTTCCTCGAAGTGGTAATTTTAACTTGGGACATAAAAAAAAGTCAGACGGAGCCATATCAGGTGAATACGCTGCTTGGTCGAGAACTTTTGTTGAATTTTTCGCTAAAAACTCTTTCACTATAATGGCTGTGTGTGATGGTGCATTATCATGGTGCAGCATCCATGAGTTGTGTTGCCACAAATCTGGACGTTTTCGGCGGATACTCTCACGCAAACGCTTTATGACGACTAAATAATATTCTTTATTCACTGTTTCTCCCTTTGGAAGGAATTCGGAGTGAACCACACCACGGTAGTCAAAAAAAACTGTCAGCATCACCTTGATTTTGGAGCGACTTTGCCACGGTTTTTTGGGTTTCGGTTCGTTTTCGAGACGCCATTCTGAAGACTGTTGGCTTGTTTGCATGTCGTACTCATAAACCTATGTCTCGTCGCCAGTTATTATACGTTTCATAAAGGTCGGATCTGTAGAAGCTCGGGAAACCATGTCTTCAGCGACATGCTTTCGCTGCGCTCTTTGAAAAAAAGTTGAGCTCTTTTGGAACTAGTCGAGCGGCGACGCGTTTCATGCCTAAAATGTCAATGAGAATGTTGTGGACGGACTTAAAAGATATGTTCACCTCACTAGCCAACTCTCTCAGACTCATACGTCGATTTTCGAGCACTAGCTTCTTGATTTTGTCGATGTTTTCTTTGGTCGTAGCGGTTGAAGGTCTACCAGAACGAGGCAAGTCTACTACTACTTCTCGGCTTTCTTAAAAGCCTTATACCATTCATAAGCCCTTGTTTTCGATATACACGATTCGCCGTAGGTATTTCGCAACATTTTTAGTGATTCACCACATGAAATATCATTCGAAGCACAAAATTTAAGGCACACTCTTTGTTCAACAATATTTTCCATTGTAAAAATCGCCGAGAACTCAAAACTATGACCAACAAAAAGTGTAGTTTAAAACCAATTAAATGACAGATCCCGCTCAAACTAAACGCTAAATCAGTACAGTGCTACCAACATGCAGTAAAATAATTATAACGACCTCTTTTACGCGGGTCTTTTTATTGACATATTCCCGATACTTTTTTCCCAGAGTAGTATATTCCTGCACTTAGATTTTTACCTGTTTTCGTGTTTTCAGAATTAATCTTCATAATTACATATTAATTAATTATTAATTATAAATTCATAATCTTACACACAGTCATGTTAACATCAAGAGAGGACTGTTAAAACTACTTGTTGCTTCTTTTGTCCCAACATTTCTACAGCAACGGGATTATGTCACTACCTACAAGATGGCAACAAGTTATCGAACCAAATGGCACATATATATTATAATTAAATGTAATTTTACTTTAAAAAAATATTGCATTTGTATATAAAATACTAATATTTTATGCACCATATATATACTTTACTTTTTACAATAATTTCATGCACCATAGATTTATACTTTCGCTATATCTAATAAAGGAGTTTAATTAGTGGGGTAAAGGCAAAAATGAAACATTTTATGTATCAGTAAAAGGAATATTAACCTCATTAAGGAGTATTCGCTAACAAAAGATGTTTTTTTTTTTTATATAGGATAAGGGTGACAAACGAGCACACAGTCCACCTGATGGTAAGTGGTTGCTGCGGCCCATAGACATCTACATCTATCCTCGTTTGCGAATCAAAATGCAGATGCGTTGTCACCCGTGAGGACTAAGATGGAATGCCTCATTTCCAGTAAAAAGGGCCTCCGGCCACCTGCACTCACCAAGCGAAACGCAGAGGTAAAGCTCTACTTCACGCTGGTATTCTGTGAGGTCGTGGTACCACCCCGGTTCGAGCCGGCCCATCCTGTAACTTTAAATTGCTAAGAAACAGATGCAATCAGGTGGTACGACATGCTAAACGCCGCTACATTCATGACAACATAACTAATTCTTCGCCCACAGTTGTGTGGAAATTCCTTAGATCTCTCGGAATTAATAAATGTAATTCCCCGGAATATGGCTACTCTCTTAATTTGGATGACATTAATTGTCACTTTGTTTCTATTACTTCATTGGACCCTCAAGTCCGTTCTCAAACTATTGCTTTTATAGAATTAATGCAGCCTCTCCGGATCCCTGACTTTTATTTCTCCCTTGTTACTCAGGATGAAATAAAAAAAAGCTCTGTTAGCCATCAAATCTAAGGCTGTGGGTTATGATGCAATTAGTAAGCAAATGATATCTATGATACTTGAGTACCTACTTCCAGCTATAACACACATTAAAAATTATTCTCTGGACTCAGGTCAATACCCTTCTGCATGGAAAGAGGCTTTCGTACGACCCCTTCCTAAAATACCTAATCCCGTACTCCCTAACCATTTTCGTCCTATCTCAATTCTCCCATATCTCTCTAAAGTTCTGGAAGCCTGTGTTTGTAAGCAAATATCTGTGTTCATTGCAAAACATATCCTGCTGAAATAATTTCAATCGGGATTTCGCTCTGGTCACAGTACTACCACTTCGCTTATCAAAGTCACAGACGATATAAGAAAAGGCTTGGATGAACAGAAATTAACAGTGGTAGTGCTTATTGACTTATCAAACGCTTTCAACACGGTAGTTCATGGTATCCTCCTATATATCCTTAAACACCTTAAATTTTTATCCCCAGCCTTGTAGTGGTTCTTTTGTTATATTCGCGGCCGCCAGCAATCAGTTCGTTCAGGTCAGCATTTTTCTGCATTGGCTGAAATTGAATCTGGTGTGCCGCAAGGCGGAATACTTTCTCCTATTATGTTTTCCTTATTTATAAACTCTATCTCCTCAGTTTTAGATTGTTCGTACCATCTGTATGCGGATGATCTTCAGCTCTATGTGCAGTCAGACTTAAATAACCTTAACTATGTAGTACATAAACTAAATAATAACGTGGAAGCCATAAGACAATAGTCATATAAATATGGTGTTTCAGTTAATCCTGCCAAATGCAAAGCTATAATCTTCGGAAGTTCACAATTATTGGCTAAGATTGATTTTGGAAATCTCAGTCCTGTAATTTATAATGGAACACTGATTCCATATTGTGATTCCATAAAAAATCTTGGCTTGTACATGGACAAAACTATGACCTGGAAATTGCAGATCTCTGAAGTAAGTCCTAAAGTTGTTGCCACCTTGCGTTCCCTTTATCGTCTTAAAAATTTCCTACCTTTAAAAACCAAGCTTACACTTGTTCATTCCCTCATACTCTCATACTCAATAGGTAGATATTATAGATTATGCAGATGTATGTTACCCAGATTTGTCACAAAATCTTCTAAACAAGTTGGAGCGCCTTCTTAATAATTCCATAAGGTTTATTTTTGGTTAACGTAAGTATGACCACATATCTTTCTATCGTTCAAAGCTTAAATGGCTACCTATACGTCAAAGGCAATGCTCTAGAATATTACTTGTACTTTATTCAATTTTAAACGATCCAAGGCCGCTTTCTTATCTTAAGGATAACTTTCATTTTCTTCATTCGATTGACGGTCGAATACCACGACAATCAAACCGTCTGAGGATAAGGTTTCCACTGCATAGGTCTAATTTTTTCAGGTCCTCGTTTACGATACAAACTATACATCTATGGAACACCCTCCTCGATGATATTAAGAATGCTACAAATAAAAACTCAATTAAACTACTTCTAAGACAACATTACCTGAAGGCACTTACTAACTGACATTTTTCTTTCTTCAAATAATTATTTATTTATATATTAATACGGATATTTATAAAGTTGATAAGAATGTATACACATTAAATGTGTATGTACGTATTATTGTATGTAAATAAATGTTATATATATTTAAATATATATTTATTTAAATACATGTTATGTATGTATGTACTATGTATATATTATATTATAATATAAATACACTTTATTTATGTATTATGTTTCGCACCTGCCTACAAATGTCTTTGGCACCCAGGGTTGACTGGCAGAGAATGCCATATGGCATTAAGTCCGCCCTATGTACCTTAAGGTGTTACATTTAAGTTTGTAAATAAATAAAAAATAAATAAATGTTTTTCTAATTAAAAAGAAGTATATGATAAATTGTTAATATTGCAATTGCTATTGCCATTTCACTGGTAATCAATGAAGCTTTCAAGTTTTGGCTCAGAAGTGACAATGCATCCATTTGACCCATAATCAAGGATAAATGTAGGTGTATATGGGTCTAGGCATACATTCTATCCCAAGTGTTATCGTTTGTAACTCTTACTTATACAATCAGATATTTAATTTTGATTATCCAGAGCACTTTACCGTATTTGCCTACATAATATAACCAATTAATAAAATAATTCTCTACGTAGAGGAAACGATGTGTTTCAATTATTTTCAACGGTCAAGACCGCTAATTAAGATGACAGTCTCTTGAGTTGCTTAGGATATTTTTACTATACCATTATTTGAAGCATATAAATATCTTTGAATAAAGCGATTGTTTTCCTTTTTCATTTTTTAGTTCTGAAAGCAGTTCCTAGATTTAATATTTATACAGACATATTGCCACAAAAATATTTACGATTTACGTACTAATATTTGAAAACTAATACGGGTCGCAACACAATAAAATGAAATGGGCGAAGTACACTTACTTTTACTACTTCACGTTATTATCAAAAATAATTTTTAGCGTGTAGACATTCTAAAGTGTACTAGGCACTGATTGACTATTATACCAGCATTATCGGTTCAGAGTGGAATACCAAAAATTAAAAATTGAAGCGATTTTAATTTATGTGGTAAAGTCACAATTCAATCGCAAGGAACAAAGCAGCTACTAAATGAGAATCCAGGAGCACAATAAACCATGGATTTTAATTTTGCTGAGACCTTTGTAAATCGACGAGAATTATTCTATTTATAAGCTGCAAAAAGTTTTCTTTGTCAACTTTTCTCTTGGGACTAAATAACTGTCTTTCAAAAGGAAACGAAAGATTTCATTTTGTGGATGTAATATTTTGTGAGAGGTATATTATATTCAAAGATACTTTGAGGTAATTGAAGAACCGGTATGTTGCTTTTACGTCTTTTAATTGATTATAACAATATTGCCATATAAGTAATTTAATAATATCTTACAATACCAAACAACTTTGCGAAAAGAAAAAAAAAAATTTAAAAACCAAATAAATATGTTTTTAAAATTAACACTTGAGCATGCCAGTATCATCTGAACAAAGGATATTTAAACACTTTTGCATGTAATTAGTTATGCTAACTACATAAATTAGTAACATCCCGTGTGGTGTTGGCGTTAAAATATCCATCATTTAGTATGGGTATGATATATAGTTAGTATAGTTAGTAAATACAAATAGCCACTACCTCATACCATCCCGCGGGTGTTATAAATAAATACAGTGGGAGACTGAAACAAGAAATGGGCAGCAGCAACTAACTGATAACAGCACAAGATAATACAAAACTGGAGTTGGTCAAAACGCTTGCTAAGCGCGGTAACTGTGGCGAAAATTCCCCTATGATATAGTCATTGAGGAAAGTCTATATTCAGCAGGATTCTTTGAAAGGATGTAATGATGATGATGTGATGTACCACAATAACGAAACATATTCCCACTAATGAAATTAGTTTAGTACGACCATAAACAAAATCAATATCATCATAATGTAGGTGAAATCCATGTCATGGTAGGTATAACTAAACGTAATTTTTTAATCTTTTTAGCATTATAGTGAACTGCTGAACATAAGATATTATACTCCATTTTCTCATTTCAAAGTGTATTATGCAGAGGAACTCCTAGCATAGTCTTTTCCATAGATATCAAAATATATAAATATGTATATTCTATTCTAAATCCTTTCAATGTGACTCTACTTTTTAATTACTTTCTACATATACGTGAACATAAAACTTTGTTAAATGCGCGCACAGAGTAGTGTGTGATTTGGTACAGTGAAAGTTTTTATGAGAGAAGGAGTCCAGAAAACTAAAATTTATATAAATAATACGTGTTACAAATATATGCATTAAATTTAATAAAATTAAACCAACACATAATTGTCTGTCGATTGTATACGTTCATACTGCCATTGTAAAACACATCAGTACGTGTGTAGTACAATAGCATATGTGTAATAAATACTAATTTATTACACATAACTGCGGTCAAACATTCGAATAGAGTAGAAATAGTTGCCATATAATTTTAAAATATTGCCCCCTATGATTCAATCTTTTGCGGAGGGCTATATTCAACAGTGGACTTTAATAAGCTGAACGATATACAATATATATATATATATATATATATATATATATATATATATATATATATATATATATATATATATATTAAACAGTAACTTATGTAATTATTTGATTTTATCATATTATTCATACATATATTTTTATCTGATAATGTTGTTCAAAATATTTGATATTTCAAAATATTTATAAAGACTTACAAGTGACAAGCCAGCAAACAGTTTACTCGATGGCTATTGCCTATGTGTATGTGTATGGTGGATACTGTGGCCTATAGACACCTAAATCTACACCGGATTTAGATTTAAATGCACTTGTCTTGTCAGCCGTTGCCACCTTTGGGAACTAAGAATGCAGCAATGATATCAGTCAGCAATGGGCTTACGCACGTATGAAACACGTATGAAACAAAGCTGTGCTATTCTTAATACCAACGCGGGTATTCTGTGAGAGCGTAATCTCTTCCAGTAGAGCCGATCCATTCGCGGGCTGCAGTTATAGGCACACGATCATCTGCAACTTTAAGCAAAGAACGCCTCAAATATGTTATCGCCTCTAAGGACTAAAATAGAATAGAATAAAATATTTTTTTATTTAGTATAGATTACAATACATAATACTTATTGAAAGTAATTTTTACTTTTACTACTGGTTCGCAAAAAAAAACCTTTGTCCTGGGAAGAACCAGCAAGAATGGTTTCTTTTTTTAAAAAAAGCACAATTTACAATTTAATACATTATACAATTGTTCTGAAAACATTTAGAAACAGCATGATAGGGATCACCTCTTTCCCAGTGGTCATTATCATTCATGTACTCTTTAGTAGTAAAATAACCCTTACTAGACAATTTTTGCTTGATAAATAATTTGAACCTTTTGATAGAAAAGGTCTGCATATTTTCTGGAACTTTACTGTAAAAGCGTATATTTTGCCCCATGAAGGAGTTACTGACTCTTCGGAGTCGAGTAACTGGTATGACTAAGTAATGCTTGTTCCTAGTATTTGCAGAATGTACATCACTATTTTTAATAAAACTATTTTTGTTTTTGTGTACATACATTAAATTCTCGTAAATATAAGGAGAGGCCAAAGTGAATATATTTATATCTTTAAATTTTTTTCTAAGGAATCCTTCTGACCTAGGTTATCTATCAATTGCTTTTATGGCTCTCTTTTGCTAAATAAAGATAGTTTGAATGTCAGTCCCATTACCCCATTGCAAGATTCCAAATGACGTTATGCTATGGAAATAAGTAAAATATACTAATCTAGCTGTTTTTAACACATGTAAGGTATCTAATCTTTTTTAAAGCATATGCTGCAGTACTAAGTTTGCTAGCTAGTTTAGATATATTGAATGTATATATATATATATATATATATATATATATATATATATATAGATATATTGCAAATATTGAATCTTCGCGTCTACTTTAATTCCGAGAAAAACAATGCATTCACAAATCCCAGCTCTTCCACATTGAAAATGACATTGGTATTCTCCTGTTTAACATTAGGTGTAGTGAATTTAATACATTTCGGTGTATTACCGTTAAAAGCAAACTATTAACGTTAAACCGGTGTACTACTTTTGATATAGCATTATTCACTTAGTCATATTTCAATAATTGCCTTTTTAGTCGAAAAATCAACGAATTATCATCAACAAATAATACTATATCTAGGTTATTCCCTAATAAGTAAGGTAAGTCATTAACATAAACTAAGAACAGAATCGGACCAAGAACGGAGCACTGAGGAACGCCCATAGATACTACCGATCCGTAAGAACTGCATCCATTAATAACAATTGTTTGCGCTCTATTATTTAGATATGACATAATAAGTTTAATAATACAGTCGAAAACCTTGGAAAGATCACAAAATATACCCAAACTATATTCTCAATTTTTCCATGCACAGAAAATATGTTTGAATAGCTCAACACCGGCATCAGTTATCGAATGACCCCCTTTTAAATCCAACTGATTGTTAAGGAGTAATTTATTTACATTGAAAAAACTTAACATTTGATATTTTCAAAAAAATTACTGGACTTTGGTAATACAGAGATAGGTCTAAAATTAGTGGGGCTCAATGTACTGCCAGATTTAAGCAAAGGTATAACATTACTATGTTTCTTTAAATCTGGTAACACATCAGATTTGATACTAGCATTGAAAATAATAGCAAGTTGGGGTGCGACCGCATCTATTATAGACGCAATAATTTTAACAGGAATCCCCCATAAATATACTGTTTTTTTTTTAATATCAATAGTTTTGAAATATTTGACAATATCACCTGATAATAATCAATGAAATGCAAAATCTTTTTTACAGACTTTTACATTTTGTTTGAGTAATGACTCAGCGACAGCATAGGAGGAATTGAGTAACTTTGTAGTCAAGATAGGAATGTAGGTAAAATATTGTTCAAAAGCCGTTGCAACGTCTTGATCTGATTTTGTCAAATTATTGTTAAAATTCAATTACAACTTTGAGTTGTGTAGTTTCATCTTGCTAGTTTCTTTATTGATTAAAAGCCAAGTTATTTTAAACTAGATAAAACGCCTCACTCCCTACTTCAATCTAATAATATTAAATCTCATCCTATTTAAATAATTATTGACGGCTTAATTACACAAAGTAAGTTTATCATAATCATTGAATGAATCATAATAAAATGGAGATATGTCAAATTATTAAAAGGGATTACCAAGGCCGCCGTCTTTTTTACAATAATTTTAAATTGCGATTTTGCGCTGTGGCATTCCGCGTAGGACTCAGACTCCGTGGCTAAATAACAACGTTAAGTATGAGGCTATAATATTGACCTTTGAGTGACACCATATGCATTGCAGTTCCCAAGGACATTGAATTTATATATATATATATATATATATATATATATATATATATATATATATAATTGATTTATTTAAGTTTTTATGTAAAAAAACGTACATATGGCGGACGTAATTCCTTAAGGCATTTTTTCCTAGTCAACTATTAGTCTAAGCAGAGATTAACATATAGGAGGTAGTGCAGCAAAAGTCATTACATGTAAACACAATGTTTCTCACAAGTAATATATATTATTTTTGTTATATATATATATGATAAGATTGTTTAGTGCGATTGCCAAGTCAATCTATGTATTTAAAACATAAAAGATTTTTAATATTGATATGGTCACTACAGGATGTTGTTACGTTAGCTATTTACGTAATAACTTAAGACAGAACGACCCTTAAGTGGGGACTGAATAAATTAACCGACTTGGTTTTTTTACAAGGTATATTTTTGATTGCATCTCATTTCATTTTGTAAATAGTCCTACTTTATTTCCTTTCTAGTGCCATCTACTTCTTGAATACCAACTACGGATTTTCGGACAATTTAGTCTACTTTGCGAGATTTTGGTACAACTTCATAAGACATGTCCCATTGTAGCTTTTTTATTCCGTTGACCATTTTACAAGTTAATTTTGGACATAATTATATCTAGGTACCTATCTATATCTATTATTCCATTATATTATACATATACAGGTACACTGATTCATTCACTGAAAATGTAACTGTGTAATCCTTTATATTTATATAGTATTACAAAGTTATTTATGCAGTTGGTGTATCTAGAAAACTGGACTGAAATTACAAAATATTTTAGTTTTTCCTTGATTTATATACTAAACATTTATTGTATTCTAAATATGAAACTTCTACGTCTGCTAAAAGTGCCTTAGAGTTTTGATGATCGGTCAATCAATAAGTGACAAAACTAAGAAATTTTGACTAGTTATAATTCTCAAACTACTGGTTTAAATTGAATGAAATTCGAAATATATCGTGTATATACAATGCATGCTTGGTTATTTAAAACTCAGGCTTTCAGTTTTATCCACAATGAAGTTATACGGTATCGAAAATGGCCTGAAATGCTTCGAGGAAAGGATGGTACGGCCGTGCCGCTTTTTTGCTCGACTTGGCGGAGGCACTGCGGTGCCCCCAGATTCCTTTGCAAAATCGTTTTATTTACTAGCGCAGAGTGACGTTACGAGCTGAAAAGTATGGAGGCTAGCGTTTTCGCGCGAAAATTTAAAACGAAAAATTGAACTTAGTTTTATGGTATTATTCGGTTTAAAAAAAATTATCATGGTTCATTATCACTCTAGGATTTATTTAAAACACGATTTGAAAATGGGTGTAATACCCTATTGGCGAACCTACTGCCTTAAGCATTCTCTACCTGATTCCTTTTTATACCGAATTCAAAATGGAGACGGTACTCAATTCGACTCTATGTTTTTTTGTGTGTTACCTCATAACTTTTTCGGAGTCAATCAATTTCAATAATTTTTTTTTATTTAAAAGCTGGTGCTTCTCATATGGTCTCATTTAAATTTGATCAAGGTCTGACTAATAGTTTGTGAGTTATTTTTAATAATTTATATTGAAGTCGGTTGTACAAAATTTTTAATTTTAATTTATTTCTCTACCTTTTATCTATTTAAATTTATAATTACATGTCTAAAGATTTTCGCGTCACGAATATTGACTTTTATAATATCATTATTTTTTATATAACATATAAATTTGTATTAAAATAATACTAACTCCGCATGAGTTATGCTAATGAAGAGATGTGATATGAATGTTTCTAAATATGTATTTAATAAACGCCGTCTCATATTATGTTAGAAGTAAATAAATTATTATCTTAATTATTTCACGTTCAAAATTTTGTCATGACTATATATTAATGTTCATGTGATCATTTCGTTCATTTTGGTTAGACGTTTATCGTACGTTGATCATATCGACACTACCGGTAGCCCATCATTAGTCCACTGCTGAACGTGGGCCTCAAGTTTTTGGAACATCAGATGAGAAGATAAATTGCAATTTTCCAAACACTCTTAGTTGAATTAGATGCTTATTTTTATTGCATACACCTCAACAGATAGTAAATGACCTGCCGCTCATGAACATCTTAAACAAAAATAAGAATAGTACGTGCATCAATGTACCTTTAGAATGCTGCATACACTTATATTGAGGCTCCCTAAACCATGTCGGTCGGGAAAACTTCTAGCGGCAGTAAATTATACAATATGATTGTGCGCGTCAGGTAAATCCTAGAAAGACGCCAGGTAGACTGTATTGGAGTTGACACACCATCACGAGAATGGTATTATATTGAAAGATCTACATCACAGAAATTCCTATTATTTAAAATCTAACATCCACTTGAAAGTTAATATTTATAATCCACGAGGGTTCGAGATTAAGTTCACGTTTTGTTACGTAAGCCTTGATGGTATGGATGATACTTACCAGAGATATATAAATCATTATTGCTATCACACGTTGAGATTAAATTTTAGTATATTGCATACCTTAAGCGAAAGCGCAAGGTAATGTTCTACTATTGCCTAATAATTAAAATTCCAACATTTTATCGAATAAAATCGTATCTAGCAATCATATTATACATAAAAATAATATAAAAAGCACATTGTTAGAAAGATAAATGATTGTTGAACTTATTAATAATTTTTTTAAATCGATTAATTGCTATTTTTAAATAAAAAAAAGGGTTTTAGTGGCTTATGGTGTGGATTTATCATGTCGCTGTGGCTTGTAAACACTATAACTTTTGAAAATATCAATTGTTTAACTCAATCTATTTTTTAATCTCTTCATCTATCATGTGGGAAGCCACTGAATGTAAGTGGCAGTGTAATATTGTTTTGTTTAGCTATAATTAATTTGTTTCGGCTCCAAAATGGCGAAATTTTCGTTGATTTGGTTGCCTCGTATATAAATTGTTTCTGTAAATGGGGATCTACAGCCACAGAGTAGTTTAGTTCACAGAGTACCTTTGTATTAAGTTTAGTTCGGCTTCAGTCGCCGTCGTGAGTGGACATTGTTTCGGTTGTTTTCAGCGGTTCAAATAGATCGCTGTACAAATACACAATATTCGAATAACCAAATTTCTTAAATACTTGATTATAATAATAATAAGAGATTTTTTTATTGCAATATTTAAAAGCACAGAGTAAATAATAGTAGTACGTACTAAAAGTAAGTAGTATAATTTTTTTTGTCATGGGTGACATTTTCATGCTTTTCGAGGGTGTCGAAACCGATAGGGTTGTCGAAATGTAAATACAAGATGGCGGCCGCAATAGGTATCAATTTTTTCATCATGCGTATCATTTTCATGGTTTTCGAGGGTGCTGAAGCCGATAGTGCTGTCGAAATGTAAATCCAATATGGCGGCTGAATTAGGTACCAATTTATTCATTATGGGTGTCATTTTCATGGTTTTCGAGGGTATTGAAGCCGATAGTGCTGTCAAAATGTAAATCCCAGATGGCGGCTGCAAAATATATCAATTTTTTCATCTTGGGTGTCATTTTCATGGTTTTCGAGGGTGTTGAAGCCGATAGTGCTGTCAAAATGTAAATCCAAGATGGCGGCTGCAATAGGTATCAATTTTTTCATCGTGGGTGTCATTTTCATGGTTTTCGAGAGAGTTGAAGCCGATAGGGTTGTCGAAATGTAAATCCAAGGTTGCGGCTGCAATGGGTATCAATTTTTTCATCATGGGTGTCATTTTAATGGGTTTCGAGGGTGTTGAAGCCGATAGTGCTGTCGAAATGTAAATTCAAGATGGCGGCTGAAGTAGGTACCAATTTATACATTATGGGTGTCATTTTCATGGTTTTCGAGGGTGCTGATGCCGATAGTGCTGTCGAAATGTAAATCTAAGGTGGCGGCTGCAATAGATATCAAGTTTTTCATCTTGGGTGTCATTTTCATGGTTTTCGAGGGTGTTGAATCCGATAGTGCTGTCGAAATGTAAATCCAAGATGGCGTCTGCAATAGGTATCAATTTTTTCATCATGGGTGTCATTTTCATGGTTTTCGAGGGTGTTGAAGCCGATAGTGCTGTCGAAATGTATTTAAACTTTTTTTTAAATTCCGTATAATCATGTTATACGTAATTTTTTTAATGCGCTTAAGGTATGCTTAATTGGATTTACCAATATATTTTTTTAATTTCATAAGTATACTGTGACTAGATTTTTTTTTCCATCTGGTTTGGTAGTACCGTTTTACTAGTTTCTGCTTCTAAGTTGTGTTACTGTTGAAAAGGTAAGAGGGGCAGCATAATTTCAATCCCAATAAGTAGTCTCGAGGGATGAAAACCCCTTTTGTCTT
>JAVANC010000013.1:7743325-7796536 GCA_033319125.1 Parnassius glacialis
GTCTCCCAGGGAGGATTCGCCTTAATCGCCACGCTTTTCACGTGGAGTTTGGATTTTGGTAGTACCAGACGTTTCACACCTGCTGTCAATCGCCAGCCTGGGTTTTATATCTGGTGTAAACGACTTGGTTATATTACCCCAAAGGAAGTCAAAAGATTCTTCTGTCTTTTTCCATAGTCACCTCTTATAACACACGGACGAAATAGCGTAATGGTTTTCTTACTCCACCACCACACGCCAAACAGCTTGGTAACTAATTGTTTATGGAAATTAAATATTTAAAGATTTATGATTCAGTATTCGTAACAAATGTCGCCATCCGTCCGTAGTAAATCCATGCTTTATTTCAATAAACTAAGCTGTTTTGTTACATAACGTGGTTTGTTGATAGTCTTATGTTTGCTTGTGCTTGTTCCTAGTGTTTACAGAACGCACATCACTTTTTTATTAAAACTACCTTTGTTTTTGTGAACATACATTAAATTTTCGTAAATATACTGAGAGGCCAAAGTTAATATATTTATTTCTTTAAATTTATCTCTAAGAGACTCTCTCGGTTTTAGGTTGTAAATAGCTCTAATGGCTCTCTTCTGTAAAACAAAAATAGTTTCTGAATCAGCTGCATTTCCCCATAGCAAAATCCCATAAGACATTATGGTATGGAAATAACTGAAATAAACTAATCTAGTATCTCGAAACTAGTGAGACCTCTAATCTTTTTTACAGCATACGTTGCAGAACTTAGTCTGGTTGTTAGTTTAGACATATGGGGCCCCACTGAAGCTTTGCGTCGAGATTGATGTCAAGAATAACAGTGGATTCAACAGGGCTCAGTTCTTTCTTTTTTAAAAACACATTGGTACTCAGATTTTTAACATTAGTTGTTGTAAATTTAATACATTTAGTTTTATTTTCGTTTAAATGTAGATTATTAACGTTAAACCAATGCACTAATTTTTATATGGCATTATTCACTTCGTCACATTTAAATGATTGACGTTTAAGTTTAAAAATCAAGGAAGTATCATCAGCAAATAATACTATATCATGATTATCCCCTACAAGAGAAGGTAAGTCATTGAATGGAGCCCTGAGGCACATCCATTAGTACAGATGACTCGGAAGAACTTTTACCATTGATAATAACTTTCTGCATTCTATTACTTAAATATGAAATAGTAAGCTTAAGCGCTGTGTTCTTGACACCATAGTACTGTAGTTCCCTGATTAATATCTCATGGTGAACGCAGTCGAAGGCCTTGAAAAGGTCACAGAATATACCCAAAGCATCCTCTGAATTCGCCCAGGCACAAAAAATATGTTTAATAAGCTCAACTCCAGCGTCAGTTGTTGAGCGACCCCTTGTAAAACCAAAATTGATTTTTATGGAGCAATTTATTAATATTATTCAACTGCGGCAATGTCACCTCACTTTAATTAGTCCCCTCGCTAGGCGCTTGTAGAGTTGTCACGTGTTAATTTAAAAAAAATCTCTTGATAAAATGTGCCGTGATGTGTTCTTAGATATTGCACAAAAAAATCACAAAATATTAGTAAAAACCAAGGAATCACTTTTCTTTGGTAAGTAAGATACTTAAATGATCAAAAACATTATAGATTAATGTTTAAAAAGTTATTTCAACTTGTTTTATGGAATATAGATTATGAAATTAATTTGTTCAGATACGACATTTCTGTGAGCAAGTGTACCACGATTATATTATGCAGAATGTTTTTTTTAGAAATAAATAGAAGTATTTGTAATTAGGCTAAATTGTTTACGTTTATATTTGCTGATAATTCTTTTATTTTATTTTTAGGTTTCCACGTCTAAGCCACAAAAACTGAGAAAAGTGGATTAAATTTGTCCAAAACAATCGTAGAGAAGAGATGTGGTTACCAACAAATCATACATACATTTGTTCCTTGCATTTTAAGGAAGAGTAGGATAAATACAGTACGAAGAAGGCATAAATTAACAAAACTTATATTGTTTAAAGGCACTTAATTAAATTCCTAATATATATTTTTACATATATTTACAATTGAATATAATATATATTTTTACATATTTTTACAATTGAAATTAATTTTCAGTAAAAAACAACAAATAAGTGTATATACGTATAATTCTTGTGTAAACAGAAATGGTAGAAGTTTTTATATATATATAAAAATTAAGAAGTTTATATATAAAAAGTATGAGCTCTGTGTCCATGCCTCACGCGAACTTAGCTTAGGGCTTTTTGGGGATCCAGTTCTAGATTTACATAAATATATTTCATTAGTTTCGATTCCTTCCAGTTTATATAGTTATAAAATATTTATATAAAAATGTTATTAAAATGCTGTTGTGATAATATTATATATTATCATATTAATTTACCTCATATTATGCAAAATAAAGGACAAATTATTAGAAATTGAACTCGTTTTAATAAATTAATTAATTATCTATGTATTCTGATTAATAATAAACAATAATTAAATACGCATAATCTATTTGATAAAAAAACCCGCGCATGCGCGGTAAGACTGTTTACGGCGCATGCGCAACGACATAGAGTAGCGCACAGTTTTTGTTTAAAATAACTGTTCTAGTACGTAAGTACATTATACTTCAATGGGTTGTGATTACATATTTATTTTATTCATATCAAATAAATACAACTTATACAGTCTCATTTGGTTAAAGTCCGTGATTCAAGCCAGGTAAGACGTTAAAGAAGAGTATCGATATACGTTATTCAAGCCGAGTCGTAATTTATAAAACTTATCACATAACAAACTAACTGCACAGTGCACTTAGATTCCAAAAACATTTACAGAAGTGTATTTTTTCAAACGAAACCAAAACGATCTGACGTCTATCTATTTTAACGTGTTGTCATCTGTCAACGTTATGGACTTTTTTACGTGGTCCAATGCTGATTTACCAATGAGAGTACAAAAGTATTGTAATTTTAAATGAAAACAGATGATTTCACTGTACCCTAAGTTCCTTGTGGTATATATTTATTTGAGATATATTTTAAAATATAAACGTTTTCATAATATATTTGAGTTTAACACGTTTTTTAACAGTGGTAGAGCCACGCAGCAGCGTTTGCTGTCGCACGGATGGGCCGGCTCGAATCGGGGTGGTACCACGACCTCACAGAATACCAGCGTGAAGTAGAGGTTTACCTCTGCGTTTCGCTTGGTGAGTGCAGGTGGCCGGAGGCCCTTTTTACTGGAAATGAGGCAATCCATCTCAGTTCTCACGGGTGACAACGCATCTACATTTTGAATTGTAATAGAGGATAGATGTAGATGTCTATGGGCCGCAGCAACCACTTACCATCAGGTGGACTGTGTACTCGTTTGTCACCCTTATCCTATAAAAAAAATGACAACTTTTGAAATACAGTAAACCTCGCTTAATACGATCACGTTTAATACGATTTCTCGCATAATACGCCATTTTATATCAGTCCCTGCAACTTGAGGCATGTTTCCATACATTTTTAACTCACTTGTTGTTACTCATAGTTGGTTAGGCCGGGTAGAGACGATACGCACCCGCTATGCGCACGCCACGTGCGACAGCACCCGCGTCTAACTTGCTTTGAAATTTGTTGCATATAGTTTGAGTCTTATGACAAATCAATAAATCTGAAATTGTATAAAAAGCGCGGGCGCAATGCGTTGCGGGGCGGGTGCAGTGCATGCGCGGGGTGAGCGCGGGGCCAGCGCATAGCGGGAACGAGGCGGGCGCGTGGCGTTTGCGAGGCGAGTGCGGTTTAACGTCGATAAATTCAATTTCAGATTTATTGATTTTTCATAAGACTCAAATTATATGCAACAAATTTCAAATCGAGTTAAACGCGGGTGCTGACGAGCGTGACGTGCACGTGGCAGGTACGGGTCGTCAGAACGCGGCCTCAAGGTGCGGTTGCAAACCCGCGGATATTTATTTAATTTATTTTTGGAACGAAATTACTTATCGGAAGATAAGAATTGTCGAATGGGGCCTAGGCGAGAAAAATTGTAAGACTTTTCCGTCACGACCCCTTCTGAAGTAGTGTAGATGGTCTTGACGACTATAAGGAAGCGAGATGGAATAATATCCATCTCCCTGGCACTTTTTCTTATCTTGCCATGAAAGAAATATTATATTATTTTAATAGTTTCATTTTAATAGACGCTAGTAATTAATTTATTTGTATTTGTTAATCAATAATATAATGCATTTGCGAGGGGAATATCCTACAATTTGGAAGAGAGCCCTTATTGTGCTAGTATTTAAGTCTGGTGATGAAAAATGAATAAACAACTACAGATCAATTGCTAAAGTATTGAAATCACTTCTTTGTCCTATTTTATCTCGGCACATTAAACATTTTATCACGGCTCGACATTTTGGGTTCGTAAGGAATCATTCGACTGCGTCGAAACTTGCTGAATTCGTCTTAGATATTAGTCAGTCAGTAGACAAGAACAATCAAGTTGACGCTATTTACTTCGAACTCAGCAAGGCTTTTGACAGAATAGACCATAGTATTTTGCTGTTCAAACTGGCAGAGTAATGCTTCGGGGATGAATTGCTTAAGTGGTTTTCTTCTTATTTATCAGGTCGAGTGGTAAGTGTATTCGTGGAAAGTTTTATTTCTGATCCACTGCAAGTTCTTTCAGGCTTACCCCAAGGTTCTTGTCTTGGCCCTACCCTTCATAAATAATATTGTCTCGGTTTTAAAATACTCAAAGGTCTATCTTTTTGCAGATGACTTAAAAATTTTGTAGAGAAATTAACTCAGCCACTGATGTTGTGCTTCTTCAATAAGATGTTGATAATCTAGCAATCTGGGTCGAACAAAACCGAATAGAACTGAATGTTCATAACTAGATGGAGTGACGTCCTGGTAAGAATAAGACATGTTGGAAGTCAATGAATGCAGGTGGCTTAGCACCGTGCATTGTAGCATTACTTGGAGAAGGCCTATGTTCAGCCCTGGACTTGTAAAGAGCTGTAGAGATAATGACGATGAAACCTTGGTGTGACAACACACAACAAAAATAAACCTATTTGTCTTACTCTTTATAATAGGCATATTAAAATTGTCTAATAAAGTAATTTTTTAGTTATCTTCTAAATTCCCAATGACGGGTCACTAAACAAACATTGGTTTACGCATTATATTTTATGTTACAAAAATATTTTGTAACCTAAAATAAGATCTTAATATAAGACATACGTTTATAATCGATACAGATATATTTACAAAGAACAGCGTAATCAAACGTCAAACGTCAAACAAAGCTAACGACGGTTCACATATATATGTATGTTTGTACAGTGAAACAATCGCACTTACAAAATACCTATTACTACTCCTATGTAATGCTTGCTTAATTCTATCCAGCCATGCCTTTTTCTATTGGTTGAAACGTGTCGTGACATAACGCAACGAACTGACTAAGCGAATAACGAATATAATTTACGTGTACGATCCATCGTAAATCAAAGCCACGTTCACTTCGGCCCCGTAACTAATTCAATTTCTATTATTCGGTTATAGATCACACGTTGCCGGTCTCGCAGGACTGTGTAAGTCTAGTTCGATTTAAAATTACTGAACTATTTGTAATTTAATCGAGCTTTGGTAATTTAATACACGTGGTTATTACTTCTCCGTAATGTATAGGTTCTTGGCAATGAAATGTTCAAGTTCATTTCTTAAGCCCAAAACCTTACAGGAGACATCCTAACCTTGCCTATCATAAGTTGTCATACTCGTATCTGAGTCCACTACTGAGCTATAAGTATTCCCCATAGATTGCCGTATAGGCGAGATATTTGTTCATGGTTTGTTTTCCTCTGTCGCCTCATACGACACCCATAGGGCGATATGGCATAGCGGATATTCTTACACCGGCACTACAACGTTTCACTACATATAATATTATTGTCATGCTTCAATATTATGATGTCATCCACCGCATATACCGCTATTACTGTTACCGGTACAGTCTGTTAAAAGTCCACTGCCAAACATAACCTCTATTCCTTAATAATATAACGCTTTTTTTAATAATACAGAAATAACGTACTCCTTTTAGATCGGACAAGGCATTTTTACATATTGCATATTAAAGTGAATTTACAGCCTAAATATATCCCACAGGCCTACCCTCAATTCTAAAAGAGTTATGGAGCAATTATTTACTGCGCTGCAGTGCGTGTCGGCAAACTCCACATGTCCAGGAAATATTTTATTGCTCAGATATGCAGCTCTCGTACGATGTTACATCGCCCCGAGTACGTGATAAATCAGCCCTTAAAATTATTTTACAATTTGTATGCCTGTGACTGGTGCCGAAGGGAATAGAATTCGAGTAACACGTGTGGATGCCCAGCATTTATATTTTACAGTCTATAAAAGTCGACTGCTGAACATAGGGTTCCCTCATATATTACCTCATTGGGAGATTTTGCCATAGTTGGGTCGGCATACGGATTGGCAACTTTTTTATTTTTAATTGTTCAGGAAGATGCTGCTACCCATATCCTGTTTTAGTTTCCCTCTATCGCATTTTACGATACCCGCGGGATGATATGGGTATGTTCTATTTCGTTTTTCCGCCTTGCCTTGCTCGGTATTAATTTAAAACTCTTTTTTAATCAGTACGCTGCTAGGCATGGACCTATCTGATTAAAAAATTTATTTAATTTCGTTACAGAAATAAGGTGAATTGGTGATCGCATTATCAAATATCTCGTCCGGTATTTTTATTTACATTTTGCTTGTAATTAATTGATTACATCGCCATCTATCTATAAGAATTCTCTGCCTGTATACAATAATAATAATAACGTTCTCTAGACAGAATTTCGGTCACGGTGGCTGGTTCCAATAGAGACTGGCCATCTGAGCAGGGCCAATTATTACGAGTCTATGGACAAGCGCAGGTGCACTCGCTATTCACTTACTTTTATAGTTTGATGACACGGTAATTCGACACGACCGGATTGAGGTCAGGCGCAGGACCATCGGCTTTACGTGCTTTCCGAGTCTTGAGGGTGAATTTTAACCCGAACTGGGCTTTAAACACGGGTCTTTAAGATCTGCAATCGCGTTTACGATCACTAGACTAATAGGCCGTCATATATTGCCTGTATCTAACTATACAAATAACCGGAGGAATAATTTTTACATTTATCTGAATATTTGTATAAACTAGAATTAGCCGCATTCGATTTATTTATGGTAAGTGTTCGCGCCTGTTATAGATGGTATTTAGCAATATGATATTGTCTGTGAAATTAATTTGTGGACGTATGGCAGAGCGCGTTGCATTCGCTTCCGAGTTGACTTTGACCTTGGTCAAGGATACAACGCAATAGAAAGAAGTCATCTAGGCCACCATTACGTGTCACAATGAGCTAGATACCGCGCTGTGTGGTCGTGTATAGACCCCTTCCTCGCATAGCATTGCTAATTATCAACCTTTCCATATCGCATATTGGGATAACCGCACAAACTCAACGACGCTGCTTTAGTTGAATGCTTCATAACTACGCCAAGACAAGGAATTTGGAGACCGAGATAAACGTTTTGCGTATCCTATGTCTTTTAGTTCTTGAAGTGTTTTTACAGGCAGTCTGCAATTAGTATTGTGAAGGTCATATTTATTTATTTATTCTTCTTCACATCTACCTTATAATAAGGGATATAAAGGGCGGACTTAATGCCTTGTGGCATTCTCTACCAGTCAACCCTGGATGATTTGAGAAGCTGTGGTAGGTGCAACCACTCCGTAAATTAATAAATAAGTAAAAACATTATATCTTATAACAAAAAGCAAATAAATAAAATATTTTTAAACTATAAAACTTAATATTATTTACTTTGTAATAAAGAAAAAAAATAATAGTAAATATAAACGGATACTTATATATACAAAATCTCTAAATAAATATAAAATAATACAACACAAAAATAAAATAACATGATGCATTTTATATAAAATACATATTATACAAAATATCAATTACAAAGCGAAAGAGGGAGAAAAACAAAAATCGGATATATCAGATGGTATTATTTCTGTTAAAGAATTCTCGAACTAGTCTTTTAAAATAATATTTGTTACTGGTTTTTTTGATATCATCAGGCAAGGCATTCCAGAGCAGTATGGACTGCACAGTAAAAGAGGAATTAAAGAAACCACTCTTATGTGGTGGAATACGAATTTTAAGACTATTTTGGGAACGGGGAACTCTATCATGAGTAGAATATTGGTACTGAAAGTTATCCTTAAGATAAGAAGGAGAATTTGGGTAATTTAAAATTGAATATATTGCTTGTAAAATTCGGGAGCTACGCCTTTGACGAATAGAAAGCCATTTAAGCTTAGTACGGTACTGAGACACATGGTCATACTTACGTAAGCCGAAAATGAACCTAATGCAATTGTTGAGAAGGCGCTCCAACTTATCGAGAAGATATTGAGATAGATCTGGGTAACACACATCCGCATAATCAATAATGGGTAATATCAAAGTCTGGACAAGTAGAAGTTTAGTTTTAAAAGGCAGAAAGTTTTTGAAACGGCAAAGAGAACGTAAGGTGGCAGTAACTTTACGGCTTATTTCAGAAACTTGAACTCCCCAGCTTAAGGTATGATCTATATGTAAGCCAAGATTTTTACAGATTTACAAAATGGCAGCAATAATCCATTGTAAAATACAGGAGAAAGATCATCGTTATTAATCTTGGCTAACATTCTGCTACTACCTATAACCATTACCTTACATTTGGAAGGGTTAACCGAAATACCATGTCAGTACGACCAATCTCTTATGGCATCAAGGTGGAGGTTGATTTTGTTAATATTATGGTTAAGGTCATTAACACTAGATTGCACATAGAGCTGAAGATCATCTGCATACAGATGTACGAACAGTTGAGAACTGAAGTAATAGAATTTATAAATAGAGAAAACATTATAGGAGAAAGTATTCCGCCTTGCGGCACGCCTGTTTCAATGTCAGCCCATGTAGAAGACTGTTGTCCTATTCGAACTGATTGCTGGCGGCCGCGAAGATAGGATGAAAACCATTCCAAAGCTGGGATTGAGAATCTAAGATTAGCTAGGAAGGTTATAAGGATATCGTGGTCGATTGTGTTAAAAGCATTTGAAAAATCAACAAGCACTACCACTGTAAGCTTCTGCTCATCCATTCCCATTCGAACGTCATCTGTGATTTTTATCAAGGCAGTGGTAGTACTGTGACCTGCCCTGCTGTGACCTCATATATAAGAATATAATATATTCCTCTCTAACATATATCATATAAACTTACAGTTCACTTTTAAAAATAAGTAACCATAATTTTGTGGTCACTTCTCGCCGCATTTTTATCCAGTAAGGGTGATGCCAGAAAAAATAATAAACCTGGTTTTAATTAAAATCAGTCATGGTTTTTGGATGAGGTCAAAATAATTTATTTATAAATACGTACAACACTTTGGGACTGTAGTAGCTCAGTGGATAAGCACTCGTCGTAAATTTCACAGTAAGGGAGCAGAAACGGGTTTGATTCCCACCGCCACCAATTGAATTGTTAATTGCAAATTTAAGTGCTGATTTACCACGTGCAAAACATTTTTAAAAGGCCGGCAACGCATCTGCAATTCTCCTGGTGTTGCAGTTGTTCATGGGCGGTGGTAGTCACTTACCATCAGGTGAGCCGCATGTTCGTTTGCCCCCTCTCCTATAAAAAAATCATGAGAAAACCTTTGTTTGAGAAATGTTGTGGTAAATTATTTTTTGAAACCTACTGCAAAATTTACATAAAACATGTAAAAATACATAACAATTAGACACAAAGTCTTCACCTTTAAACAATATGAGCTTAGAATCAATAATTCAAATAAACAAAAGATAAACTTTGGTAAACAGAAACATAGTAATAAACAAAACTTATCGGAAGAAAATCTAACAAAAGAACAAGTGTTCTTATGTTTTGACAAGATAAACTTTTCGCTAAAATATTTTTTAGAAATTATTGATTCGAGAAACACTGGTATTAAACAAGTCCAAGTAAACGATAATGGAAACTTCATTAAAAGTTCTGTACGCACGTATCTCAAAAGAATTTTCATTAGAGGCTTCCTTAATATAATAGCTCTTGTTTTCAACCCTAACCTAATCAGCAGTTAATAGCCAATTTTAAAAGATATGTTTTATCTTCTAACTGCCTTCGTTCGAACAAGGGTATATTACGAATTTTTTTTTCAAAAACTTATCAGTCTAAAGTCGTGTCTTAAATTGTAGAAAACGTAGAAAACGTTTTTGTATTTTCTCAATCGTCAATCCTATATACATATTTAAATATTGTAATTCGTATTCCACACTTGTGAAGCCTATTCTAAACTTCTGCGTATGTAATAGCTCACTAAAGTATCTTAATTATGTTTTATTATATTGAAAATCAGTGGAACATTTACTAACAAATTCAAGTGCCCTATTGACTTTTTTTATTATATTGTCAATGTATGCATCAAACAGTAATTTAGAATCGAAACTTACACCAATATATCTATCTAATTGTTATCTCTCTACAATAGGGTCTTGTAGTTCGTAGTGAAACACAGTTGGGTTAGATTTGTGAGTAAATGTAAGGACGAAACACGGTTAGATGGTCCGTTGCTTCCAGTCCGAACCGGCCTACCACCTCGGCGGACCGGCTCAGTATCCTGGGTGGGCACCGAAACTCCCCGTATATACCGCAGTTTTCGATTGTACGCTGCGATATTCCTGAGGAAATTTGCACAACTAATGACGTGTAACCATTGTCAAGCACTGACAGCGATTCTTAATATAAAGGAATGAATTACCACTATCTATGTCGTCTTGAAGACGATCGTTGCTGATGGCCACTGACAGAGGGCAGTGTTATAACAGATCCGTATAAAAAAGTTATAAAATACAGACCAGTGACGTGGAGTATAGTTAAAAGTACGACAATCTGCTATATTTGCACCACCGTGGCAATAACGACAAATTCTCAGCCGTAATTGTAGCATGAATGGATCGGCTCTACCGTTCTCACTGAATGCTAGCGTAAAATAGCTGTATCATGCTGCTGTGTTTATACGGTGAAAGTCCATACGAGTCTAAAGCAGGCGACAATGTAACTGAACCTTGATTCCTAATCAATGATAGATGTAGATGTTTATTAACCACATTCTTCACTTACCAACAGCTCGAATGTATGCTTGTTTGTCACCGTTATATCAATTAAAAAAATCTCTGTGTTGTAAATAGGCTTTGATAGTTTTGGGAAATTGTTGCTGTGATATTAGTCGATCAATAGAACATCAATCATCATTAGCTCAGATGAATTAAGATCGATCTACACTTACCACCAACTTCTCACATTGTGTATTTTTTTCACTAGAATCATTTCTAACGAATAATTTATTGGATCTTCATTATGTAATGAAGCGTATAAAACTGTTTTGCAGATAATATCTGAGTTATGTAAGTAAAATGTAAGAGTTTTGACTACTGTTTACTTTACTTTTTTTAAACGTTTTGCCGAAACTACAGATCTGTTAAAGCAACTTCCTTAGGGGGTCTTAAAAATCAAAATTATCGCGAATATCCACAAATATTTTGACATCTAGCAAGTACAACCACTTAAACCCATTGCTCAAATTGTCTTACCCAATTTTCGTACTTAATTATTAACAACAGTGCGCTGTATTGATGGCCCTTTAATCTGCCCGGTTCATTATGCAATAAGCAATTCTCAACACCGAGTGAGTAATAGGCAATGCATACTAGAACAGTAATATCCATCACGTTACGTCATCAGTTGGGGCTTGAGGGTTGTAATAAAAAATGACATATATTATTTTCTCACTTTAATCATCATCATTATTTCATCATTACAGCCCTTCACAAGTCCACTGCTGAACATAGGCCTCCCCCAAAGAATGCCACAAAGCACGGTCCTGAGCCACCTGCATCCATCGACTTCCTGCATGTCTTACCAGGTCGTCACTCCATCTTGTGGGGGGACGCCCTACACTTCGCCTACCGGTACGAGGCTGCCACTCGAGAACCTTTCTTCCCCATCGGTTGTCGGTTCTTCGAGCTATATGGCCGGCCCACTGCCACTTCAGCTTACTAATCCGTTGGGCTATGTCGGTTACTCTGGTTCTACTGCGGATATCCTCATTCCTAAGTTTATCACGCAGAGAAACTCCGAGCATAGCCCTCTCGATAGCTCGCTGAGCGACCTTCAGCTTCCTCATACGGCTAGTAGTGAAGGACAACGTCTCAGTTCCATAAGTCATCACTGGCAACACGCACTGGTTGTACAATTTTGTTTTAAGGTTTTGAGGTATTTCTGATGAGAAGATGTGTCGTAGCTTCCCGAACGCTGCCCAGCCGAGTTGAATCCGTCGATTGACCTCTCGGTCGAAGTTGGACTTACCTAGTTGGACTATTTGTCCCAGGTAAACATACTCGTCAACAACTTCGAACTTAGTGCTCCCAACAACTACCGGCATAGGTGTGACATGGACATTAAACATAATCTTTGTTTTGTTCATGTTCATCTTAAAACCTATCCGTTGGGAGACACTATTGAGGTCATTGAGCATTGTGCTTAGTTCCTCCAGCGATTCTGCCATGAGGACTATATCGTCGGCAAATCGAAGGTGAGTGATGTACTCGCCATTGATGTTAATTCCGTATCCTTTCCAGTCCAGAAGCTTGAAAACGTCTTCCAATGCAGCGGTGAAGAGTTTCAGGGATATAACGTCACCCTGTCTTACACCTCTCTGCAAATGGATAGGTTTCGCACTCTGGTTCTGTACTCGGATAGCCATCGTAGCTCTACTGTACAAACACTTCAGCACTTCGATATACCGACAGTCCACTTGGCACCGCTGAAGGGACTGCAGCACCGCCCAAATTTCGACGGAATCAAAGGCTTTCTCATAGTCCACATACGCCAGACATAGTGGCAAATTGTACTCTTCGGACTTCTGTACAATTTGCCGTAGGGTATGTATGTGGTCTATGGTGCTAAAGCCCTTTCGGAAACCGGCTTGTTCGGGAGGCTGGAAGTCGTCAAGTCTGCGCGCGAGACGATTCGTAATGACTCTCGAAAACAGCACGTAGACGCGGCTCATAAGGGAAATCGGTCTGTAGTTCTTCAAGAGAGCGTTGTCACCTTTCTTGAAGAACAAGACCACCGCACTTCTGCTCCACGCCTCCGGTGTAATGCCACCATGGAGGACGGAATTAAAGAGCTTCTGAAGGACTTCAAGTACCGGTCTTCCACCCGCTTTCAGAAGCTCCGCTGTAATTCCATCCTCGCCTGGGGCCTTGCCGTTTTTAAGGTGCTGGAGAGCCATTCTAATCTCGCTCAGACGGACGTCCGGGATATCTTCGGAATAGTGTCGAATAAGACTCGCTCTTGGATCGTTACTCACACTTGCGTGTGGCTCCAACGATGACGTGTACAGCTGCCCATAGAACCTCTCAATCTCACTCAAAATCTCAGGTGCCCCGGAAACGATGCTGCCACATTCGGTCTTCAGCTTTGACAGTTGGCTCTTTCTGGCAGACAGATCTCTGGCAAAGACTTTGGAGCCTTGGTTCCGCTCGATCGCTTCTTCAATACGAGCTGTACTGAAGTTGCGTAAGTCTCGCCGCATGCATTTGGAGATCTGTCTGTTCAGTTGCCTGTATGCTGTCAAATCTGTTGAAGAATGTAGCCTCATCTCCCGTCTAACAGCCATGAGATTAAGAGTGTGATCGGAGAGTTTTTGTGTTCTTCTGCGGCGGGTCTTGCAGAACTTAGCTCCGACCGCATGGACAGTTTCCACGAGCTTGTCATTCATATCGTTCACTTCATTGCAGTCTTCTAGGCACTGAAAACGGTTTTGTAACTCAAGCTGAAAGGTTTCGGGACTTTGGATCAGAGCACGAGGGGGACGGAGCGTTGACTTCATCAGACGAGACCTCTCCAACTTAACATTTAGGTTCAGTGTGCCTCTAACCATTCGGTAATCGCTGCCGGTTTTCACCCTCGCGATCACGGAGACATCACTGAACAGTTGTCGTCTGGTCGTCATAATGAAGTCAATCTCATTTTTTGTCGAACCGTCGGGGCTCGACCAGGTCCACTTTCTGTGGGGCCGCTTCTTGAAGAAAGAGTTCATCATAAAGAGTCCCTCTTTCTCCATGAAGTCGGCCAGCTGCTGGCCCCTTGGGTTCCGTTGCCCTATTCCAAATTTCCCTACTTTCAGCTCACCATTCTCTCTTGTGCCTAGTTTTGCATTGAAGTCTCCCATTAACACCGTATATTGGGTTTTGGAGGAATGCATGGCTCTAGAGATATCCTCATACATTTCTTCCACCTCCTCGTCGGGGTGTGCCGAGGTTGGTGCGTAAACCTGTATGACCTTCAGCGAATACCGTTTGGTGATTCTGAGTATAAGGTACGCAACCCTCGTCGACACACTCCCGAACTTTACAACGTTGTTAACGAGAGACTTGTGGACGATAAATCCGACACCTCCTTGGGACAGATGGTCGCCCTCCCGGTGATAGAGCAAGTTGCCGGATTCCAGGATTACCGTGTCCTCCCCCTCTCTTCGGACTTCGGATAATCCTATAATATGCCAGCGCAACTTGTCTATCTCTTCTTCTAGCTCCACGATCTTCTCGTCAGTCCTCAGGGTGCGTGCGTTGTACGTTGCCAGGTCGAGTCGTCGTAGGTGGCAACCGAACCTCCACCGGAGATTCTTAGCACCCCCTGCCCCGCCGTTACCATGGTCGCCACCGTAGCCAGGAATAGCGGGGCCGCCAGGGACTGGGGGCCGTCTCTTTGTTACATTCATTCATAGGGGGTATTTGCCATAGTTGCCACGCTTGGCGAGCGGGTTGGCAACCGCAGTTTTTTTTATTGTAATTTTGGCTATTATCAGGAAGATGCTGCTACCCATCTCCCGCCTGTTTCCCTTTGTCGCCTTTTACGACACCCACGGGAGGATATGGGGTAGTGGATATTCTTGACCGCCACTACACGGCACTTCAATGGAGTTTAAAAAAACATAAGCAACATGCACGAGCTGTGATGATCCTGATAATTATTTTACATTATCCTGGTGATCCTTTGCGTGGTGAGTAATATGGCCCGAGAGCTCATGACGTATTTTTCATGAAGTGTTTGATGCATCATGAAATTTTGTTGAAAAGTATCAGTCCACTCAATAAGCAGGTATTTGACTGTTTACCTGGCCTACCTGTGTACACCTGGTACCGCGCTTACAGATAAGTCGCAAAAAAAATCGCCAAAAAGTGTTTGGTTCAATTAATTATAATGACTACCCGACAGCTAAGTTGATAAAAATTAAGAAACAAAATGGCAGAGCCTTCTAAAGGGGTTGACATAGCGGCAAACTACTCCAAAGTTGTATTTTCAAAAATTCCAAAAAAAGTGTTTGATTTAAGCTTCCATTTCGACAGTGTGTTTATTATAAAAAATAAACAATGCTCTCAAAAGACTAGACAGTTTTTCGGGGGGTTAATAATTTAAAAATATTTAAATAAATCTGATCTACTCATTGGTTACACACATTACACCAAGTAATTTCGGCACGTTACTCGATTGGGAAAGCTTGCGCATCGCCGTAGGAATCCGACTAGGAGCGGATATTTGTCAACGTCATATTTTGGGCTCCACGGACTTTCATATATGAAAAAAAATGGTTGGTTTTCACGACACGGTTCTTTGAACGATGTCATCCAAAGGGCTCTTGTCTCTATAAATGTTCCCTCGGTTTTAGAGCCTTGTGGAAGGTTAGGCTTAGAGACGATGGCAGGAGACCCGACGGTATGACATTTGTCCCTTGGTAGAGAGGTAAAGCCCTGGTGTGGGATACTACTTGCGTACTTACTTTGGCTTTTTATACTTTGGCGGCCTATCATCTCAGGGGTAACTCGTTTAGAGCCAGGGCGGCATCAGAGGAAGCCGAACTGAATGAGTGATGTAAATATGAGTCTCTGAGAGATGATTACTTATACATTTGTGCCACTTGATGTGGAGACCATCGGTCCGTGAGGTCCATGTGTGGTGAAGTTCCTCAAGGAACTGTATCCACGATTGGTCATTGCTGCTGGTGATAAGAGGGCCGGTTCTTTTCTCGCTCAAAGGAGAAGTATAGCTATTCAGCGAGCAAACGCAGCCAGCATTCTTGGCACAATATCACGGGGAGGAAGATTGTGATAATTAAGTTACAATATGTATAACAGATTAAATAAAAAAATTATCTTGCGTGGACAGGACAATTGTGCTACTGGTCGTAATGAGTTCGACAGGGAGCGAAGATTGCAGATATACCCTGTAATAGTGGTGTATGGGTCCACTATTAACAGACTCCGAGTGGGCTAGTGGCGGAGAAATGAAACTACTTCTTGATATGCCTTACTATGTGCAAGCGAATGGTGTGTTTTATTCAGCTAACCCTGCCTATATTTATACGCCCGGCTACATCTTTAACTTACCAATAGAATAATATTTTATTTAATTAGCCAATTATAATACATAAATTTTGTCCAATAAACATTAATCAATAAGATATTAAGTATAGCTATTATATGTATGTCGCACTCCGTTTGCCGGCGTAAGACTCGTCGATAGCTTCTCGTGTCTGCGTTGTTATACGGGGCTATAAAAGACCGGCGCGCGCGCGTAATCGGCGAGCGACGGCGGCGAGGGACACATCTCCGGAACAGCAAGAAAAACCAAGCTGCGGCGTTGAAAAAACGGCTCGAAAATGGTCGACGGATGCTTGAAGATAGCCGGCGTGTGAAGACGGTGCGGCGCTGATTATATCTGTGGCTGCGTCTTGTTTCTATATAGAACGTTTAATATATACGTCAAATTATCTCACATTGATATGCAGCCCGCAGTATCTCGGTAGCCGGGGGTAATTAGGAAATAAGTGTTTTCTTCAGACCTTCACCTTTTGCGTTATGGTAGCAGCAGGGTAACGTTATTAATTTATTTATTAAATGGTTTAGGGTTGATTAGCGTGGCTGCTACATCACTCTCCCCCTAGCGAAAGCGTACCGGAAGCTTGACGACTCGCCCATGTCTCGTAGTTTTTAAAATAGGTTTCATCTGGGTTGATGTAGATGATGGGTTTTCAAACTTTCTCGCTGGTGGTTGAGATGATGATGATGATGAATCCTCTGAATTATCCTCGTTAATAATATAAGCAGGCTTTAGTCGGTCGATCGATATAATTGTAGATTTCCTGCCAGGTATTTGTAATTTAAAAGTCTTGCTATATCGCTCTAATACTTTATACGGTCCATCGTAGGAAGGTTGAAATTGTTTCTTCACTGCGTCGTTCCTTACAAAAACTTGCTTGCATGTTTTCAAATCTTGATGAATGAATACTGATTTATTATTTCCGTGTGATGATGTGCATTTCGACGATAAGGCTTTGTTGATTGATTCTCGAAGTTGAGTTACAAAATCGTAATTCATTTCTTGATTGTTTGACGATGTTGAAGTGAAGAAGTCACACGGTAATCTTATGCTGCAACCGTAGGTTAGCTGAGCGGCGCTAAGACTAGTGTCTGCACGCGGTGTTGCTCGTAGTCCAAGTAGCACTGTGGGTAACTCATCAATCCACTTTGTATGTTGAGATAAACGAGTTTTGAGTGCGGTCTTCAATGTACGATGCCATCGTTCGACTATTCCGTTTGATTGAGGATGGTATGCCGTTGTACGTGTCTTCTGTATTCCCATGGTTTGAAGAAGTTTGAGGAATAGGTTGCTTTCGAAGTTTCTTCCTTGATCTGTTGTGATGGTTTTGGGTGGTCCGAAACGAGTAATCCAATTTTCATAAATTATCTTCGCAACGGATTCAGCTGAAGTATCATCGGTAGGTATTGCTTCTGGCCACCTTGTTGTTCTGTCGATCATTGTTACGAGGTAACGCTGTCCTTGCGGTGAAGTAGGTAATGGTCCAACGATGTCAACATGCAGGTGTTCGAATCTCTCCGTAGGTGGGAATGAAGCTAGGATGCTTGATGTATGTCTTTGTACTTTGCATTTTTGGCATTGAATGCATTGCTTCGCCCAGTTTCCAACATCCTCTTGTATTGAAGGCCAAAAGAATTTTCCGGTGATGAGTTTTCTGGTTGCTCTAACACCTGGATGACTGATGTTGTGCAGTGCATTGAAAACTTCGCGACGAGATTCTTCTGGTAGGTATGGACGCATGGTTGACGTTGAGGCTTCACAGTAGATAGGCAGATGCGTCATTGGCATTGTAACTTGCTTGATGGACAAGTTACTTTGCTTCGATAGATGTTTGATGTTGTCGCTATCTCTGTTTTGTGCTTCGGCGATCTTGTGATAGTCGATTGATGTAGGGCATGTTACACTGTCGATTGGTATGCGACTGAGTGTGTCGGCGACTATGTTGTCCTTCCCACTGATGTGACGTATGTCAGTCGTGAATTCACTTATGAAAATGAGTTGTCTTGCTCGTCGTGGTGTTTCCGATGGTGATGGTTTCTTCTGAAGTACATATGTTAATGGCTTGTGGTCGGTAAAAACGATCAGGTTTCGACCCTCGAACGTTTTTCTGAAGTGCTTGATAGCCATGTAGATAGCGAGTAGCTCTCGGTCGAATGTACTGTAGTTACGTTGAGTATTTTTTTTTTATAGGATAAGGGTGACAAACGAGCACACAGTCCACCTGATGGTAAGTGGTTGCTGCGGCCCATAGACATCTACATCTATCCTCGTTTGCGAATCAAAATGCAGATGCGTTGTCACCCGTGAGGACTAAGATGGAATGCCTCATTTCCAGTAAAAAGGGCCTCCGGCCACCTGCACTCACCAAGCGAAACGCAGAGGTAAACCTCTACTTCACGCTGGTATTCTGTGAGGTCGTGGTACCACCCCGGTTCGAGCCGGCCCATCCGTGCGACAGCAAAAGCTGCCGCGTGGCTCTACCACTATTAACCACTGAGTATCGGAGAACTTCTTCGAAAAATAGCCAAGTGGTTGCCATTTCCCATTGATGTATTGTTGGAGTACAGCTCCCGTTGAGAGGTCGGACGCGTCGCTGAAGATAGCAATGGTTGCTTCGTGTGATGGGTGAGCTAGCAAAGCTGCATTTTGGATCGCAACTTTACAAGCTTCAAATGCCTTCGCGGCTTCATCATTCCATGCGATTAATGTTTTATCTTTTTTCTTCGTGTTGTGAAGATAGGCGTGAAGTGGTGCTTGGATTTCAGCGGATTTAGGTATGTGATCTCTGTAGAAATTAATCATCACAAGAAAACGCCTTAGTTCTTCGATTGTTTTAGGTTTCGCATAATCGATGATTGCTCTGACTTTTTCGGAAGGCGGTTTGATTCCTTCCTTGCTGACGGTGAAACCAAGAAATTGAACTTCTTGTTGTCCAAATATGCATTTCGAAGGGTTAATTGTGATGCCATTGTCTTCTAATCGCTGTATAACGGTGCGTAGATGAGTTTCGTGCGTTTCTTTATCAGGGCTTGCAACAAGGAGGTCATCAATGAATGCGAAAACGAAATCCAGTCCATGAAGTACTTCGTGTATGAATCTTTGAAAGGTTTGACCAGCATTCTTCAGTCCTGGGGTCATTCTTGGAAATTCGAATAATCCCATTGGGGTAATTATTGCTGTCTTCTGTATGTCTTCATCGCGTACTTTTATTTGTTGGTAAGCTATGTTGAGATCGATGGTGGAGAATATAGTCTTGTCTGACAGTTGATGAGTGAAATCCTTGACTCGCGGTATTGGGTAGCGGTCAGGAGTTGTAATAGAATTCAGTCTTCTGTAATCTCCACAAACTCGTAATTCTCCATTCTTCTTTGGTACAACGTGAAGTGGTGATGACCAAGGGCATTTGCTTGGACGGCATATTCCTTGCTCGATCATGTTTTCGAATTCCTTTCGAACTTGCTCGTATCGGTGTGGTGCGATTGGACGTGCACGGCAATGAAGTGGTGGTCCATTGGTTTCGATGAAGTGCTCAACATCGTGCTTCGGTGTTAGTTTCATTGAAGTTATTCTTGTGATTCCAGGATATTCTTCAAGGATCTTGTGATACGATTGTTGAACATCTATGCTTCTTATTGTGGGCAGATTGGTTGCTTGGACGGAAGACTGAGATGCAAGATTGGTTTTTCCGTCAATGATTCTTCTATTTTTGATGTCGACGATCAACTGGTGATGTTGAAGAAAATCAGCACCGATGATTGGTTTGCTGACTTTAGCGACGATAAATCTCCATTTGAATGGTCGGCGTAGGTTTAAGTCTAGTTCCATTGTTTTTTCTCCATATGTAGGAATCACCGTATTGTTTGCTGCGTAGAGTTGAAAATCCAGTGGCTTCATTTTCTGTTTGTGTCTCGGCGGTAAAACTGAGATATTCGCTCCGGTGTCGATAAGGAAGGTAAGCTTGCTTTTTTTATCGGTGACGAAGAGACGGTAGGATTTTTCTGTTACGCCGGATCCCGTCGCATCAAGCGTATTAGTTAGTTTTCCGACTTCTTATTTTCATTTTTGAATGTACACGGTGTTGTGCATTTTCTTGCCTCGAGACCGAAACGTCGATGATAGTAGCAGTAAGGGGATCTTGTTCTTGAGCTTGATCGACTTCTACTTGCAGAGCGGTTGCGACGAAAAGGTGATCTTCGGTGTTGCTGATTGCGCTGGTTGTACCGTTGCTGGTAACAGGTTTGATGCTGTGAAGATTTGAGCGCGGCGACTTCGAATGATAACTTCCGAATTTCTTCGAGAAGAACCTGGGTATTTGTTACTTGTTCCTTGGCCGGGTTTAATGTATATGCGTCGGATTTCTTCGCTTCTCGCTCCATAATGACGTCTTGATTACACTGATTTTATATACTGAAGTCTTCCAATGTAATAGTCTTCCTTCTCGGTGTTCGTAACGGGTCACCAATGTAATAATCTTCCTTCTCGGTGTTTGTAGCGGGGTCACCAATGTAATAGTGGTGTATGGGTTCACTATTAACAGACTCCGAGTGGGCTAGTGGCGGAGAAATGAAACTACTTCTTGATATGCCTTACTATGTGCAAGCGAATGGTGTGTTTTATTCAGCTAACCCTGCCTATATTTATACGCCCGGCTACATCCTTAACTTACCAATAGAATAATATTTTATTTAATTAGCCAATTATAATACATAAATTTTGTCCAATAAACATTAATCAATAAGATATTAAGTATAGCTATTATATGTATGTCGCACTCCGTTTGCCGGCGTAAGACTCGTCGATAGCTTCTCGTGTCTGCGTTGTTATACGGGGCTATAAAAGCGGTGCAGACCGGCGCGCGCGCGTAATCGGCGAGCGGCGGCGGCGAGGGACACATCTCCGGAACAGCAAGAAGAACCAAGCTGCGTCGTTGAAAAAACGGCTCGAAAATGGTCGACGGATGCTTGAAGATAGCCGGCGTGTGAAGACGGTGCGGCGCTGATGATATCTGTGGCTGCGTCTTGTTTCTATATAGAACGTTAAATATATACGTCAAATTATCTCACATTGATATGCAGCCCGCAGTATCTCGGTAGCCGGGGGTAATTAGGAAATAAATGTTTTCTTCAGACCTTCACCATTTGCGTTATGGTAGCAGCAGGGTAACGTTATTAATTTATTTATTAAATGGTTTAGGGTTGATTAGCGTGGCTGCTACAACCCTTAGTCATTCTTCGCGCACCCATTGGCTGCAGATTACGTGATCTTGTACAGCTGTACCTGCAAGATAGTATTTACTCAAAGAATTTTCGTCTACCCTTTAATGCGCATTGCGACTGTAATTATGTTTTCCTAAATATATTTTTTGAGTTTGTGTGTAGTTTTACATTCAAATCAGTTGTTAAATATACCATTAATCCAAGCAATCGATTACAATGAAATCTGTTTCTTGTGTATTTTGTAAAGTAAAAAATGTTGGTAGTGTCATCACATTCTTAGAAATACATTACAAAGGTGCTAAAGATTGTTATCTCTGTCGCACTCATTACAACCCCGTAGTACTATTTGTCTCCTGTCCACGCAAGATGTATATAAATATTTTTAAATTAGTAACCCCCTGAGAAACTGTCTGCCCTTATGAGAGCATTATTTATTTTATATAATAAACACGCTGTAAAATGGAAGGTTAAATCAAACACTTTTTTGGAATTTTTCAAAATACAACTTTGGAATAGTTTGCCCCTATCTCAACCCCTTCAAAAGTGTCTGCCATTTCGTTTCTTAATCCTTTATCAACTTAGCTGATGGACAGTTATTATTATTATTTGAATCAAACACTTTTTTGGGCGAAATTTTTTGCGACTTGCCTGTATACGCTGTATCAGGTGTACCCAGGTAGGCCAGGCAAGCAGAAAAATACCTGCTTATTGAGTGGACTGATAGTTTTCAACAAAGTTTAATGATGCATCAACCACTTCATGAAAAATGCGTCATGAGCTTTCGGACCAATATATTGCGATTCGTTAATTGCAATTTTTTACGTCAATCAGCTGTCTACAAAATGGTAACCTCTAAGTACTTATTTTAATGATATGGAGATTTCCATATATATTTTATAATGTAGTGTCCTTATCAAAAAAAATATATAATTTAATAAAAATAATTTCTAACTGTATTATTAGGGAGACAAAGTAGCAGATGGTCTGCCATTATATCTCTTTCGAACCCCAAAGACTAATACAAAATATGTTTTTCTCTTGTTATCATCTTACCAATAGAATGCTGCCACTCGAGAAACTTTCTTTGACATCAGTTGTCATTTCTTTAAGCTAGCCCGCCTTTTTGCATTTCAGCTTCACTAATCCGTATTGTAAGTGATCCGTTGTACTTTGTCGGTTAGCTCAGATGATTAGCGACTCTATCACACAGGGAAATCCCCGAGTGTAGTTCTTCGAGTACACGCAAAAGACGTCGAATTGTAGAGAGACTGCCCTGTGTCACATCGAGATTAATTAGCACTCTTGCTGTTGGATAGCATATTTTAATCTATTTTGATGATATCATATAATTACGTCCATCACGTTACACTGACGTATTACAGTATGATCGAATTGTTTCTGCGCTATACTGAATGTTATTGCGATATGTTGTTTTATTGCCGATAATAATTAATTAACTGCTTGATAATTGCTTGCCAATACATTTTTTAAATAACTGCCTAATATATTTCTAACGTCAAAAGTGAGATAAATTTTAATTAATAATAAAAAATTACAATAATAAAAAATTAATACAATAATAAAAAATTAAACCAAAAATAATGTTATAACACATTCCTACTCCCCGCAGCGGTGCTGTCAAGAATGCTGGATGCGTTTTCCCGCTGAATTGATATACTTAGCCTTTTAACGAGAAAAATACCAGCCCCCTTGTCACCTGCGGAGATGACTAGTCGCAAAAACAGTTCCTTTAGAAACATAAATATAATCCACTACAATCCAATACACTGTAAATAATTGTAATTTCAGGGGTGATAACATATCTGCATTTAGATCCTCAATCAAAATGATAGACATAGGTGTCTCTGGCTCGCAGCATTCATAAGTAAACGCCTAGCTTCTAATAAAACACTACTATGTGATTCTACCTCATAGTACAGTATCTGTTTAATACTAAGGTCAAACTTTTCTTATTATCTGAGTTCTTACATTTAGTTTTACTCGACTTAATGAGATTAAAAGTGTAAAAAATTACAGTTCGACGCAACGTTAATGCAAGTAATATGGTACTCAAGACTTGATGTAACGAGACTCGATGATAAGGAAATGAGTGCACTTACGTCAGGTAGATCTTTTTATAGAAAATAAACCTAGCAAGCTAACAGCATAGCAAAGTGACGAAGCAATCAGCTTTGTAGCGGTTTCCAGCGGTTGCCGTTGAGCAATCAGTTTCAAAATAGGAGGTTCAGATGCCTGGGTGATCAGTAATCGATTGCTAAAAACAGAATTTGAAAATTGGAAACCGTTCTCGAGATAATCGTGGGACAGACGGACAGACGGACAGATGGACAGATGGATCTTGAAATCAATAAGTGTCTTCGCAAGCTACGCCACTTAATAAGGGTGATAAACGAGAACATAGTTTACCGAAATTAAGAATAAATTGCAGATACGTTGTCACTCCTGAGGACTAAGATTGAATGCCTCGTTTACAGTTAAAAGAGTCTCCGAATCTCTACACTCACTTAAAAAACACAGCAGTATTTTTCTGCTATTCTACGCCGGAATTCTGTGTAAGCGTTTTCCTACTCCGGATGAGCCACCCATTTGTACTGCAGTTATGCACAGCTAGCGTAGCAGCAGCGTGGCTCTACCAGGTAAAGACTGTGTGTTAAATTATTTACAAAAAATAAAATACCGCTAAGCTACTAGTATTTGATGAACAATTTCTCAGTTGTAAAAGAAATATTTGCTTTTCATGTTCCAGTTGAAAGACCACGCGATTAACACATTAAGGAATGGAAATAATCGGAAGGAAACTTGATCATTTTCGATGAAGAACATATATATTTCATTCGCACGGAATTGTTTACCACTATTGTACTTTTATACTGTTTTATGCAGAAATTATCTTTGCGAGATATCTAAAAATTATAATTACTTTGGCTTTAAATATTATGTGGTTGCATTTATGTGTACTAGAAGTATAATAACATATAAAGCAGTGTAGTGGTGACGTAAAACAATCCACTGCCCTATATCATCATGTGGGTGTCGTAAGAGGCGTTTTTTATTTTTTATTAAAGACCTTAAAATAATATATCATTCTTCCAATTACTATATCAGAAAATTCTTCATAGATTTTTATAAGATTATTTAATTTCATAAAATATCCCTAGAATCTGTTGATGTGGAAATATAATATATAGTTATATATACTCGTATTTCCGCATCCTCTATGTAGAATTTGCTTTCTTTTAGCTGACTTCAAAAAAGAGAAAGTTTATATGTTCTTTTTTGTATGTATATGTTACCAAATAATTTGTTCATTTTTACTTAATGAATTACTTATACTTTTGGGGTGGTCCCATACAACTTTTGAGACAAAATTCCACGAAACACAGCAGCATTAAGCTGCTATTTTACTCTAGTATTCTGTCAAAGCGTCCTTACTCGCTTATGTCGCCCCAATCGTGCTGCAACCACAACATAGCTGCGACGTGGCTCTACTACGTTAAATATTTGTTATGCAAATACAAAAATGAAAACGAATAAAATTTGTGTTTCTTTCATTTAAACCATTTGTATATACAAGCACAACGAAGGGACATTGATTAACTTAAGCAATCGGTGTTAACTGATTTGCAGTTATCGACTTATCATGGCGCAACCCTCAATTATATATATATAATTGAATTCCTTATAAAATATTTTTTTATTAATCATCAATATAGAAAATAATAATTTTCTTAATTCATTTAATTACCCAGTTAGGATTCATATTTTCTATTTTAAATATTTTCTATATTTGTTTTTTTTTATAATTATGCCAAAACGGTTAGACGTTCGTTGGATCTGCAACCTTTTTATCGATATTCCACGCATTTGAACCACACGGTTAGCTCCGTTTTTCTTAATGCGTACTGCAAAGGAGTGAATAAAATGATGAGAGTGAATAATTTTAACGGCGTCTGTCTTACCGTCCTATTGCGATCTGGGTATATTCAAGGAGAAAACGTCTAGTGCTTCATCACCGCTTACAACCAGGTGAAATTGCAAGCACTGGCTTTTGTAAGTAAAAAGCCGAAATAGAACCAAATTATTTTTCACTTATTAAAATACTTTCAGGTACTTGACTGGCACCTCATCTGCTTAATTACTTCAGTTGTTCTCAAAGAAGACGTGCTAAAATTAGCGGGTTTTCTACTTGTAAGCCTTATATAAGTAATTCTACTCAGTGCTTTTAAATGAATTGTCGGTCATTAAATGGTTACCAGATTCGCGTTCGTAAATAAACAGGGGGAAACAGTATGCAGGTGAGGTTTACATTTGGGGAAATAGGCGGTTTATTCGCAAATACAACCTACTATATTCTTAAAATACAAACATTTGCAATGGCTGTAGTCGAAAAAGGAGCGAAAACTACAACTTCCATATGAAGAATGTTCATCTCAAAAATATGGAAATAATACCTGTTTTTCTTAGTAGACAAATGCTTTTGTTCAATTGAAGATTCCAGGCAGCCTGATTTTAGCGACAGTTTCGTTGAATCGTTATATATATCGGCCAGGTTTAATTGAAATATATATCTCTATATATAGAAATCAATTGCTGTCCGTCAGTCTCACTTAAACTCGAAAATGCCTCTACTGATTTTGATAAAATATTTAGTACGTGAGTGAGTTCCTGGATGGTTTAGATTCACTATTGGATTCAGTAGGTGGCGATGTTGACGAGATCCAGAAATAATCCGTGGGAAGCCGGGGCGGATAGCAAATAAGTAATAAAATAAGAATTTTAAAATGTTTATACAACGCGTATATATCTTAAGCTGTCATGGGTCCTTGTTTTACATGGGGAAATGCCTACCCATACCCGCCTCGCGGGGGCAAGGGCGGGTTATGTCGGACTCGCACCGACTAAAATCCCATGGTGTTCCACCTTCGTCGCATATTGGCAGGACCATGGGAACACTTTCCAACACATCCACGGCCCCACCAGCGCAGGCTGCCCCATGACAGCCCCTTCTCAGGAAAGGACCTCTCCTCCCCATTCTCCTTCTCAGGCAAGGCGCACCAGGAACACAAGGCACGCCACCCTCCACGGCCTCCAAGTCCAACTGCGTAACGGGCCCCCCGAGTCCGATACGCGGAGGCCATGGGGCTTGCACGCTTGCACTGCTGTGCTCCGGACAGACATTCCATCTTAGTCCTCAGACGTGACAACGTATCTGTCGTTGTAGCCTTCATTGTTTGAAGTTGGACGGCTGTAGTCACTTACCACCAGGCGGACTGGAAGTTGGTTTGTCACTTCAGTTTTATAAAAAAGGGAAATGAAGTATGTATTTTGTGAAACTGTTGCGTTAAATGAAACCACATTGCGAGAGTTTATACAGCAGAAACAGTAACATGAGTTTCGCTGCCTGAGGGTGTACGTCATAAATATGACGGGAGACAGTAACATGCGTGCTATATTTATGCATTGCAATATTTCATTCATGTAGATGGTTGTAAAATTTAATGTTTTTTATATTTTTAGCATTTTTATTATATTGTTGTTTATACACTGATCTCAAACTTACCGTAACATCAATTTTTTTGGAACGGTGAAACCATAATCTTTCGAGTGCTACAAGAATTAACTTTTCTATCCTCTTTTACTTGTTTTTAACAACTCTCATAATAAGAAATGTAGGATGTCATAAAAAAAATTGAGGGTCACTTATCGGGATAAGAACTATCTTATCTCTCAAGTTGGGCCAAACTGCACTGCACACAGTGTGCGAAATTTAATTGAAATCAGTTCAGTAGTTTAGGAGTTCACCGCTGACAAATAACGTGACACGTAATTTTTATATATAAAGATAAATAAAACAGTTTTATCAGTTTTTATTTATAATATAGGTCAATAAATGAATGAAGGAATGAAATATACTTTATTGTACACCAAAAAATACATATGAGAGAAAAAAAAAACTTAAATTGTTTAAAGATACAATTGGCGGCCTTATCGCTTAAGAGCGATCTCTACCAGACAACCATTGCAGAGGATAAAATGACCTGTGAGAAAGGGTAAGGGTGTACGTAGGTTGTTGGGAAATACACACGACATACATATAATTATATAATCAATAAATACATACATACATGTCTATATTTTTGTATTTAAAATGTATAAATTAATACATTTTAAATACAAAAATATAGACATACATATACGAGAGCAGAAAGGATTTAACAAGTGAAGTCAAAGCCTAAATGCAAGGAAAAATGAGTAGGTAGTAATTTTTAGAGGAATGACTATTTAAAGAGGAAAGAAATGCGCTTTGAATAGTTTTTCAAACTTATCAATAGACTGCGCACTTCTAATGTACAGCGGTAGGGATTTCCAGAGCCTAACAGCTTTAACAGAAAAGGATTTAAAATAGAAGGAAGTATTGTGAGATGGAATTTTTAGGGTGGGCTTTTCATCAGAGCAAAGAGAGCGACAGTGAGTGTCACCAAGTAACTCAAGCCCTCTTTAATGTAAGTAGGGGAAGTGCGATTGAATAGTATAAGGTATAAAAGAGAAACAATGTGAGTATTCCTGCGAAGACGGTTCGGAAGCTTCTTGAGTTTTTCGCGATATTCGGAGATATGGTTATATTTTCGAAATCCAAATATGAACCGTATGCAAAGATTCTGAATGCGCTCATGTTTATTAAGCAACTCCTCATTTAAATTGAGATAACATGTGTCAGCATGATCGAGAATCGGTAAAAGAAGTGATTGTGCAAGCGCAATTTTGGTAGGTATGGGTAGAAAATTACTTAACCTACTGGAGATCCGAACGACGCAAACACCCTTCTACTTACCTCGCCTTGACAGTCAAAATCCTAAAGATAGATTTTTTTTTTTATGTTAAACATTGACTATCTAAGGTTGAAATCAACCCGTTTCTCACAGAAAACCAGCGTAAAATAGCAGCTTAACTCTGCTGTGTTTCGTATGGTGAGTGTAGAGAACCGGAGACCCTTTTTACTGGCAAAGAGGCATTCCATGTTAGTGTTCACGGGTGACAACGCATCTGCATCTTGAGTCTTTATTGAGGATAGATGTAGATGTCTATGGGTCACAGTAACCACTTACCATCAGGTGGACTGTGTCCTCGTTTGTCACCCTATCCTATAAAAAAAATCTAAGAATTACACAATCTTAGTTTTTTTTAAACCATCTCGTAATAAGTTATATAACACTATAGCTAGTCTTTCTTAAAAAAATATTTTATAAATTATTGGACTTGTTAAACAACATGATGACAAAAATTTGGAATTTGATTTTAAATACAATTTGGTTTAACACTTCGTACACCTGGACGAAGTTAAGCCGGTTTTGATGACTTAATTAAAAGTTGAATATTTTCGTAGCGCTATCTTTAATTTGGGTCAAATATTACAAACCGAAAATTATGAAAGTACGAAAACTACTCCCTGAGTTAAAAATATAGAATTTTTCTATAAAATATGGATGACAAACGAGCACACAGTCCACCTCATAGAAAGTGGTTGCTGTGGCCCATAGACATCTGCATTCATCTTCAATTAAGAATGAAATGTAGATGCGTTGTCACCTCTGATAACTGAGATGAGATGCGCCATTTCCAGTAAGACTGGTCTCCGGTTCTCTACACTCACGATACGAAACACAGCAGTATTAAGCTGCTATTTTACGCTCGTATTCTGTGAGAGCGTGGTCATTCTCCGTTTGAGCCATTCCATTCGTGTTACAGCCAAATAACTTAAGAAAAGTTCACCTAAGTAGAACTTTGCGTAAAATTTGCCTTGTATATAGACATCCCAGACAAATGTTGGTATTTTAATAAAAGTACTGAAGTGTTTATTACTTAGAGTTCAATTAAATTTCTGCCGACACCACTGAAATTAACAATAGTAGTTTAGGATGCAATTTGATATAGATTCCATAGATGGTTGCATAAACATATTATCGTTTACGACAGAATTAAAGCACCTAGATCGTTGAAGAAGACAAAACAACAAAGTTACGAGACCTCTGGTGCTGGGATTGCCAATGATCCTACGAAGCTTGACGTTATTATAGCTAAATTTATTACGTGGTAGAGCCATGCTGCAGCTATATTAGTAGTAGGTATAATCATAGCATGAATGGGTTGGCTCGACCAGGGAAGGACCACGCTCTCACACAATACCAACGTAAACTATCAGCTTAACGCTGCTGTGTTTCGTATGGTCAGTGTAGAGAACCGGAGACCCCTTTTTACTGGAAAAGAGGCATTACATCTTAGTCCTCACGGGTGACAACGCAGATGCGTTGTCACCCGTGAGGACTAAGATGTAAGAAGTTTTTCATTGTAAGACGTTTTGATTCATAATCGTGAAAAGATGTAGTTGCCTATGGGCCGCAGCAACCACTTTCCATCAGGTGAACTGTTTGCTCGTTTGTCACCCTTATTCTATAAAAAAAATCCACAATACATAAAAATAAAATATTATATAAATAAAATAAATTTCGGCGCAACTGAAAAGTTTAAGAGAGAAATTATTTATATTTACAGATCAAAGCTTAAACAAATTAAGAGCCGTGTAGCGAGAGCTTAGTATGAGGGTCTCATGTGTACACGTAGAAACGTGTCCGCAATAAATATGTGGTCGGAACTGGGTCAAAAGCCTGACTGAATGTAACCTTAACAAACGATAGTCCACACGTATGAGTCACATTAGTTTCACACCTACAGATATTAAATACTACGAGTATATTAAATAATTTTATACGTGGTAAGAGGTTTATATAGGTGGTAGTGCCACAGTCTAACTGTGCCATGCTGCAGCATGTTATGATTGTTGCAGGAATGGGTCGGCTCAACCGTTGAAACGACCATGCTTTCACAGTATTCCAGCGCAAAATAGCAGCTTAATGCTGCTGTGTTTCGTATGGTGAGGGTAGATAACCGGAGACCCTTTTAACCGGAAATGGGATATTCCAGCTTAGATCCTTAGAGGCGTCGCATCTGAAGTTTGATTCTAAGTCGAGGATAAATGCAGATATCTATAGGCCACAGCATCTATTTACCCCAGGCGGACTGTGTTCACGCTTTTTATTCTTATTCTGTGAAAATAAATAATTTTTAGTTTTTATTTCTCACTATTATTTTAAAATATTCTAAATTGTAATACCAAAACCTTCAATTCGATCAGTTAAGTCGCCTTCTTTAGTATAAGGTAAAAATCTTGCAAGTTATTCCATTTTTTAAGTGGGACATCCTTATAATGTGAGAGGCTCATCTATAGCGGTGGACCCATTTTTGGACTGATGATTACAATGTAAATTGAGCGTACTTTATGTACAACCTATTCAGTCATAGCCTGGTCACAGGTGTTCGTCTTTATAATTGACCACAAAGTCGACGAGATATTCATATTGCAACGTAGAACTGTGCCAGCACCCAATCCTACTAATAATATTGAGGATGTGTGGATGTTTGTTAGTTTTTCACACAATAACTACAGAATGGATTTTAATAAAACTCTACAATAATATAGCTCATATTATACCAGAAAATTGCATAAGTTATTATTCATAATAGTATTGTGTAAATTGGTCAAAATATAACGATAAATGTTAAGTGAAAAATATGTCATCTGCGAGCTATTTTGATGTGAACACGCATCGCGCAAAAACGTCTGGACCGATTTGGATTGGACTTCCACTGACAGATAGATGATGTAATAAGGAGTAACTTAGGTTACTTTTATATTAGGGTTCCGCACAAAAAAGATCCACGCGGGCGAAGTCGCAGAGATAGTCGTTAATAATAACTCAATCGTTAGCTTGTTATCACTTCCTTGCTCTACTTTTGAACCGTAGGACAAAGGTTTTTCTTAAGTTAATTAAATTTGCCATAATATCCAATCTTAGTATACTGCTATAAAACTCCACTGCTGTACACAGACTTCCTCCAGGGATTGTTTCATAGGGGGATTATACCCATAGTTGCTACGCTTATCAGGGAGGTTGGCAAACGCAGTTAGTTATAATTTTGAGTTGTTATCAGAAAGATGATGCTGCCTATCTCCTATTTCAGTTTTCCTCTGTATCCCCTTACGAAATTCACGGGACGGTATGGAGTAGTGGATATTCTTACACTGCCTATAGCAGCAGAAGTTTCCTTCTCAGCGATTTATATTCATTATGTACAACAATGCCGTATAGTGGCGCCATAAGAGTGTCTCATAAGAGGCAACAGAGTGAAACTGTAGCGAAAGATGGGCAGCAGCATCTTCCTGATTACAACGCAAAATTGTAAAAAACTACCAACTCGCATGTCAAGCGTGGCAAGTAATTGTAATTATCCACCCTTTGATGCAATCTGTGTGGGAGGCCTAGTTGCAGTGGACTTAAATAGGCTATAATGATGATGATGACGTAAGGGTATGAACCTGCGCCATTTGTTTGCAGTAAAAAATCTCATGAATAAATTAAGCACCTAATAAGGTGACAAAGAGGCTAACAGTCCACCTGATGGTAAGTAGTTATTGTAGTCCATAAACACTTACAGCCAACTTTGAACAAAGAAGACTACAGACGTGTTATCACTCCTGAGGATTATAATAGAATTATTTATCCGAAAACTTTAAATAAGGGTTAACCAAACTCTAAATTACACAAGACAAAAATGGCACACTACCATCGATTCCTAGTTATTTTAATAATTATCTCATAATTTCATAACTATCATATTTTACCATTAAATGGCCATAGTCCAACTAGTGGAGTAATTTCTGAGCACGTTTACAATGAAGCTAATGTTTTCATATTCTTGTACCATTTAAATAAGAAAGTTACTCTTAGATTAATGCATCGTCATTACAGTCCTTCACAAGGCCACTGCTGAACATAGGCCTCTCCCAAGGAATGCCACAAAGCATGGTCCTGAGCCACCTGCATCCATCGACTTCCTGCAGATCTTACCAGGTCGTCACTCCATCTATTGGGTGGATGCCCTACACTTCGCCTGCCGGTACGAGGCTGCCACTCGAGAACCTTTTTCCCTATCGGTTGTCGGTTCTTCGAGCTATATAGCCGGCCCATTGCCTCTTCAGCTTACTAATCAGTTGGGCTATGTCGGTCACTCTGTTTCTACTGCGGATATCCTCATTTCTAAGTTTATTACGCAGAGAAACTCCGAGCATAGCCCTATCCATAGCTCGCTGAGCGACCTTCAGCTTCCTCATCCGGCCAGCAGTGAATGACCACGTCTCAGTACCATATGTCATCACTGGCAACACGCAATGGTTGTACAGTCTTGTTTTCAAGTTTTGTTGTATACCTGACGAGAAGATGTGCCGTAATTTCCCGAACGCTGCCCAACCAAGTTGAACCCGTCGATTGACCTCTCGGTCGATGTTGGACTTACCTAGTCGGACTATTTGTCCCAGGTAAATATACTCGTCAACAACTTCGAGCTTAGTGCTCCCAACACCTACCGGCATAGGTGTGATATGGACATTAAACATGATTAATGCATAAATTTATTTAATTCGTGCTCGTTATGTTTTCATAAAACGTTTTAATTCACTTCCATTGTCATCATAAATTCAAAGACCTTCTTTCAAAAGATATCGTTATAAATATAGAACAACGAAAATTTTAACTTTAGATTATAAAGTTATGAAAACGTAACTTTTATTGGGACACCTAAAATTCAGTGTTGTTCATCGCAGTTCAAAAAAAGAAACACGTATCAAAGAAAACTTGTTTGAAATGTTAGTTCATAATTATTAATATAAAAATCAAACCCAATATTACTTTAAGTGACACAATTAAATAAAAATAATATTGTATGATAATCAGGCCTGATTTAACCTCAGACTAATAGGATTAAAATTTTGTTTTATTTTTTTGTAAAATAATAGAAGTAAGTAATAGGTAAGAGCCGTTAGCATTTTTCTTGTTACTCTTTCTTTAATTTTGGTACAAAACAAATAAATAGAATTTAAAAATAAGGATTGAATTATTTGGTGCCTTTAGTCTTTCGTTGACTGACTGGCCGTGATTCAAATATTTTAAATTGCTCAAGCTTTCTTCTCTACCTATTATTTAATTATTGCATTTTGCCAAAGCTATCCAAAGGAAATTCTATCAGCCACATCTTTTATCTCTGTCCAGGAAGGACGCCTCACAAGTCTGAGCCGCAAAGGAGAATGTTGATCTTTTAAGTGCTTTTTTTGCGTCCAACTCGACTCTTGATGACGGACACTACACACCGTCGACCATACCGGGTTGTTAGCCGGATATGCGGTTTAAACAGTGCTCAGAGCGCAAAACACTCCTCTATTGCTCAGCTGACGATCTTCTAATTTACCTTACACATAGATCAGCGAAGGCAGTAGAGTCCAAGAGGGAGGCCTTGGCAATTTCTTTGGAGATAGCAAAAACCTTCTATGGAGATTAGCACTGCTTCTTTCAAAGCCTCCTTGATATGGGCTTCCAGAGAAATTATGCAAATGGATCACCAGTTTTTTTACAGATCGGAGCATCAAAACGCTGTTTCTTCTGCATATCAATGTGTTGCAATCCAATAATATTCATTGCTTGCAGACGCACTGGTGATGCTTTTTACACCTGCTGTGCCAATATATTTTGAGAATCCGTCGTCAAGTACCGCAAAAAACTTGTGACTGAAGTCGAGTCTTTGTAGAATAAAGTTTCGGATCGGGGGTGACTAAATCTAGTCTAGTACGATCCCCAGAAGACACAAGTTTGCGCGTTTACCACTAAAAAGAACCCTTTTGTCGTATCTCCTCAGTTTGAGGGCACTCCTTGTTACCTCAGCCAGCATCGCACTCGTCGACGTCAACATATCGAGTGGTGTGCAATTTCGAGGTCACTTGGAGTGGAAGGCTAAATTGGCTTCTAAAACGCCTTGCATGCTCAGCAGAATGAGACATTATTTCAGTAATCAGGAAACTGGTTTTTTAGGGAGGCTGGAATTCGTGCAGTCTGCGTGCGAGACGATTCGTTATGACTGTCGAAAACAGTACGCAGACGCTGCTCAGAAGGGAAATCGGTCTGTTTTCTTCAAAAGAGCGTTGTCCCCTTTATTAAAAACCAGGTTACCGTACTTCTGCTACACGCCTCCGGTGTAGTGCCACCATGGAGGACGGAATTAAAGAGCTTCTGAAGGACTTCAAGTACCGGTTATCTATCCGCTTCCAGAAGTTCCGCTGTAATTCCATCCTCGCCTGGGGACTTGCCGTTTTTAAGGTGTTGGAGAGCTATTCTAATCTCACTCAGGCTGACGTCCGGAATATCATCGGAATAGTGTCCGATAAGACTTGCTCTTGGATCGGTACGATATGTACAGCTGCCCATAGAATCTCTCAATCTCACTCAAAATCTCAGGTGTCCCGGAAACGACGCTGCAACACTCGGTGTTCAGCTTTGACAGGTGGCTCTTCCCGCGCTGGTTCCGCTTGATCACTGCTTCAATACGAGCAGTATTAAAGTTGCGTTTGTGCCGCCGCATGCATTTGGAGATCTGTCTGTTCAGTTGCCTGTATTTTGTCAAATCTACTGAAGACTGCAGCTTCATTTGCCGTCTTACAGCTATGAGATTAAGAGTGTGATCGAAGAATATTTTTTGTTCTTCTGCGGCGGGCCTTGTCATTCATATAGTCCACTTTATTGCAATATTCTAGCACTAGAAACGGTTTTGTAGCTAGAGCTGAAAGGTTTCGGGATTTGGATTGGAGCACGAAGGGAACAGAGCGTTGACTTCATTTGACGTGACCTCTCCAACTTAACGTTTAGGTTCAGTATGCCTCTAAACATTCGGTGATCGCTGCTGGTTTTCACCCTTGCGATCACTCAGACTTCACTGAACAGTTGTCTTCTGGTCGTTATAATGAAGTCAATCTCATTATCTATCTTCCTGTGGGGCCGCTTGTAGAAGAAAGAGTTCATCATAAATAGTCTCTTTTCTCCATTAAGTCAGCCAGCTGCTAGCCCTTTGGGTTCCGTTGCCCAATTCTAAATTTCTCTACTTTCAGCTCACCGTTTTTTCTTGTGCCTAGTTTTGCGTTGACGTCTCCCATTTTCACCGTATAGTGGGTTTTGGACGAATGCATGGCTTTATATATATCCTAATACATTTCCTTCACCTCCTCATCGGGATGTGCTGAGGTTGGTGCGTAAACCTGTATGACCTTCAGCGAATAATGTTTGGTGATTCTGAGTATAAGGTACGCAACCCTCGTTGACACACATTTTCAATCTTAACAACATTGTTAACGAGAGACTTGTGGACGATAAATCCGACACTTATTGGGACAAATATTCGCTCTCCCGATAATAGAACAAGTTACCTGATTCAAGGATTACCATGTCTTATCCCTCTCTTCGGACCTCAGATAATCCTGTAATATTCCAGCACAACTTGTCTATCTCTTATTCCAGCTCCAGGATCTTCTCGTCAGTCCTCAGGTTACGTGCGTTATAATATGTTGCCAGGTCAAGTAGTCTTAGGTGACAACCGAACTACCGAAGATTCTCAGCACCCCCTGCCCCGCCGTTACAATGGTCACCACCGTAGCTAGAAATAGCAGAGCAGCCGGGGAATGGGTGCAGTTTCTTAGTAACTTTCATCATGGAGGTTATATTGCCATAATTGCCATGCTTGGCGAGCGGGTTGGCAATCGCAGTTTTTTTATGGGAAATTTGTTTGCATAAAAATGATGATTGCGTTGCCCTCTGGCGAGTTAACATCATGACACCTATCTAAGGTATCTAAATCTTTATAACCGTTTTGGAGATAAATGGGACATTTGTTTGCAAAAATTTTTTTATAACAGTGCCCCCTAACGAGTTAACATCAAAGTTGACAGACTTGACTGTAGGTCAAGTCAAGTCTACTACAATCAAGCCTGGCAACTTTGCCAATGCAAGTTAACTTTGCCATCAGAGGTGTATGTACAGCTTCACACTTTCAAAAATCTTCACCAATACTGAATGTGTCCATTAGAAATGAAACTCCAAACGTATGGTTGACGTATTGCGTGTATTAGCTAAAGAATTCAAATATCTTAAACCTACTTATTGGTCTGGCAAGAAACTCTACATCGTGCTTTAATTTAATATTATAAATTTATCGGCGACACCTAGTGTTCAATTAATAATACTGATCATAGAAAACAACACAGACAACTAGATGACAATTGTAACTAGAAGATAGCTCTATCTAGAAAACAATGACTTAAGCTATTATTATTCAATGCATATCATCTTTATTTTAAATTAGTATTATCTGTATTGTATATTCCGCCTGCCATGAGCGAATGGTTCATAAGTAACAATTTAGTAATAAAACAAAGATTGTACACTAAAATATAGAAAACATGAAATCCAAATCCAGGAAAATAAAACAAATTGAACTAAAGTTATATCATATTTCTTACTTAGTGGTCATTTTGAACTGGGAGAATACAAATTTTCAATGCACGTATCTTTATAACACTCCCTTTACATCGTAAACTGACTACATGGGTAACTTGGTCCAAACCAGGATGTTTCCCAATAATACCATATAACCATCTTGCCGGGGGAAGACCATCTTCCATAACTAACACTAAATCACCCACATTAGGCTCTGGAACTAACTATTTCCACCGATATCATTGCAAGAACCGTGTCAAGTATTCTTTGGAACATTTTTGCCAAAATTGCTGAACCATTCTCTGTGTTTATTGCCATCTCTTATGGTATGTAATATTAGAAGTTTTATAATTAGGGTCCGGTAGTAGTAAAAGAGACGCCCCTACTAGGAAATGAGCTGGCGTCAGCGGGTATGGATCTTTGAAGTCACTATTACTAACCTGACTTATTGGTCTGGAATTGAGGCAAGCTTCAATTTGACACAGAACAGTAGTCACTTCCTCGAACGTTAAAAATGTTGTACTAATCGCCCGTTTGAGATACTGTTTTGTTGCTGTTACGGCCAGCAGCTGCTTATCCGACAGTAGAGTCCTCCGGGGGCCCATAGACGGAGAACCTATAAGCAGATTCTGGTCGGGCCTGCTACAGGCCAAAGGTGAAAAGTTTCTAATTACAATAAACAATTCGGGGGGAGCGTTACATTCTAATAAAGGGAGCTTACTTACCTCTATCCAAGGCGACTGGTCCCTCAGGATTCGGTCAGGTCGCGTGTGGACGTATAGTGCTAGGAAAGTAAGGGTCAGTGATGTGTATCTGGGTGTGGCTGGTAGTGTTATTGACCTTATTAGACCGTTACCCTCTGCAGCAGTTCGGCCCTCATCACCTCTCCAAACTACGGTCTCTTTCCGCAGTCACTTTCTTCGTTTTCTACGATGACAGTTCTTTAACTCTGTCGTACGATTAACTACCTTACAGAAGCCACTCTCTCTCTTTTGTTATAAGCTTAACACGCGCGACCAAATCAAAGGTCACTACCGTTCCGCATGTCAACAGTTATTTCTAGAACATCAAATGCCGCACTAGTAACCAATACAGTCGAATCCACTTATACGGACTCAGCGTTAAACCTAAAAGTCCCGTGTGACGCTCTCAGCAAAGAATAAGCGCTACAATTCCCAGTCAGTATATTTACTATACGCGCCTATCATGACGAGCTCCTGACAAAATAGACCGCGTGCTATCTCTCGCAGCGATGAATTTGGACTCCCAATTTTTCTAGCGCGCTTTCCACACCCATCGTTCAAACACGCTCGGACGAACTTCATCCCGTATCGCGCCGAGCCGAGTGCCATCTTACGTCGATGCTTGACATTAGCGCTTTTGCGCGAACAATTGCTTTAATTCCAGCTTCCCAAAGACTTCCAAAATTTGGACAAAAGGGTGCAATACGATGAAATATAGTACCATTCACGGATAACCACTCTCTGATGTCTATGGGAACAGTTGTTTTTTAGTCAGCAAGTAGAGATATAAGCTCTTGTTCAGCGCCAACGAAGTTAGAGCCATTCACTCCAAAGATTCGAAAAATTACCACGCTGCGCTACATAGCGCTTGAAAGCAGCTACAAAACCATCCGATGTCACATCGCTTACAGCTTAAAGGTGGATTGCTTTGGTGGCCATACAAATGAATAATCACAAATAGCCCTTCTTAGAGCGATGATTTCTTCCTTTTGTAGTTCTGATAGAAATAAGGCCAGCATAATCTACTCCACTGTGACTGAAAGGTCGACTTGGAGTCACTCTAGCTGCTGGCAATGGTCCCATATTTGGATGTTTCGACCGGGCCGCATAACTTACGCATATCACACATTTGTGTACGATACTTTTCCAGTTTAATCCTAAAACCTTTCTTGACTCCTCCACTTCCTTATCTGTTCCTATTATTACTCTTTTTTCTTTATTTGTATTACTTTATTCAAAACTATCAAATACCTCCATACTATTAGTGACCCACTTTTGTAGTTCGAATCCTCTTTTATTTAATAATGTATTAATATCTTTGTATATTTTCAGGATTCCATCGGCAGTCTCACAACCTGCTAACAAATCATCCACATAGAAGTCACGTAAAACTCTTTCAGTTGCAGCTGAATAATCATGACCTTCATCATGTGCTAGCTGCTGCAATGCCCCAACAGCTAAATAAGGGATCGATGAGGTACCGAATGTGACACAAAGCATTCTATAATGTCGCAATCGGCTCTCATTATCACGCCAAAGAACACGAAAATAATCTGTGTCTTCAGCTGCTATTTTTACCTGCCGATACATTTTGATTATATGGGCAGATAAGCAAATGGGGTACCTTCGCCACCTCATTGTTATGTGTCTAAGATCAGGCTGTAATTTTGGACCAACTGAAAGATCATCGTTTAGCAAAACACCATTTGTACCCTTCTGTGATGCATTATATAAGACTCTGACTTTAGTCGTAGTTCTATCATTTCAAACTACTGCGTGATGTGGCAAATACACAGTATCTGATTTATCTAGCTGGTTGATATGAATAGCCTCCATATGTTTAAGATCTAAGTATATCTTTCATTACTACAGAATATTGCTTTATCAACTCTGGATTTTTTGACAAACGTTGTTCCAAACGATACAAACATATTGCAGCAATATCCTTGAAGTGGCCATATTTGCAGCATGGGTCATTATTGCGAAATGGTAATTTTACAACATAACGGTCTTCTTTATCACGGACTGTGGTCTTTTAGAATATATCTGCGCACATCTGCTCTTCTTTTGTAAATACTCTTTTACCAGATATGCATGGTTCTGCCTCTAGTTCCTTGAACTACTTCAACATACAATCATCTTGAACTAAAGCGTGGTAAGCCACAACTGTAGGTCCGGTGTCTAGATCATTATATTCTGATGGCTTAGAATGTATTAAACCAGACAACATCCAACCTAATTTCGTCTTCTGGGCAACTGTCGTTCCTGGAGGACCGCTTAAAACACCTTCCATTAAGATCTGGCCATAAACCTCAGCACCTAGAAGTAAAAACACTTTATTAAGTATCTCAAAACGAGGATCAGCCAAATTCATGTTTCTTAGTTCTGACCACATAATAACAACTACCTTCTTAGATGGTAACAAAGTTGTTAACTTATTTAACACGTAAACTCTTGCTTCTAATACAAACGTGGGGTCATGAATTGATCTGAGCTTAATAAAAACTACTGCTTTGGAATTGATCAGTGATTTGTCTTTATAAACAAATCCTGACACTGGTATGATAGTTGGAAACTTTTTAAGCCCAAGCCTCTGCACAGCTGACTCCGTAATGAAAGAGGCTTACGATCCTTGATCCAACAAACACCTTAAAGTGATTTCAACTCACGTTTTTGCCTTTAAGTTGACCAAAGCGGTGGCCGACAATACTTGACTACGAACAGACGAAAAACACGTAACTACCTCAACTGGTTTGTTAATATCAGGGCTGATGTTCGCATTTGCAACAACTACATTCTTCACAACTGAACTTGTTGTTTCAGTTGAAATATTGCTATCTGGATGTAATAACACATTATGGTTCCTTTTACACACACTAAATCTTACAGGCTGCCGACAAGCATAAACCGAGTGATTGGCTCCTAAACAATTAAAGCATAATTAATCCCTTTGTTTGGAGGAAGTTGTGCCGTGTTTCATAGGATTTATTTTGAAATGACTTACATTTAGAAAGCCTGTAATTATCCTTATAGTATAAACAAGTTGTGGTTTTATTATTATAATTATTGCAATGTTCATTAACGACAAGAACTAAACTTTTATTGCTTGCAATAATTCGGCTTCAATTTATTCAAAAATTCCAGTGACCTGAATTTGGGACTTAAAAATTCCCTGAATTCATTTAAACTTCAAGAAACATCAGATTCCGTGGCTTTAGCTTCCCACACTTTTCTAGTGATAGCATCTAACTTGTGACTTATAATGTATATAACAATAATATCCCATGTCGCAATATTAGTGCCTATATTCACTACGGCGTTTAAGCATTCGTTTGTGTTCACCATGAAACATTAATCAGGAAACTTCAACACTACGGTGTAAGAAGTGATGCCCTTAAATTAATTATTTCATATTTAAGTAAGAGAACGCAAAAAGTTGTCATTAACAAATAAGAGCTCTTCCGGGTTGATGGTACAAATGGGCGTGCCTCAAGGCTCAATTCTCGGCCCGTTTCAGTTTCTTGTATACTTTAATGACTTACCTTACATAGTAAGGGATAACCATGATATAGTATTATTTGCAGATGACACTTATTTAATTTTTTAAATTAATTCGACAATTACTAAAATATGACGAAGTAAATAATGCTATATCTAAATTAGTAAATTGGTTCAATGTTAATAATTTGCATTTAAATGGCACTAAAACAAAATGTATGAAATTCATGACTCCAAATGTCAAACAGTTAAATACTAATGTAATTTTAAATGGGGAGAAACTGAGTCTTGTAGATACCACCATTTTCTTGGAATCACAGTAGACGCGAAGCTTCAATGAAGCCCCCATATATCAAAATTAGCAAGCAGATTTAGTTCTGCAGCATATGTTGTAAAAAAGATTAGAAGTCTAACCAGTGTTGAAACAGCTAGACTAGTTTACTTTAGCTTCATAGTATAATGTCGTATGGTATTTTGCTACGGGGACACGCAACTGACACTGAATTTATATTTGTTTTACAGAAAAGGGCCATAAGAGCAAGTTATGATTTAAAGCCTAAAGAGTCGCTGGGACAAAAATTTAAGGAAATTAATATATTAACTTTGGCCTCTCAATACACTTATGAAAATGTAATGTATGTACACAAAAATAAAAGTTGTTTTACAAAAATAAGTGATATTCAGTCTGTAAATACTAGGAACAGACGCAAGCTAGTAGTACCAGTTACTCGACTCCATCGAGTCAGTAATTCATTCTTGGGGCGATGTATACGCTTTAACAACAAAATTCCAAAAAATGTACAAAATTTGACCTGCTCAAAGTTCAAAAACTTTATTAAACTAAATTTGTATAAAAAGGGTTATTATAATATTAAGGAATTTATGGATGATAATAACTCCTGCAAATGAGGTGATCGCTACCAAGCTATTTCTAATTTGTTGTATTGTTAATTTGTGTAACGTACATGAGTGTAAGTTGTTATTTGAAAAAAAGTCCCGCTGGGTTTCTTACTGGTTCTTCCCAGGACAGAGGTTTTTTTTCCGAACCAATGGTAATCAAACAAAAGAGTGACTTTCAATAAGTATTATTTATAATCTATATTGAATAAAAAAGTTTCTGTTTCTGTTCGTATTGTGTAAAAAGCCCTTAATTGCGATTGCCGACTTAGATGTCAACGCCCTTTGTCCCATTAATTTATTTAACATTTGATTACATAAATATTTTTTATTATCATCGCGACTCTAGTAAATCCCAAAAAACATTGTAATTACCAGAAGTAATAGGTATGAGATGTAACAGCTGTTCGGCTTCTTTTTTTAAAATGACCTTTCGAAAGTGAAATTTCTGCACAACATCTAACTGCTGGTTTTTATGTATACAAGACAAGAAAAGGTCTCGGAAGCTAGGCCATGCAGAATAATTACCGGAAAACACAGGTATTGAAATTTTGGGTAACCTGACACTATTCACCTTGTAACTATCATTGCCTTTATTATTTAACATTTTTTTATATATAGGATAGGGTGACAAACGAGCACACAGTCCACCTGATGGTAAGTGGCTGCTGTAGCCCATAGACATCTACATCTATCCTCGTTTGCGAATCAAAATGCAGATGCGTTGTCACACGTAAGGACTAAGATGGAATGCCTCTTTTCCAGTAAAAAGGGTCTCCGGTTCTCTTCTACACTCACCATACGATAAACAGCAGAATTAAGCTGCTATTTGAGGCTGGTATTTTGTGAGCGCGTGGTCCTTCCCCGGTCGAGCTGACCCATTCGTGCTACAACTATACTACTAATATAGCTGCAGCATGGCTCTACCACGTATAAAAACATTTTACTATTCTCGCAATGTTTAAATTTCATACACTCTATGGACTCTTCTAACTCCGTTTTATAATAATCATAATACAATTTTTCAGTAACTTGATAAACATTATTTTCGTAATAACTCGACTTAATGTAATCAGTTCTATCTATTTCTGATATAATTTGATTATGCAAAGTAGAAAATGACATCCAAATTTTTTATAAACTCTCCAATCTAGTTTCACAATAAGGAACAGTTATTCTCTCTGTAGGCGATTTATGAAAATTTGCTTTACTTCTGGTTATAATTTATTTATGCTAATCCTGCAATCTTATGTAAGCTTCCAGTTTTGACTTAGAGCTTTCTATTGACATTTTGTTGAATTTATAATCTATACTCAATACAAACAAATCTGTCAAAGACTTATTCAATGCAATTCAGTTATCACAAATTTTTGCTTTGTATTGTTAAATTTTCAAAAATGTTATCAAGTGTTTTTAACTCTGTTAAAAGTTGGGCTAGATTATGGAGATAAGTTCAAAATTTATCTATATCTGCACCACATCACTGTGAAAAAAGTTACATTTGTAGAGAACATGCAACTTGTAATTTTTTTCCACCTTCATCTCTGGGCAGTAAGCACTTTATACATATTGTCATGTCTTTTTTAAGATCATGGGGTGGTAATTATCAAGACATATTTATATTGCCAAGTTTACTATTAATACGAGGTTAAAAGAAATAGGTAATATACAAATTATTACATCACTGATCTAAATAAATTGAAACTTTATACACAGATATTTACATGGTCATATATGCGCATACATGCATGCTAAATCCGAAAACAAGAATTTAGTGTTAAAATCTTTAAAAAAAATATTTCTTTATAACCAATCACAGCGCGAGGAGCTTAGACCCTCATGCGCTGTCAGCATGCTTCGATAAGTTATCTTTCTCGAACTTATGGCTACGCATAAGACTTTTTTATCATATTCATTTGTAAACTTTATTCGCGACTAGGAATTGTTTAAGACTGCTAAATTTGTCTGGCGACTTGTAGGTATTATTAAAAATTACTCAATAAATACGTGATTAAAATTCAAGATTGCCAAAAGTATATTCTTTGGGAATTAAAAAAAATATATTTGGAGAGGTCTGGTAATACTTTATAACCGACAAAAACGTCTGTCTGTACACTGACGGTACTGTACTGTAGTCTGACAGTACATTTTTGTTGAAAAATTCGATCTAAACTTTTAAGTCCTTCCCAAAAAGGGCAAAGTTGCCAGGTTTCACGGTACCAAAGAACCATTGCTACAAACCCTTTACAGGAAACTGTATCTAAATTAGTGCTGGGTACACTATACATGTATAATATATCGCGAAAGTAGGACTGTATGAAAATTTATGGTTTCAGTTTAATTTATTTTATATTATGGGAAATATATTGTACATATAACAGTATATAATATATTGTACATTTAACAGTGGAAGAGCCAAGCGGTAGCTTTTGCTGTCGCATGGATGGGCCAGCTCGAACCGGGATGGAACCACGACCTCACAGAATACCAGCGTGAAGTAAAAGTTTACCGCTGCGTTGCGCTTGGTGAGTGCAGGTGGCTGGAGCCCCCCCCCCTCCCCCCATCAACATGGTAGTGAAATTAAGTAAAAGACTATATATACTATCCAGGAGGGTATCAGGTACCAGGAGGTAACCAGCACCCCTGGAGAACCCCACGCTGAGCATCCACGACCAAACTACTTCACTCCTGAGCATGAGTGCTCAGGCTGCCCCGCGTATTCTGGGGGGGGGGGGGGCTAAATGCCGCCCGCGACTAATGCTGCTCGGGGAAAGCGGAGCAATACAACCAAGGCGACCTGTGTCACGCTATCCGTGAATTTTTGCAACATCAGGGGACTTCATTCCAAACTTAACGCTGTCCATTACAATCTAGAGGCGGCGAAGCCGGCCTTGCCCTTTTTAACCGACACTTAAGTGTCCTCTCCGGCTGATAATTTATATCTCTCCTACCCGGGGTACAAATTGGAACACTCCTTTGTTTCCGGGCTGGAGTTTGCGTATACGTCAGAGAGGACATCTGTTTTCGACGCCTCGGCAGTCTTTAAGGTACGGACCTGTCCATCCTAAGTCCCATAGCGGTTATGCCGACACAGACCGACTCATCGACTACGTCCAAATGGCTGCAGACTCCGTGCTACAAAAGGCCCATCCGCGAAGAGATCGTGATACTCGGTGATTTTAACGCCCACCACGCTGAATGGCTTGGTTCTTGTTTAACCGATCATGCGGGTAGATATGTCTATGACTTTGCCTTGGCATATGGTCTAACACAACTGCTTACTTCGCCTACGCGGATCACAGATGTGGAAGACCATGTACCTTCCCTGTTGGACCTTCTGCTGACCTCTCATTCGGACGGATATCAGGTCTCCGTCGATGCCCCTCTGGGCTCTTCGGACCGTTGTCTGATCCGGAGTAGGATGCCACTCACGCTCCAATCGCAGTTGCGATCTGTAGCTTGCCGCCGTGTTTGGCACTATAGGTCAGCTGATTCGGACGGGATGCGGTCTTTTTTTGCATCCTACCCTTGGGGGCGGGTTTGCTTTGCTCGCCGGTAGATCCCAGCGTTTTTGCAGATTCTGTTGATGATACTTCAGGGTATGGAACTTTTTATTCCATCCTCTGTGGTGCCAGCTCATGAGGTACCTTGACGTTCACCAGCTGATTAGTGACTGCCAGTACAGTTTTCGTCAGGTTTGATCAGCTGGTGATCTTCTAGTCTATATGATTCATAGATAGGCGGAAGCAGTAGAGTCCAAGGGGGATACATTGACCGTTAGTTTGGACTTAGTGAAGGCCTTCGATCGGGTCTGGCACAAAGCGCTTCTTTCGAAGCTTGATTCTTTTGGGCTTCCCGAGAAATTGTGCAAATGGATCACCAGCTTTTTTGCATATCGGAGCTTCAAGGTCGTTGTAGACGGTGCATGCTCCTTGTAGTCGGAGCCTTGCACTTGATTTTCTAACTCGGACTTGGATTACATCACATAGGTGACGGAGCGTTGACTTCATTACAGGTGATCATTCCAACTTAACTTTAGAGTTGCAGTGTAGTTGTCATAATGAATTCATTTTTATTTTTTTTGAACCGTCGGGGCTCGCCTAGGTCCACTTCTTTTGAGGTCGCTTCTGTTATAGTTAAGGTACCACAACGTGGTACGTGTTACGATAATTTTGATTTTCAAATGACAGATGTTGCGGTCCTTGAAGGTTTTGGTTTTGCAAGATTAAATTATAAATATCAATTTTAGTACGAAGTCGCTTATATTCCGGGATTTCTTTTAATCTCTTTAACGAGTGACATGCAAAACAGCTAGTATTCATCGTCATTTTTTGGTTCCGAAACATTTTTCTGTGCTAAACTTTGCTCTAATATGCGTGCAAATCTTTTGTCAGCAGAACTTATATTTTGTTATTTCTTGGAGTATTAGGTCTCTTAAAGTCAGGACTTCTGACGAAGCTGATGTATTATCTGTATCGAAACTACCTTCTGTATATTTATTGGCTATAGATGCCTCTAGAAATCGTAGTCTATTATAATGAATGTATGACGAATTTTTCGAAGATCCTGATACAAAAAATCAGTCTTCATTTTTTTTACTTCTGTCATGTAATTATCTCGTAAACGCTTCCATTGCTTTTGCAGTGACAATGCTGTAAAAATCAGAATTTAGTAATAGTTGACTAGCCTCTTCGCCTCTTTTGAAATATTTCTATTAAGTTTTATGTTTTTTTTTTCAGATATTTGGCCACAGTATGTTCACTTAGGTCATTAAGCTACGATTAAAGAATAGTCAAATCTACTGCAGCTACTAGAATACGACATGTATGTGAAACTATTAGGAGAAAATTGAGACCCACTGTTATGAGTGAACCAACGAAAGAAATGTGGTATGAAATATCCACGATATTTGAAAAGAACACAAAGTTTCCAAATTGTTTAGGAGCTTTAGACACTCGGGTTCAATGTATTATTACTAAAAAAATATTTTTCGCTGGTTTTGTTGGTGCTAGCGGATGCAAACTATTTTGTGTGGGTTGACATAGGTGCCTACGATAAAAACAGTGACTCAGGTACATTCAAGAATTCTTTATTGTACATACAATGCCTTTTAACGCTGGTGCTCCTGCATATCAATGATATGTTGCTCACTAGTAGCATTCATTGCTATGCAGACGACAGCACTGGTGAGGTCTTATATACCGGCTGTGCCAATATTTCTCAGGAAAACTTCGCCGAGTATCGGGACAAACTTGTGTCTGAAGTCGAGTCTTTGCTTAACAAAGTTTCGGATTGGGGCCGACTAAATTTAGTCCAGTTCAATCCCCAGAAGACACAAGTTTGCGCGTTTACCGCTTAAAAGAACTCCTTTGTCGTATCTCCTCAGTTTCAAGGCACTCCCCATGCTGACTCAGCTGGTATTAGAATCTTTGGCATTTCGTGGTCACTTGGAAGGGAAGGTCATCGCTTGCAACTTTACAAAGCGCAAGTTCGGCCCCACATGGAATACTGTTCTCATCTCTGGGCCGGGGCACCCCAGTGCCAGCTCCTTCCACTTGACCGCATCCAGCGCAGAGCGGTTTGAATCGTGTACGACCGAGTTCTTTCTAATCGGCTCAATACACTGGAACTGCGTAGAGATGTTGCATCTCTTTGCATATTTTATCGCGGGGAGTGCTCTGAGGAATTGTTCGGCCTAATTCCAGCCGCTCAATTTCACCATCGCACATCGCGACAAAACTCGCGTACCATCCATACCTTCTGGATGATTGGCGGTCCACCACTGTGTGATTTAGAAGAAGTTTTCTGCCTCACACAACTTTCTTGTGGAATCAATTACCACCAGCGAATTTCCCGGACCGATACGACTTAGGAACCTTCAAGAAAAGAGACCACTTTTCTAGAAGGCCGTCTACGCATCTGCAATTCCTCTGGTGTTGCGGTTGTTCATGGGCGGCGGTAGTCACTTACCATCAGGTAAGCCGCATGCTCGTTTGCCCCCTCTTCTATAAAAAAATATATTGTAAATCTGAATGTAATATGGTTAAAAATATGATATATTGTTTTTTGTGGAATGTTGTAGTAATGAACAAAAATGTTTCTTTATTTCTATTTGACGAAAATATTAAAAATTAAATACTATGAATAGATCATTAAAATGTTGAATATAATAATATGACGATTTATAAAACAATGAGGCACGGCACAAATATTCTTATATTAAGCATTCCGCGTTACAGAGAAAGCTTAATAACAATTTTGCATGATATTTGAAACAAGTACGCGACCTTATTATATCCATGTGCAATATATTTTAATATTAAACACAATATAAAGAAGTAAGTTATGTTATTATTTAAATATCTTTCACTGCCGAGTACAGTTTTTCTCTTATTTCTGAGTGTGTACATAAAGTCACGCCTGTAATTCTTGAGAGGATAGACAAAGGCCAAAAAGCAGCGAGCTACTCGGTTCGCGTTTAGCCTAAAATACGATTTTGAAGGAAACTTGTGAAAGGAAAAATTGGTGGCATGTAATGAAAATAAGTAAATAAAAAAAGTTTAATGCGCCTTGCTGGTAGGCACAGGTCTTCTTTCATTTCTGAGAGAGTTTCAGGGCACGGGAATGTCCGCCGTTGTTGCTGGTTGTTGGTTACTCCAATGCATGTTGGTGGACTTCATGAGTCTTCGAAATATTTTTTTAAATTTTTAGACATGTACGTTTCCTTAGAATGTTTTTCTTTGGTGCCAATGGTGTTCCCACCCAGATTGCTCGCGTAATGTGAAGTTTACCGCGAGTGCTAAGCATATTTATACCGCGGCTCTAATGAGACTAAATCCATCACTTAAGGTTCATGACGTACCTTTTACTGTGTACAAAAAAGGCAACAATTATGCAATCTCTCTGTTTTTTTTTATTGCATTAGGGTGATAAACGAGCACAGAGTCCACCACGTAGTAAGTGGATGCTGTGGCCTATATATCTATGCTAGATTAAGAATCAAAATGCAAATCCGTTGCCACCCCCGAGGACTAAGACGGAATGTCTCGTTTCCAGTAAAAAGAGTCTACGGTTCTCTACACTCATCATAAGAAACATCAGCATGGAGCTGCTATTTTACGCTGGTATTCTGTGAGAGCATGTTCCTTCCGTTGTCTAGTTGATACGTTTGCGCTGCAGTTGTAATATAGCTGCAGTATGGCTCTACCGCGTAAAATGACCTACCACTTTGACGTGTCTGTTAATTATAAACTCTTTTCGCGGAGACTATTTCACTTCTCCTTTATAAGCACATGACAGTCCATAGTTGGATATGAGTTGATTCTCACAGTAGGAGAGATTTATTACAATCGCCACACTTAGCAGACGGATTGGCGATCACAATACCGGATATTTCACGTGACTTTGGCACTGCTCCTTGTCTTTGGTCTAGGTAGATTACATCAGGCGTAGCCAAGAATATCTTACTACTGTAGAGACTCAATGATTTTACTACACCGTTATTGTTACAGCCTATTAAAGTCCACTGCAGAATATAGACCTCCTTCATAGATTGCCTAATAGGGAAGGGGGGGGGGGAGTATTTGCTGTGATGTGATGAATGAGATTAATCACTGCTTTACTAACTTGCAGTTGCAACTGCCTTGAATGTATTGTCACCATAATACGAGGGTGGATTGAAAAGTACTCGGCCTAACCAAGAAAATAAACACATACTAAATCAGTTATATTTTTATTTTTCTACATAATCACCATCAAGTTCAATACACTTTTGCCACCTCCCCTTCCAAGCATTTAGACCGTTGAAAAAAAATGATTCTTCCTTAGAGTCAAAATATGCGTCTACAGCTGCTTTGACCTCGTCGTTTGTCGAAAATCTTTGACCTCCCAAGTGCTTTTTTAGGTTAGGGAACAGAAAGAAGTCTGATGGTGCCAGATCAGGTGAATACGGCGGATGCGGTAACAGTTCAAAGCCACAGTTGTGAATTTCAGCCATTGACTGTACTGACGTGTGAACACGGGCGTTATCTTGATGAAACAGGACTTTTCTTCTGAGCATTCCTCGACGTTTTTCTTTTATTTCCTCTCGTAAACGACGTAGTAAGGTGCAGTAGTAATCAGAGTTTATAGTCTGACCCCTTTCAAGATAATCAATCATAATCACACCTTTCGAGTCCCAGAATACTGAAGCCATCACCTTATTTGCCGACAAAATCGACTTAGCCTTTTTAGGGGGTGGTGAACCAGGTCTTCTCCACTGTTTTGATTGTTGTTTTGTTTCCGGTGTACAGTAATGAACCCATGTTTCGTCTATAGTAACAAAACGATTCAAAAAATCATCTGCATCGGCTTCAAATAACTCCAAACAGTCGCGTGAAATAGTCAATCGCGTCCTTTTTTGTTCAACTGAAAGCAGTCGCGGAACCCACCTCGCAGACACCTTGTGGAAACCCAACTCGTTGACAATGATGTTTTGAGTTCGTTCATAAGAGATGCCTATAATCTCGGCTATCTCTCTAATTTTTAATCTGCGGTCTCCCATTATTAAATCAAGTACTTTATATCAATATTTTCGTCAGTAGTTGACGTCGAAGGCCTTCCAGAGCGGGGTTCATCTTTCACACTCTCTCTACCACGCTTAAATTCTGCTATCCATTTTTTGACGGATGAATATGACAGAGCACAATCGCCTTATGTACTGACCATGTCATCATGGATGGCTTTTGATGATAGCCCCTTCTTATGGAGGTACTTAATGACGGCACGCTGCTCGATTTGCTCCATTCGCGGAAATTATGTCCGATTACTTTGTTAATAAATTTATAAAATCACAACTAATTATCGCACACGTTTCGAACTTCACACAATGAACTAGTCTGAACTGAACTAAATAATGTGGGTAGATTTGATTTTTAGAATTGAATGGATCTGTGTTAGGCCGAGTACTTTTCAATCCACCCTCGTAATTCATAAGCTGTCCAACGAAGAAGTAAACAAGTAGGCATTCCATTTGAAAATGTATATTTAACGTAAATTAATAACGAGGACAGTCAAGGGGTGTCAGCCAAATTGTTACTTTATGGCCAAGCGGTATTTATGGTAAAGCGCACTGACTTAGCTTAGCAAAAAACTATTCACTCTTATGTATACGGTACCCACATTGTAATAAGATGGAAAGAATAAAGAAAATAAGATAAGTAAATCACATTAACAGCCATTTTACGGCCACGGCTAGACTTCTTTGTTTCTTAACATGGGGAATTGCCTACGCATACCTACCTCGCGGGGGTGAGGACAGGTTATGTCGAACTCGCACTGACTAAAATCCCATGGTGTTCCACATTCGCCGCATATTGGCAGGGCTACGGGAACGCTTTCGCACACATCCCTAGCACCACCAGCGCCGCCCGTCCCATGGCAGTCCCACCTTAGGGAGGACCGCTTCTCCCCATTCTCCTTCTCAGGCAAGGCGTACCAGGAACACAAGGCATGCCCCCCCCCCTCCACGGCCTCCAAATCTACCTGCGTAATGCGCCCCTCCTCGAGTCCAATACGCCATGGAGGTAGGAAAATCAAGCGCTCGGTAGCACCGGCTTTCCGGAACCCAGCGGCGGATCTGGTCTCTGGCTCCGCCGCCAACTAAGTCTTAGAACGGCGTCTTGCAAAACCGACACTCGCCTCCACCCGCGGCTCAACCACTACCGCAGCAACGGTGCGGCCCCGTCAGAGTCGCGGAGGATAGGGCGAGTGGCGCATCGCCATACCAACACTTCGAGACGGTTCCACGGCTAGACTTAGGCCTGAGCTGGACGATTGGTAAGGGTGTAGAACTGTGTATTCAGTGAAATTCAGGTTAAGCATTTTCCGAATAATTGTCCGCCATCATGCTGGTAAATCAATCAACAGAGTGCACCATGTTCTGTATAAAATTCCCTGAAATAAATTAGAAGTTATAAATCACGGTCATAAATTTGTAGAAAAATACTGGCCTAAAATAAAATTTATTTCAACATAAAAATGAAAAAACTGTTATAGCGTATGAAATAAAATAGCACCGCTTCATAAAAGCTTCCTTCCAAATTAACATGGAATCCTCTATCCGTTATTCCAAAAACCCGCTTTTTAAAGAGTAAAGAAAATTTCGGATCACCTAGCTTTTTCATTTCGTCAAATAATTTTTGTTCTATACATTTTACAATTCGATTTTTTATTTCAACTAAATTCGACAATTTTTTCAGGCTTATGTAGTATAACAACGCTGCTGCATTCTACTACCTTCGCACAGAACAAGACGAACGTAAAATATCAGCATAATGATGCTGTTTCTAATAAAGTTATAACAAGAACCGGAATCAGTTTTTTTGGTAACGGAGCATTCGATTTAAGTCCTCACGGGTGACAATGCATTTTAATTCGTAATCGAGGATGGATGTAGCTTATAAGTCACAGCCTTTTTACTATCAGTAAATTGTGTGCACTTTTGTCAGCATTTTTCTATAAATTAATTATCTGTTAAGAGTACAGGATCTTAGAGGCGTCCCTCGAAGTATGTTGCTAGTATTGAATCTAAAATGACCTCAAAACCAAACCCGGGCTCATTCTATATTAAGAGACTTAATTCAAGATATAAGTCATACTTACGTCTTACGTCTCTCAAGAATTATTGATGGTACTTAAAATTAGGTGAATGGTGTGCCCCTTAGTTATAATTATTCATAAAATAAAAAATAACCAATGTAAAATAATAAAAAATAGCTCAAAGTTTATCATTTACAAGTAGAGGTTTTGCTCATAAATTAAAATCTTTGAATGTAGCTTTGTTGTTTTATTTGATAACTCAGTTG
>JAVANC010000013.1:7796636-8027874 GCA_033319125.1 Parnassius glacialis
CTAGGGGCGTGTACAGTTACTTAAAGCTTAATTAGTTAAAGCATTTTAATTTTAAATCTTAAAGGTACCTTTATTAATTAAGTAATATGTGGCAATACGAAATAAAATACAAATATTTATTATTTATTTATTTGTAGTATTTCCATGTTTTTATTTACTACAGACATGTGTTGTATTTCAAAATATATAAACTGCTACTCTTATATCTAACAAATCACTTCTATTTTTTCAAAATAATGCCACACTGATGATTTTTGTTGCATTGTTATCATTTATACTTTAAACAAACAAGTATATTTAAATCACAGTTTATGTTATTTCACTCACTTTTTTTATAGGATAGGGTGACAAACAAGCACACAGTCCACCTGATGGTAAGTGGTTGCTGTGGCCCATATACATCTACATTTATCCTCGTTTGCGAATCAAAATGCAGATGCGTTGTCACTTGTCAGGACTAAGATGGAATGCCTCTTTTTCAGGAAAAAGGGTCTCCAGTTCTCTACACTCACCATACGAAACACAGCAGCGTTTAAGCCTCTATTTGACGCTGTTATTTAGTGAGAGCGTGGTCCTACCCCGGTCGAGCGGACCCATTCGTGCTGCAACTATACTACTAATATAGCTGCAGCATGGCTCTACCACGTAAAAAGCTTATACGAAGTAACAAAAAATAAATAACAATGATAGCACAATCAAGATATTATGAATCAAACTAACTTCATATTTGACTACAACATGCCAGGTGCAAGTTTGAATTTGGTTGTAACCAGTGACGTCACCCGTGGCGGCTGATACTACAAGTGAAATGACATCTATCTAGCGCCTTTCGACTACACGATGCAGTGCGCCGAGTTGACTTGGTAACTCGAGTGCAAGCGGACTCGAGTAAAATTTATTTTCACTCGAGTACCGAGTTACACAAATTCACTGGTTTGAATCGAATGAAAACAAAGTTCGAGTTGCATCATTACTGTAAGAATAAAGTTTGTGGTTTATGGTTATATATTTAAAAATAATTTTTGATAGCAAAATTAGTTATGAGCAAAAAAGTTTATACTTGCTTGTTTACAAGACAATGAATAAGCATAGTATATAATCGATACACTAGTTTTTAACATAAAATAGATTTTACTTTTACTTTTACACCTACAATTTTGAAAAATCTAAGAGATATATTATTTACAATGAATTACCTAAAACAAGTGACAAACACATGTCGTAGAACCTTATTAGTGAGTTAAACGTGACAACTTATTAAAGTTTTATGTTATTAGTAAAATCTAAATTAAATAATAGATAGAATAACTACACAAAATAAGTTTTTGTGAACGTTAGAAGAAAATTAACGTCAATGGGTCGAGGGATTTGAGAAAGATTCTCTATTTGATGTAGCTTCATCGTCTTTGAAGAGCGATTCATTTAACTGCATTTTGATATAAATACCTTATGTACTCAGGAAGTCGCTCCATATACATAACAATACCAAATAGCATCAAACATAGATCCTGAATTTATGACAGTCATAGTAGATAGACAGTATAGATAGTACATATATTTATGTGTAAATAAGTAGTTTTTACTTGTTTTAGATGTTCTTACTGTTGCATATTATGATATGAGTGGGTAGTTTTTCAGTTCAAATAAATGCCTGTACTCGACGCACGCCTTTTATTTATCACTTACTATATATCCTTCTCACAAAATCACACAGTTGAAGCAGAAACAAAGTAGATAATACCTTTTTTTTTACATGTAGAAATGCCTACGCATATGCGCCTCGCGGTAGTAAGGACAGGTTATGTCGGACTCGCACCGACTAAAACGCCATGGTGTTCCACTTTCGCCGCATATTCGCAGTACCACGGGAACGGCTTCGCACAGATCCGCGGCCCCCACCATCTCTGCAGCTCCAAAGGCAGTCTATCCTCGGGGAGGACTTATCCTCCCTATTCTCCTTCTTAGGCAAGGCGTATCAGGAACACAAGGCACGCCTTCCTACACATCACCACCGCATCCACGGTGCGGTACCGTCAGAGTCGCGGAGGAGAGGGCAAGCGGCGCATCGCCATACTAACACTCCTATTCCCCCGCGACTCCACCTCGGCTGCAGCGGTAGGGGGCTAGGGCACTCCCTCTCACCGCAGCCCACCGACACACATTCAAAGTGAGCTTGCTAAGCCCAATCGGAGTGGCCACCTCGGGCCGGCCTTACACCACGGGCCAGCCAAGGGGTTCCTCTTTGCTCACCGCGGGTGACTAAGCCACGGTTACTAACCCCTAAGCCCCCCCCCCCCCCACGACAAGGTGGGAACCCTTTCGGGGGTTGGGGGCGGCGAAGGGTGTTACCAAGTCTGACGGACGTATTGGCAGAAAAGGTACTGCCCAGTTTGTCTTTACATATTTGTATAGATTATGAATATATTTTTTTACTATTGATAACCGCTCATTTTTAAAACACTAGAACTGATCTTTAATAAGCCATTTAATGAATATTATGAAAAAATTGTAAAAAAAAAAAGAAATATATTATTGCTGAAAGCGTCTGAGAATCCAGTTGCTTACAATAAATCTGTACAGCTTAATGTAGGATATTTCTGTTTAACTGTGTTGAAACACGGTAAGAGCGCTGTCTTTTGTTTATCTTCAAGAGTTACTTTGCAAAATACAGATTACCTCTACAATAGAGGGAGACAATAATATAGACAATAAACGTATATTTGGTCTCTTTCAATACAAGCTGTGAATATCAGCAATAATTAATATGTTATAAAATATTATACTACTCAAATAACTACAACATTTTGTCACTTATGTTAATCAGAGGCGAAAGCGACTATTAATATTACTGTATTCTCCATTAAGGTGATTTATTAACGGAAAATTCAAAATGACATGCTTTTAATGTTGCAAATTACTATTTTATATAAACAGGCAGAGTACAAAATTCAAGTTCACAAGCAACCAGGAATAGTTAATTGTAGTTTGTGTTCTTTTTATCCTCCACGATATGAAATTCCTACCCATTAAAGTCTATCATAAGCGCACTGTTGAACAAAGGCCTCAACGACAGATTGCCCCTTACCAATGCTTAGCGTAGTTAATTCACGTGGCTGGCGGGTTTGCTACCCGCAGTTTTTATTTTGAGTTCTTATGAGGATTTCCCTCTGTCGCCTTTTACAAACTTAGACAAACTTACAAACAGAAATTTGGCAGCGGCATCTTTCTGATAACAAATCAAATATAATATTTTTTTTGAAGCGTAGCAGCTATAAAAATATACATTCTATCAGTACGGTGCCACTCACGCTCCCATCGCAGTTGCGATCTGCAGCTTGCCGCCGTGTTTGGCACTATAGGTCGGCCGATTGGACGGGATGCGGTCTTTTTTTGCATCCAACCCTTGGGGGCGGGTTTGCTTCTCGCCGGAAGAACCCAGCGTTGTTGCCGATTCTGTTGCTGATGTGGTACTTCAGGGTATGGAACTTTTAATTCCATCCTCTGTGGTGCCCATCGGAGGCAGATCCCAGCCATGGTTTGGTCGCTCCTGTAAACTAGCATCACGCTATAAGCAGGAGTGCTACCAGGCCTGGGCTGACGCATCAACGTCCCGGAATGTAAATACCAGCGCTCTTAAAAAGAAGTACAATTCCGCCTCCAGGTCCATCAAAAGTGTCATTGCCAAGGCAAAGTCAGAGCACATCGGCAGAATTGGAGAGAAAATAGTTCGCCTCCCTTCGGGAACACGTGCATTCTGGTCTCTCGCCAAGGCTGTCCAAGGGAACTTCTGTCAGCCATCTCTGCCATCTCTGCACAGGGTGGACGACTCACTAGCCCATGACGCAAAGGAGAAAGCCGATCTGCTAGGCTCTCTTTTTGCTCCCAACTCGACTCTAGATGACTGGAAGAACACACCGCCGAACATCCCGCGGTGTGAGTGCTCCATGCGGGAAGTGCTGTTTACACAGCGCTTGGTGCGTAAAGCACTCCTCTCCCTGGATGTCAACAAGTCGAGTGGGCCTGATGGAGTCCCACCTATTGTGCTGAAGACGTGTGCTTTGGAGTTGGCACCGGTTTTAACGCGTCTTTTTCGGTACTCCTACTCCCTAGGCGTAATCCCGGACTCATGGAAGACAGCTTTGGTGCACCCGATCCCTAAAAAAGGCAACCGCTCAGATCCGTCCAACTACAGGCCTATCGCCATCACCTCCTTGTTCTCCAAAGTAATGGAAACGATTATTAACAGCCAGGTCATGCGGTACCTTGAGGATCACCAGCTGATTAGTGACCGCCAGTACGGTTTCCGTCGAGGTCGCTCAGCTGGTGATCTTCTGGTCTACCTGACCCATAGATGGGCGGAGGCAGTGGAGTCCAAGGGGGAGGCGTTGGCCGTTAGTTTGGACATAGCGAAGGCTTTCGATCGGGTTTGGCATAAAGCGCTTCTGTCGAAGCTGCCTTCCTATGGGCTTCCCGAGAAATTGTGCAATTGGATCACCAGCTTCGACCAGATCGGAGCATCAAGGTCGTAGTAGACGGTGCATGCTCCGATTACAAGCCCATTAACGCTGGTGTTCCACAAGGCTGCGTGCTATCACCAACGCTGTTTCTTCTGCATATCAATGATATGTTGCAAACCAGTAACATTCATTGCTATGCAGACGACAGCACTGGTGATGCTTTATACACCGGCCGTGCCAATATTTCTCGGGAAAACGTCGCCGAGTACCGGAAGAAACTTGTGTCTGAAGTCGAGACTTTGTTGAACAAAGTCTCAGACTGGGGGCGACTAAATCTAGTCCAGTTCAATCCCCAGAAGACACAAGTTTGCGCGTTTACCTCTAAAAAGATTCCCTTTGTCGTATCTCCTCAGTTTCAAGGCACTCCCCTTGTTGCCTCAGCCAGTATCGGAATCCTCGTTGTCGACATATCGAGTGACGTGCAGTTTCGTGGTCACTTGGAAGAGAAGGCCAAATTGGCCTCTAAAAAGCTTGGCGTACTCAGCAGAGCGGGACAGTATTTCATGCGGGCACACCGCTTGCAACTTTGCAAGGCGCAGGTTCGGCCTCACATGGAATACTGTTTCCATCTCTGGGCAGAGGCCCCCCAGTGCCAGCTCCTTCCACTTGCCTGCATCCAGCGCAGAGCGGTTCGAATCGTCGACGACCGAGTTCTTTCCGATCGGCTTGACTCACTGGCACTGCGTAGAGAGGTTGCATCTCTTTGCGTATTTTATCGCATCTACCACGAGGAGTGCTCTGAGGAATTGTTCGGACTAATTCCAGCCGCTCAATTTCACCATCGCACATCGCGACAGAACTTGCAATACCATCCATATCATCTAGATGATTGGCGGTCCACTACTGTGCGATTCAGAAGAAGTTTTCTCCCTCGCACAACTTCCTTGTGGAATCGATTACCACCAGCGATTTTTCCGGACCGATACGACTTAGGGACCTTCAAGAAAAGAGCCTACTCCTTTTTAAAAGGCCGGCAACGCATCTGCGATTCCCCTGGTGTTGCAGTTGTTCATGGGCGGCGGTAGTCACTTACCATCAGGTGAGCCGCATGCTCGTTTGCCTCCTCTCCTATAAAAAAAAAAGAAAAAACCTATAGGGAACCTTTACCTTTTGTAATGATAATGTTGATAATATTAACATGTATAAGACTGAAAGAAATATCCGCAAACACTCTGTTTTATTAGTACCCTTTAACTGGATTACTATACAAAACAAAATAAAAAGAGTGGAATAAAACAATCCATAATTTAGTGCCGTGTTTTAAAGAATCCTTGTTTATTATACTACTGTGATCTTGAAAACACTGTTCATTCGAGAATTTGTTAAATTTATTGTCGCTTGTTTCCTTTACTTCTCAATGACATTCCATGTTTAATATTTAAGCGATATTCATATCATTTAAATAAAAATAATTTTTCGGATTTTATCGCAGTATACTCGCGTATAACTTATTTTATATTCCCGATGTTTTGAGCAACTGTCAACTGTCAACACAGGTATTCCTTCTTTTTCTTTTCAGAAAGGGACGGTCTGCGAAGATTGAACACAAGAACATTTATTTATTGAAATTTGTATGACCAATGAGCGAATTGGGTTTTTAGTACTGATAATATGACGTAATTTTTCTTTTTCTTTTTTTCTCTTTTTTATTATAAAAAAAACGTTACCCTCACATTAGAATTTTCTCCTGTATCGTGGAGGCAGTTTACAAACATAAATTGCAGGAGGACAACCATCCAGACCCGAAAAAAAATATTTGTAGGCCATACAAATACTTGTTCTGTGCGAGATTTGAACCCGCGGCCCACAGCGCAACAACTCATTGCTAAGCCACTGCGCCACGGAGCCGTGAAATCGCTTATGTGTGCTTCCGGCGACACCGGGTCTTGTACAAAATAAGGTTGACAGACATTCTATTGTGTATTATAGTATTCTATGGTCTGCTGTATAATATAATACATGCGACTGACACGTGCGTATTTGATAGTACTTATATGACTAATTTTAAGTGCTGGTTTGAAAAACATGTTATCTTTAATATTGAATTACTACTATAATTATGTGAGTAACCAAGTAAAATTGAATTCTAATGACGGTCATGTTTATGTTTCCCTCGTTTTTCTGCCGACTTCCAAAAAGGAGACGGTACTCAATTCGAGTGTATGTTTTTTTTTTTGCTTTTTTTTTTATGTGTGTTACCTCATAACTTTGTACTGGGCGAACCGATTTCGATGATTCTTTTTTTATATGAAAGCTGATAGTTCTCGTGTGGTCCCATATGAATTTGATCAAGGTCAGACCAATGGTTATTGAGTTATTCTTAAATAACCTGTCTTGAAGTCGCTTATATTGAAGTCGGCTGTACAAAATTTTTAATTTTAAATTATTTGATAAAATTGTTTAGCCGAATGCGAATACGCTACATAATTAAATTTAATCATCCCTTGGGTGTCGTAAGAGGCGATAGAAAAAAAATAAATCAGGAGATGGGCAGCAGCGTCTTCCTCATAACGCCTCAAAATAAAAAAAACTGCGGCTACCAATCTGCTTGCCAAGCGTGGCAACTATGGCAAATATCCTCGTTTGTCAGAAAATTTATGGGAGACGCCTTTGTTCAGCAATGGACTTTAATAGGCTGTAACGTTGTAACGTGTTAACGGTTAAACCTTCTCTATTGTAAAAGACTCCCGTAGATACTAACATAAGCGGTGAATACATTTCTTTAAAAAAATTACTCGTAACTACTAAATACAGGGGGCAAAATCGGTGTAAATTAGATTGTGACGCTTAACTTCTTGGGGTATTTTAATTCTTATCAAATTGTTGAGCAAGGTACGGTGATTGTCGGTCTTAAGGGAGAAACGTCTGTTACTTATTAAATTATCCTTAACTTTCGTATTCTGAGTTAAGCATCATTTTCACAAGAAGCTATCAGCTACTACATCCCTAAATATAATTCTTTTTTAATATAGTTTACATTCCTATATCCGGATTGTAATAATATAGTCTTTGATATTGCACCTATTTTATTTAGTATATTAAATATTTAAAATGAATTTAAGTTACAGCCCATATACTTAAAATATATATATTTTCAACTCAATCTATTCTTTCATCTCTTCGTCTATCATTTAGGAAGCCATGGAACATATACGGAAATTTAGTTTTGTTTTGTTTAGTTTAAACTTTCGGTAGCTTGTGTAATAAAATTAATTTTACTACACTCTTTGCCTCAACCTCAGTCCGCGCTCGGCCATCTTAGTGAGCGGATACTGTATCGCTTGTTTGCAGCGGCTCGTGCTGAAAAAGATCATAGAAATACAAAATATTCTAAAAACCAAGATACATACTCTTACAAGATAAGTTATTATTATAGTTATTATCACAGATTTTTAATACAATATTTTGTTTCGCTGAAAGTAATTAAGATTTATATATAAATATAAATATACATCTTGAACTTTATGGAGTGACATGAAGATGTGCTTCGGTAGCTGCTACTGAAACTCCTTGACGAGTAGAACAAAGTGTGCCGAGATTGGGCTGGTTTTGTTAGTTATGATGCGACCTTACCTCTTGACTTGATGGAATGGCTTCATAGCGTACATTGGTGACTGCTACTGGAACTCATGGACAAATAGAATTTCAATTTACATGTTTTTTAATAATATTTCACGATCATAATATGAAAATTATGAGTCTTTTAGTTTTTCATTTTCCAAACGTTTTTTGACGTTTGACATAAAATTATCGGAAAATTAATAAAGTAGAAGTATAATAATTAGGTTTATTAGTGAAAACTTGTGTGTATTTAAACTAATTTAAAAAAAATTGCATAAAACATGAGCGCTTAAGAAACGCACATTTGGATTTACCATATAATATTGTTGTAAATAGAGCGCCACCTCTTCCTTTCCATTGTAACACAGGTTGATTTTAATCCATCAACAGAGAAAAATACGTCATCTGTTAGATGATATGTTTGTTTTCTGTTATGTTTGTTTTCTATTAGATGAGAAGCTTCCTCCATCAATATTAAATTAAGATAATTGTTTAAATTATATGTTCTTTTTAATTTATTTTTAGAGCCAACGCGTATTGCTCAACCTAGTGCAACATGTATAGATAACATTTTTAGAAATGTTAAGCGGTTACATAAATGTATAATTCAAAATTTAAGTTCTGATCACTGTGGACAAGTAGTATTGTTACCTTATGTTCACAAAAAGCAAGTAAATGAGAAAGCTGTGTTTGTTCCAGTGAAAAAGTTAGTGAAAAAACTTCCATCACATTCATACCAAAATGATCCAAATTTTTTGTATGAAACATTATTTAAGCTTTTTTGCAATGAATTTAATAATAATTTTACTTCTAAAACATTCTCCTTGAACAGTCGGAAGTCATTAAATGAATGGGCGACGGTAGGAATCCATAAGAGCAGACATAGTTTATATGATCTTTACCATGAAAGGTCATATAATCATAGCGTCGAATTTAGGGAATGTGTAAAAAAAATATTTAAAAATGTTTAAAAGAGTGTGCTCCACAGCCAAGTCTTAGCTTTAGAGCAACAATATTAAGACGGCTTCTAATAAAATTAAAATGACATGGTGTATAATTAATAGCAAAACTGGTAAGATCAAGTAACAACAACAAATTAACTGAATCGTCGAAAGGACGTTGCAATGGTTTTTGAGAAATATTTTACTGATATTACGATATAAATCACTAAGTCACTAAATTCTTCTTCTACCATCGCCGAATCATTTCTTAAACAAAATGTAAATGCATGTACAAAGAATTTTACATTTCATAAAGTAACATCAAAAGATATTGTAAAATATTATATAACTATTGATGTTAAGAAAACTGCGGATCTGTGGGGGATTTCCGTTAAAGTTATTGCGTCTATAATACAATCGTGCCTCATTTAGCTAATATTTTTAATACTAGTATCGAATCTGGTCCTGATTTAATGAAGCATTGTAAAAATTATTCTTGATCAAACGTTAAATTTCTTTAATATAAATAATTTGCTTCATAAAAATCAATTTGGTTTCACAAGGGGTCGCTCGACAACTGATGCCGGTGTTTAGCTGCTTAAATATGACAAAGTGAATAATGCTATATCTAAAGTAGTAAATTGGTTCCATGCTAATAATTTGCATTTAAATGGCACTAAAACGAAATGTATCAAATTCATGCCTCCAAATGTCAAACAATTAAATACTAATTTTAAATAGGGAGAAACTGAGTATTGTAGACACCATCATTTTTCTTGGAATCACACTACACGCGAAGTTTCAATGGAGACCCCATATATCAACACTCGCAAGCAGACTTATTTCTGCAGCATATGCTGTAAAAAAGATTAGAAGTCTTACCAGTGTTGAAACAGTTAGACTAGTTTATTTTAGCTATTTCCATAGCATAATGTCGTATGGTATTTTGCTATGGGAGCACGCAGCTGACACTGAAATTATATTTGTTTTACAGAAAAAGGCTATAAGAGCAATTTATGATTTAAAGCCTAAATTCGTAATTCATTCTTGGGGCGATGTATACGCTTTTACAACAAAATTCCAGAAAATGTATATAATTTGACCTGCTCAAAATTTAAAAACTTTATTTAACTAAGTTTGTTTAAAAAGGGTTATTATAATATTAAGAAATTTATGGACGATAATAACACCTGGAAATGAGGTGATCGCTACCAAGCTATTTCAAATTTTTTGTGTTGTTAATTTGTGTAACATACATGATTGTAAGCTGTCAGTTTTAAAAAAAAGTCCCGCTGGGTTTCTTGCTGGTTCTTTCCAGGACAGAGGTTTTTTTTCGAACCAGTGGTAATTAAACAAAAGAGTAACTTTCAATAAGTATTATTTACAATCTATATTGAATAAAAAAGTTTCTGCTTCTGTTTCTGTCATAAGTCATTATCCGTAGTTGCTTGGCCAAGGCTTCATGATTATTTCTGTTACTAAAAACATTAAATTATATTGGGCCTATTTCTTATCACATTAAGAGTTATCATTATCATTGATCTTTTAAAAAATGACAATATAGTAGATACCTGCGGAAATTCTTTCGCCATTTCTTCTTTGGACAGAGGGACGTCATTTTAAAACAGTAGTAGATTAAAAACATAATGACGTTGGACAAATGAAATTTTACCTTACCTTGATAAACAAGAAATTTCATTTCATTTAATGAGGGCTAATAATCTTACTCTTACCAGATTTCGCTACTTGGGACTAAGGTTAACTAATTAGGTTAACTTGTATGTTAAACAGATGATTATTAGTGTCGCCATCATTGAAAAGTTGCGATTTAAATATATGTTTTTCAGTTTATTGTGTAGGCAATTTAGTGTAAAACAAATCCCTAGAGTTGTATCCTTTAATTTTTTCCACATTTTTACTTTTTTTTGGGAGCACTAAGGTCAAAGTTTTTGACAAGTATGTTAACCTGCGACTAATCGTTCCGACTACGCAAGTCCAACGTCGACCGAGAGTTCAATTGACAAATTCAACTCGGCTGTGCAGTGTTCCGTAAATTATAGCACATTTTCTCGTTAAGTATACCTCAAAACTTGAAAACGAGACTGTGCAACAATTGCATGTTGACAATGGTTTGTCTGCTGGCCGGATGAGGAAGCTCGAGGTAGCTCAGCGAGCTATGAAGAGTAGCCCTCTTCTTGGAGTTTCTCTGCATGATAAACTTAGAAATGAGTATATCCGCAGTACAACCAGATTGACCATCATAGACCAACAGATTAGTAAGCTGAAGTGGCAATGGACCGGCCATATAGCTCGAAGAACCGACAACCGATGTGAAAAAATGTTCCGGAGTGGCGGCCTCGTACCAGCGGACGAGGTATAGGGCGTCCCCCCACTAGATGGAGTGATGACCTGTTAAGACATGCAGGAAGTCAATGGATGCATGTGGCTTAGGACCGTGCTATGTGGCATTCCTTGGGAGAGGCTTATATTCAGCAGTGGACTTGTAAAGTGCTGCAGTGATGATGAAGTAATTTCCGTAGTTTGGTTTATCCATTTCTTATCTATCAACATAAAATATATATCTACAGTTTTCTAGCAAATTAACTACCCTCGCTATTTAATCTGTCAATATTTCACATCATTACCAAGTGGCGTCGCACTGGTGGCAGAAAAAGTAGTGGCTATCAACAAGCGAAACCCCTTTTTTTAGGATAAGTGTGACAAACGAAAACACACTCCACCTACTGGTAAGTGGTTGCTGTGGCCTATAGACATCTACATCTATCTTCGATTACGAATCAAAATGCATATGCGGTGTCACCCGTAAGGACTAAGATGGAATGCGTCCTTTCCAGTAAAAAGGGTCTCCGGTTCTCTACACTTACCCTACGAAACACAGCAGCGTTAAGCTATTTTACGCTGGTATAACGAGAGAGTGTGGTCTTTCCCCGGTCAAGCCGACCCATTCGTGCTACAACTATACTACTAATATAGCTGCAGCATGGCTCTACCACGTATGAATGGGACGTTTCTCTTACCGTTTAGATGGTAAGAGAAACGTCCCCAAAAAATCAGCGGATGTACCGTGGCTTTTTCGCAAATTAGGAAATGAAAAATTATATTAAAAACTCAATTAAAATTTAAAACAAGAAAACAAACCTATTGTAAGGCAGTGTGTAATTTTCTCATCCATGTTTATCGCTACCAAGAACCTAAAAATGACAAAAACTGAATCATATTATAGAATTAACAATCGAGCATACAGTTCACATGATAGTACGTAGATATTATGGCTCATTATATACAAAGAGAGTAAAAAGAATCTCAGATTCTTGAAAATCCCTATACGAAATATAGAATTATTATTTGATCCTAATTTAATTATTAACCAGCTCCAGTAGTGCCACTGTGGTGGTGATTTTCTGTAGAAACTTAAAATAATAAAGTAACTATCCTATTAGTCGGCCCAAATTAACAAATATTTAACAATTCCTTTTCTAGTTATCTATGGTTCACAAATTACTTTCAGCTTTATTTTGTACATTAATCTAAATTATAAAGTAATATCATCAAAATGTACTACGGTAAGAACTCAGTTTCACAGATCTATTCTGTACAATGTTTCAGGGAAGAATTTTTTTGCAATATTTTATATTTTTTCTGCAGGCAACGTACAAAGTAAACTAATTTAAGCGATAATAACTTGAAAACGAACAATATAAGTTTGTTCTTATTATTTTCAACAAATGAGAAGTATTTACACATTATTTGTTAGTGTAAGTGTAAAATAAATAAAAAGTGGTTATAGAAAATATGAAAGAAAGTATTTTACACATGTTTCTAAAGAAAATTTTTAAGTATTAGTACTTGCGGAAAAGTACTCATACTTAAAACGTAATTTAAAACATAAAACAAGTTGGTATTGCCAGGTTTCCTTCAATATATGGCAAGTTCGACTCTATATTTTTGGTCCCTATGGCTTCCGCGTGGACTCGAAGAAGAGGGCGCCTTGGATAGGTAAAAATGGAAGAAGTCTTGTATTTCCGATGCGTCTTTCAATGAAGAATAGGGAGAGTTGTTATACTCGCTTAAGGGTCGCCTTTTGAAGACTAATTTTAAGCTAGTGTTAAATATCATCATGTTAAACATAATGTAATGACTATGAAAAGTTTCGAGCAACAACTTCAATGTCAAAGAACGTATTAATTAAAAAAAAATTAGATCAATTAAAACGTTTCTCGTTCATATTAAAACTGTCTATTGCTTAAGGAATTACTACAGAGCTTGGCACACGTTCAAATCTCAATATGGGAGAGTTAGTTGCTGGAAGAAATACGCTCAAAGTTGTCGATAATTATTTTTATCCTCCTCTTAGCTCCTCTCTTCATAGGGAGGTAATCTATGAGAAGGTCTACGGTGGCAGCAGTGGACTTTTGATAGGCTGTAATGGTTTGGCATTTATCGCTTCCAGTTGTCAACGTAGTAACAGTGTTCCAAAAGTGCTCCCGATTTTAATGGAATATAAGTGAAAAAGTAAGTCAAAACGAAACTTTTTATCATCAAAACGACACTTGAACACAGAAGACTATTAAAGAAAATAAAGAAATAGTGCCGACATAACAGTTAGAGGTTAGAACTTTTTTATTCATCAAGCACATAAACGTGAAGTAAACAATACTCACTTGACATTAACGTAGTAGTGCCCACATTGTGTTCCAATTATGTTCCAAATCATAGACAACAGTCACGCTGCATCGCGAATTGACAGCTGTGTAGTAGTGCCAATCTTGAGTAAATAATTACGTTCCGAATCACGGAAAGTACGCAAATACTATACTAAGTCATGGATAACAGTAGTATGTCGGAAGATATGTTAAATCAATTCCAAATGATGAAAATTGAATTAGAAAAACAAACTCAAATAATCACACAGAATATAACCGCCATTTTGATGCGTGCTATAGATGATAAAATACAACCAATGCTAGAAGAAAATAAAAGTCTGAAAGTGAAAGTACAAATATTAAACAGAAAAATATAATACTTAGACGATGCAAATAGGAAAAATAATTTAATAATACATGGTGTTAAGAAAACGGAGAATAACTACGAAGGGCTATTTAATATAATATGTAACAACTTGCAAAAGAAAAAAGTTAATGTTGAAAAATTTTAAATAAATAAATATCACAGATTGGGACGCAAACAACAAGGAAAAACTAGACCTATACTAATTGCCTTTACTCTTTATCAGAAGAAAGTAGAAATACTGAAAAGCAAAGCAAAACTGCCAGAACAGACTTATATAACGGAGGATTTCTCAAAGGAAACAATAGAACTACGCAAAACCCTGCAAAAACAATTAAAACAATATAAAGAAAAAGGAAAAGAAGCCATCATTAAGATTAATAAACTAATAATAAAAGAAAAACCGGATGCTTAAAAAAAAGGAAAAGAGATTCTTCTTTGTCACCTGTAAATATTCAAACATTAATATGTCGTACGGAAGGGAACAAAAACATTATAGCTCCACCAAAGTTGCAAAAAATTGATGCATTTGCTTATATGAGCGCTAGGTCGCATTCACTGACAGAGAAAGAAACCCAGCAGCATGAAGTATAGGAATTATCAGACACCGGAAACGTAAGAACAATAAAGAAAACAAAAATTAACTTAACAAAAAATACACAGAATCCCAATACAGTTGGTCACCGTGGGGTGATAGACCAATACCCCCCAAAACTTACAACAGAAACATTCAGCGATACACTACCTAAAAAACCATACTCTGAAAGTAGAAAACAAAATTCTAGAAACAGATTCAATATAGCTACACTTAACACAAGATCTCTAAAGTCACAAGAATTTTTACTGGAACTAGAACATGCATTGGAGACCGTTAACTGAGATATTATAGGCTTGAGTGGCGTGAGAAGAGTCGATGAGAAAACCGAAGAACGCAACAATTACATACTATACCACATTAATGAAAAGGCTGGAATATACGGAGTAGGGTTTATGGTAAAGAAATAGTTGAGAAACGAAATATTAGAGTTTCGAGGAATATCAGACAGGATCGCCATTTTGAATATAAACCTCCCTGGCTTTAAAAAACCCACTTCAATTGTTCAAATATATGCTCCGACGAAGGTTACCCAGAAGGACATAAAAGATGAATTTTATAATAAACTCAACCAAATTATGCCGAATCTGTGTGGAAGAGTAATTATAATGGGAGACTTTAAGAGCCAAATTGGAAAAATGAATAAAAATGAGAACAATATACTTGGACCGTATTCAACTGGGAAAGGGAATGACAACGGACAAAGAGTAATAAATTTTGCATCAGGAAATAACTTACGCATTATGAATAGCTACTTCAATAGAAAACATAATAGAAAATAGACATTGTTGTCAGTTGATGGGAAAACAAAAAATGAAATAGATTACATTCTCACAAACAAAAAAAAGAGTGTTTTTGAATATTGATGTTGTTAATCAACTCAACTACAACACGGACCATAGAATGCTTCGTGGACAAATTTATGTACCTATTGGAACCGAAAAAACCGAAAAAAAAACATTAGCAATAATAAAAAAACAATACCATTACCAATTGCAGAAAATATTCTAGAATTATTGGAAAATAATTTAAAAGCAACAAAGAATGCCAAAGATGTCCAAGAGAAATATTACACTCTCTAAAACGAACTTAAGAAAGTCAAAAACAAAACTAGAATAAATAAAGACACCAAAGACAAAATAGGTCCAGAAGCAAGAAATTTGATCATACAGAGAAAATCTCTCTATGAAGACAGGAAAATGAACAAAAGGAAAATAGAAATCCTAAGTAAAGAAATAAATCTGGAGATCAGGAAACATAGAGAAAGAGAAGTCAAAGAGATATTCAACATTACTTAGGTGCGTCAAGTGCCTAGGTGATCACGGCACCCCTGACTGCACTCGCACGCCCGAGACGGTTGAACCTCCCAGCTGCTTCAATTGCGTTAATTGCCGCGAAGAGGGACACCCAGCAAACTATCGCAGGTGTTCCAAATCACCGCGAAGGAAGCAGCGCGGAGGTAAAAGCCGTCATTGACGCGCGAGCCAAGCAAGCGTGTCTGGCTCTTGGCAGCCTACCCTCAAACCCTCAGACCGACACCAAGCTCGCCCCCGTCACCGGGGTTCTCAAGCAAGGTGCAAGTCTTTCCGTGCCTACTGCACCAAAACTTAATGCTTGGGTGAAACCGCTGGCATTTGTCGCCTCACGGCCAATGCCACCTCCCCAGGCCCCTTAACCGAAGCCCTGACGACAAGGCTCCTCTTCCTTTACCACTGACTTCTCTTTAGTCTGTGGCTTTATCAATAATATTAACGATGCTGAATTACCCTCATTGGCATGCAAAATCCGCGGAGTCACTACACCACAGAATAAACACAACGTATCGATTGAGTATATGTGATTTATTGACACAATCTGGTTTTACCAGTGTGCCTAGCCACTTCATAAATAATACCATAATAACAGTACAACCATTCGGGAGATCTTAACCACGCTCTCTGACTGTCTTTCTTCTGTTCTTTGAAACGAATGATGCGCAACCACGATGTCGGTACCATGCTAGTGCAAGAAACCTTCTTGATGCCTATCTATCCCAATCCTAAGATCGTTATTTACACCTTAGTTAGAAATTACAGGTTGACCTGCCGTAGTGCCGGCACCTTGAATTACTACCAAAGGTACTTGCACTGCGTACAGATCAACGCTCCCCCGTTAACTAACCTAGAAGTTTCTATATGTAAAGTAGGCTCTCTGGTCATCAACCACATACCATAGTTTTGACGTATCAAACGCCGCTCAAACGTGTAATTGAATCAGATATTGTAGAATTCCTTAATCTAGGCTCCAGTGTCATAATAATTGGAGACATCAACAGTAAGCTTTTCTTCTGGAACTCGCTTACAATCAATCCAAATTGTAATGCACTATTAGATCTCATGTAGCGACTAAACTTTAATGTTAGTTATCCAAGTTTTGGCCGCGGTGGGTAGCGAGAGCGGCGCCTCGCAATACCGACACTCCCGCTGTCCCACCACCACCGCATCAACGGTGCGGCCCCGTCTGAGTCGCGGAGGATAAGGCCAGCGGCGCATTGCCATACCAACACTCCTCTTCCTCTGCGACTCCACCTCGGCTGCAGTGGTAAAGGGAGAGAACACCCCTCTCACCGCTTCCCACCGACACACATCCGAAGTGGGCTCGCCAAGCCCACTCGGAGTGGCCACCTCGGGCCGGCCCTACACCTCGGGCCAGCCAAGGGGTTTCTCTTTGTTCACCGCGGGTGGCCAAGCCACGGCTTCTAAGCCCCCCCGCCACGACAAGGCGGGAACCCGTTCGGGGGCTTCTAAGTGATACTCGACAGCTAATGATAGCCAAAAATGCAACCCTAGACAATATGATCACTATCGTACAAGGAATTTCGACAGCGCAATGTATAAAAAGAGGTGAAACAGCGCCTAAAAGAATTAAGACATGATAAGTGGAATCATCTGCTGCATGATGTCCAGTTATCTCAAACTGCCTTCTAGCAGTTGACCCGTGCTCTTAAAGAAGGACAATTCTCACCTACGCCACCTTTCATTAATCCAGGAAACCCCGATCTTGTCTTTGACGACTCTGAAAAGGCCGAATGCCTCGCGGATAATTTAAAAAGGCAATGTACTACCTCGGACATCTAAAGTGGAGGTCAAGTGTAAGTATGCATTACTACCTGCGGGCGACTCCTTAAGTCCTGTGCTAGTCGACAAAGTCATAGAAGTAATGTAAAGCCTCAAAAATAAATCAGCAACCATCCCCGATGGCATTAGCATCAAGGTACTGAAAGCTCTCTCTGCGCCGCTCGTATGCCTTCTAGTAGGCATATTCAACGCTCTTCTTTCCAGATACTCCTTCCCGGATGCTTGGAAAGAGGCTGATGAAATAGAAATCCGGAAACCGGGGAAACCGCGCAACTTAGCTTCCAGTCACAGACTAATCATTTTCCTCAGCACACTGGGGAAAGTTACGAGGAACTCATTGAATCGCCCTTCATCAACAAACTTTTTCCAGACAAGCAGTTCGGCTTCAGATCCAAACACTCGTGCTTCAGCCAGTTATATCGCCTTATAGAATATATTCTGAAAGGATTCAACCTCCCAAGATGAAGTCGTTGAATCACTCCCACCGGTGCCTTCTTCTTCGATGTCGCGTTTGACAAAGTCTGTAACGACGGCTTGCTGTACAAGGCTACACAGACTCAACGTGCCTGATAGGTTCAGCCACATAATCAGAGCCTTTTTTGCCAATCGCCACTTTTGCTATCAAATAGAGGGTACTCGCTCTACAAAGCACGGCAAGGTTGGGGTCATACTGGGCTCCGTTCTCTCCCCACTTGTCTTTACACTCTTCACGAGTGACATTCCGAATGACCCAGTAGTGAATACTGGCCTTTTTGTACATAATGCGGCACTTTTCGTTGCCCCATCATAACAAAAGAAGTCTCACCAAGATGCCTCAAACATCCGTCAAATCCTTATGCGATTTATTACGCTTATGGAGAATCGAAGGAAATCCTAAGAAAAGTGTAGTACACTTTAAAATAACCTCCTTAGTAACAAAAATCTTTAGAAATCGATAGGTGCGATCACCCGCTAGTTAATAGTTAATTTTTCAAAATGACGACCTTACGTGACCGACGTCTCATTGGGTGGATTGAAAAGTACTCGGCCTAACCAAGAAAATAAACACATACTAAATCAGTTATATTTTTATTTTTCTACATAATCACCATCAAGTTCAGTACACTTTTGCCACCTCCCCTTCCAAGCATTTAGACCGTTGAAAAAAAATTATTCTTCCTTAGAGTCAAAATATGCGTCTACAGCTGCTTTGACCTCGTCGTTTGTCGAAAATCTTTGACCTCCCAAGTGCTTTTTTAGGTTAGGGAACAGAAAGAAGTCTGATGGTGCCAGATCAGGTGAATACGGCGGATGCGGTAACAGTTCAAAGCCACAGTTGTGAATTTCAGCCATTGACTGTACTGACGTGTGAACACGGGCGTTATCTTGATGAAACAGGACTTTTCTTCTGAGCATTCCTCGACGTTTTTCTTTTATTTCCTCTCGTAAATGACGTAGTAAGGTGCAGTAGTAATCAGAGTTTATAGTCTGACCCCTTTCAAGATAATCAATCATAATCACACCTTTCGAGTCCCAGAATACTGAAGCCATCACCTTATTTGCCGACAAAATCGACTAAGCCTTTTTAGGGGGTGGTGAACCAGGTCTTCTCCACTGTTTTGATTGTTGTTTTGTTTCCGGTGTACAGTAATGAACCCATGTTTCGTCTATAGTAACAAAACGATTCAAAAAATCATCTGCATCGGCTTCAAATAACTCCAAACAGTCGCGTGAAATAGTCAATCGCGTCCTTTTTTGTTCAACTGAAAGCAGTCGCGGAACCCACCTCGCAGACACCTTGTGGAAACCCAACTCGTTGACAATGATGTTTTGAGTTCGTTCATAAGAGATGCCTATAATCTCGGCTATCTCTCTAATTTTTAATCTGCGGTCTCCCATTATTAAATCAAGTACTTTTTTAATATTTTCGTCAGTAGTTGACGTCGAAGGCCCACCAGAGCGGGGTTCATCTTTCACACTCTCTCTACAACGCTTAAATTCTGCTATCCATTTTTTGACAGATGAATATGACAGAACACAATCGCCTTATGTACTGACCAAGTCATCGTGGATGGCTTTTGATGATAGCCCCTTCTTATGGAGGTACTTAATAACGGCACGCTGCTCGATTTGCTCCATTCGCGGAAATTATGTCCGATTACTTTGTTAATAAATTTATAAAATCACAACTAATTATCGCACACGTTTCGAACTTCACACAATGAACTAGTCTGAACTGAACTAAATAATGTGGGTAGATTTGATTTTTAGAATTGAATGGATCTGTGTTAGGCCGAGTACTTTTCAATCCACACTCGTATCTACACAAGTTACTGCATAACAAAATCAAAAGTACGCATCTCCTCGATCGCATCAAATTAATTATCCCGTACAGATATCCCCGATATCCAATTCGCAAACCATTTAGCATACCTAGTCACAAAACAAATTTAGGCGTGCCTAGCCAGAATATGTAACACATACAATGAAATTATGACCAAGGTACCGGACATTGACATTTTCAACGACTCTGCCCGATGCTCCAAAAAAAATTGACCAATTTCTTTTCACCCTCTCAGCACACACTTATTCCTTAGTTATTTTTTTATGTAAGTTAATTTGTATTAAGTACCATTATAATATAATAAGCTAAATATTACGGTAAATGTTGTGTATACCTGTAATTGGCAAACATATTTAACCATATACTTTTGTTATCGTGTTGTTGTTAATGTTTCATGTGTTTTGCTGTTGGTGTACTTTATAAATAAATAAATAGCAAGAGCAAATTGTCCTCAAGACATAAGCTCTACATTAACAAAGCGCGCGTAAGACTTATAATGTCATACGCAAGCGTATTTTTCGCGCACGCGGCATAGAGTAATTTGTACAACCTCCAAATCGTAGATTTATTCGCATAGCCACCTGAGCCCAGTGGTACCAACAAAACTTCGATTTACACAAAGACGGTCAACTTCCCACGATCTCTGAATGTTTCAAGAAAATATTCAGAGATCGTGGCCGAGATCCATCTCAAGCCGCTAGTGGTAAACGCAGCCACCTACGCTCGGACTTCGAACGTTACGGAAAGTCTCCGGAGGCCCCGTAACGTTCTAATCAAACCCCCAGTTCCGCTAGATTCTGACGACCGAAATGTCGCCGGCCAGTTACACACAAACACTACACAATCACCTAATGCCACAAACACTGTTAGGACAACGGATTCGGAATAGATAATAGTAAAATATGCTAATCTTAAAATAAAAATAAATCAATTATTACATATAATTAATTTAAAGTATTTTTTATAGTTATTAATTTATTCTACGGAACTATAGAATAGTTAAATAAATCCTCGCGCCGTGAAGCGTTTTGCTTACCGATCTCTAAATCAAAAGACACGGTAGGATTCAGACACGACCACGAGTCCCCATTCGGGCCATTACTTGTTAATTTCTACCTAAGACTGCTTGAAGTTCGCAACGCGCGTGAACCTAAACGAACGACATAATCCTTTGAACTTGCTAATCACATTCAAAATTTTAAATATTCAAAGTGCAATTGATCCCGCTGGGGTGAGTTTTTATTTATTTAACAATAGCATACATTATGACTGTTATGCTTGATTCCTATCTCTTCTGCTGAAGATGCTTATTGCTCAGGAATGCTGGAATTTGCCCAGGGTGCATAGAATAGAATAGAATAATTTTTATTCAATATACATTACATGTGTAATTCTTATTGAAAGTCATTTTTTACTTTACCACTGGTTCGAAATAAAACCCTCTGTCCTGGGAAGAACCAGCAAGAAACCCAGCGGGACTTTTTTTTAAATAAATTTTACAATACAAATGATTACCATCTATTTACAAAATTTATTTTAGAAACTGCTTGATAGGGACCACCTCATTCCCAGGGGTTATTATCAACCATGTATTCATTTATACTATAATAACCCTTATTATACAGTTTCAGGTTAATAAAACATTTAAACTTGGTAAAAGAGAGAACCTGTACACTTTCCGGGACCTTGTTGTAATAGCGTATACATTGCCCCAAGAATGAATTACTGACTCTGTGGAGTCGAGAAACTGGCATCACTAGCTTGTGTTTGTTCCTAGTGTTTACAGAATGTATATCACTTTTTTTACTGAAACTATCTTTGTTTTTGTGAACATACATTAAATTTTCGTAAAGATACTGAGAGGCCAAAGTTAATATATTAATTTCTTTAAATTTATCTCTAAGAGCCTCTCTCGGTTTTAGATTGTAAATAGCTCTAATGGCCCTCTTCTGTAAAACAAAAATAGCTTCTGAATCAGCCGCATTTCCCGATAGCAAAATCCCATAAGACATTATGCTATGGAAATAACTAAAATAAACTAATCTAGCTGTCTCGACACTAGTGAGACCTCTAATCTTTTTTACAGCATAGGCTGCAGAACTTAGTCTGCTTGCTAATTTGGATATATGGGGGCCCCACTGAAGCTTTGCGTTAAGAGTGATGCCAAGAAAAACAGTGGATACAACAGGGCTCAATTCCTCCCCATTTAAAAAAAACATTGGTATTCAGATTTTTAACATTCTTTGTTGTAAATTTAACACAATTAGTTTTATTTCCGTTCAAATGCAGATTATTAACATTAAACCAATGCACTAATTTTGATATAGCATTATTCACTTCGTCACATTTAAATGATTGACGTTTAAGTTTAAAAATCAAGGAAGTATCATCAGCAAATAATACTATATCATGACTATCCCCTACAAGGTGAGGTAAGTCATTAATATACACCAGAAACAGGAATAGCCCAGAATAGAGCCCTGAGGAACATCCATTAGTACAGGTGACCCGGAAGAACTTTTACCATTGATAATAACCTTCTGCTTTCTATTTCTTAAATATGAAATAATAAGTTTAAGCACTGTGTTCTTGACACCATAGTACTGTAGCTTTCTGATTAATGTCTCATGGTGAACACAGTCGAAGGCCTTGGAAAAGTCACAATATATACCCAAAGCATCCCCTGAATTCTCCCATGCACAAAAAATATGTTTAATAAGCTCAACTCCAGCGTCAGTTGTCGAGCGACCCCTTGTAAAACCTAATTGAATTTTATGTAGCAATTTATTAATATTAAAGAAACTTAACATCTGATCTAAAATAATTTTTTCAAAAATTTTACTTAATGTTGTTAGTACAGAAATTGGTCTAAATAGATTTAAATATACTTATGACTTTACTTAGTTTCATTAAATCAGGAAACACACCAGATTCGACGCTTATATTAAATATAGTGGCTAGATAAGGTGCTAATATATCTATTATAGATAAAATAACTTTAACGGAAATCCCCCATAAGTCTGCCGTTTTCTTAACATCAATAGTTTTAAAATATTTAACGATATCTTTTGGCAGTACTCTATGGAATTTAAAAGTATTTGAACAAGCCTTTACATTTTGTTTAAGCAATGATTCGGCGACAGGAGGAGAAGAATTTAATAATTTTATTGTCAAAAAAGGAACATCATTAAAATGTTTCTCAAAAGCTATAGCAACATCTTGATCAGATCGCGTTAAATTATTGTTAATATTCAATTGAAAATCCGAGTTGCGCGGTTTAACCTTGCCCTTTTCATTATTTATTATTCTCCAGGTCATTTTAATTTTGTCGGATGCAGTTTTAATTTTGTTGCTTAAATGTAAAGCCTTAGCAGTGGAGCACACTTTATTAAATATTTTAGAATATGTTTTTAAATAATCTCTAAATATAACACTACAATTATATGATCTTTCATCATAAAGCTCGTATAACCTTCGCCTACTTTTATAAATTCCTACTGTCGCCCATTCATTAAATGATTTTCGACTGTTAAAAGAGAAAGTTTTAGAAGTAAATATTCTACTAAAGTCACATCTTATAATTTTAAATAATGTAGCATACAAATAATTAGCACTATTTTTAAACGAAAGTGATGGAAGTCTTTTTATTATATTACTTCTAAACCTCTCCAAGCGATGTTCATTTATTGGAACAAACACAATTTTCTTATTTTTCTGTTTTTTGTGTATGTAAGGTAGTGATACCAACTGTCCACAGTGATCTGAACTTAAATTTTGAATAACTGATTTATGCAAGGGCTTAACATCTGTAAAAATGTTATCTATACAGGTCGCACTAGGCCCAGCAAAACGTGTTGGTTCTAAAAATAAATTTACAAGATTATACGATTTAAACAATGAGCTAAACTTAATACTAATGGAAGAAGATTCAAGGAGATTGATATTAAAGTCTCCACATATTACAACAGACTTGTTCTGTTTACTAAGTTTGAGTAAAACTTCTTCCACAATCCTTTCAAAATGGTCATAAGTAGTACATGGGGGTCTGTAAACACTTACAACAATGAGGTGCTCGAGCTCGACACGAGCCATTTCTACAGTTCGTTTAACAAAGAGGCTCACAATATCCTTACGTTCTTTATATAATAATGACTTTTCTGCTAATATTAAGGAGCCACCACGTAAACTTTTTTCTCTATTGAAGGAACTGACCACCTGGTGATTTCTGAAATTAAACATGAAATTATAATCTTTTAGCCAATGTTCAGTAAAACAAAGGATGTGTATATTGTTACTATTTAAAAACAATTCAACTTCCAATTCTTTGCCCAACATGCCTTGTATATTTTGATGCACCAGGTGTAAACAATTTTTATTGCTTATTTGTGGGCCGTATTCAAAATTAATTAAACTCTTATTATTGCTAGAGATTGCCTCTATTGTTACATTCACTAATTTAAATTAGCTGGAACTGATTCCAAATTAAATGTCAACTGATTATGCTCAATAAATGCAGTCTTGGTAGCCAAAAACTTGGCTGAGTTAAAAAGTTAATAATAAGATAGCACATTTGCTATCAGTCTTAAATTATATTTGGATAGGTAAAACTTTTTTATTAAATTATTTATGTCAATTACATGAAATTTATGATTATTATCATTACAATAATATGTAAAATTTAAATTATTATTACATATTAAATTATGCATTTGTATATTTAAATTATTTTCCTGTGGCAATCCCTGTATATAAAGCAGTGTGAACAAGACAATTTTGTGTACATTTAAGTTATTAAGTTGTTCAATATATCTTAATAACTGTTTGTTGTTTACAATGCCTCTTCTACCAACAAAAATTATTATTGTACTATTTGGGCAAACTTTTACAATAATTTTATTTAGAATATCACTAAAAGATGCTCCAGGCATGCAGCAATTTATACAGTCTTTTTTCCCTCCCTTGTGGATAGGCAGTACAACTGATTTCTTAAAAGCATCAGGAAATACACCGTCTTTTATACATTGGTTAAAGAGCTTCACCACGTAAGTGGGGGAACAATGTAGTCTTTTAAAGCTTTAATTGTTTTTTGCCGAAATACCATCCCATCCAGGCCCAGGCTCAGTTTTTAGACTAATTATCAATTGTTCAATTTCATCCTGTGAAGCATCCTGCATTACAAAAGAACTAGTATTAAACAAAAAAAATTTTTCAGCATTGTAAGGCAATTGTGGAACATTTTTAGGGATATTATTAGCTAATTCGGAACCTATGGTGGTTAAGTAATTATTCACATAATTTACTGACTGCTCGGGTGTGTCTTTAAGGGTCAACAGCTCTTGAGGAATATTTTTGCTATTCTGAGTATTAGTCGCGTTGTGTATTGTTTTCCAAAGTTCTTTAATATTATTTCCATTTTTAGTTATTTCGTTTTGGTGATAATTTCTTTTTTCCTTCTTAATTAAATCGTTACAAAAGTTCCTATATCTCTTATATGTTTTTACTAAAATATCGTTATTCGGATTATATTTTACTTTAGAGTGTATTCTGTCCCTGTTCCGAGTAATTTATTATGTTCTGAGTTATTTATTATTTTAATATCCTATGCTTTGGCACTGTCATAGAGTTTTGGTGGTGGTATGTTATTATCAGCACACAGTGACTTTGAAGAATCTGGCATTGAGCGCTGACACTCACATTGATATTTAACTAAGGAGTCAAACCGCTCCTCGTTATATTTACAAATCTTTACCAGATTATCCATAGCCAAAATGTGTTCTTTTATTTCATTTTGGGCCGATTTATATTTATTGGACACAGTTTGAAGGGAGTTCATAAGTGATAATATTTCTGATTTAAGGCACTCTACTTCAGTCTCATAACATTTTTTTTATGTTATACACCTCAATTGAATACAACTTAAGTTCATATAACAACGCTTGCTTTTCTTTACATACATTAACATAATTTTTCGTATTAATCTTATTTCTTATTAATTTTTGTACTTGTATGTATTTATTAACTTTTATATACTTCTTCAATTTGGTTTTACTGCAACTAATCCTTACTGTGTTTCCTGAAGTGCAAGAGTCGTCACCAGTCAAGTCTATTGTTGCAGATTGCCGTAACATTCTTTAAGTATCACATTGCACAAGCTCAGAGAACAGGCTTTGAGTCTGGGAGGCTTTAAGGTTATCTATATATGTTTTAAATTGTGTTATTTGCTCATTAGCCTCATTTAACTATAACTTAAATGCAGCAATTAACCTGAGAGCTTCCTCATATTCCTTGCTGCATTGGTCAAACTCATTAACCGTTCCCTGTTGCTGATCTCTTTCTTTTATAACACTTGTGTATTCTGTATGTAACTTAACCATATCACATTTCAATTGTGTATTTTTGGCAATTATGCTATTTCCCTTTCATTATCATCCCTTTCCTTACGCAACAGTTCACATCGCTCCCCGGACGCCTTAAGTTCTTGGAGCGCAAGCTGGAGTTGGTTCTCCATCTGGCGCATCTTAGCGTTGCGAGTATTCATTTTACTATTTATTAAAAATAATAAAAGAAAACAAAGATCGAAAACAGAAGAAGCAGAGTAAGCTAATGTAAAGTTGTTGTTGTTTTTTTTTCTATTTACAAGTCTCAAATCAAATTATCGTTGAAACAATTCGAAAAGAAACCCGCAAAGAATGTAATAACCCGAGTAATAAAATAAATCTTTAATTTATAAAAGGAATGATATGATATTACATTATTTCATATAGTGCTATTGAAAGTTTTCCCTAATACTGGCCTCCGTCTGGGATTCCAGGACCCACCCACCACCTAAGGTCTACTTGCTTGTCGTGCCGCGAGTTAACGGAGTATTGCCCTACCATCCCACCAGCGGCCTGCATTACCGTCGGTCTCGCGTTTCATCGGCTTCTTATACTAGCTGGTTGTCTACGACCCTGAAGGAACACTGCTTGTACTTCACCCTCTTCGTCAGACCAGTGATCCTCTTCCTAAAACCTTATTTTTAAGTGTGCGGAAGTAAGATAAATAAATATAATTAACTATAAACCTTGACTTTTTTCAAGAAATCCACCATCTTCTAAACCACCTAACGGTACACCCTCAAAACCGCGTGTGCACCGTACACCCGCGTCCCTGGGCGGTTCACATCGCCCAAAACATCGAACGATGCGAGTTAGCCGCCAGAGCCGGGGCTCTTCACTCCCTGTTCGGACGGCCGTTAGATAACTCATTTACATGCAATTGAAACTGTCGTAGGTGAACATCGTTACGTAAGTAACAATGCAGAATAATAAAAAACATAATTTTTAGAGCTCTGTAAAAATATGTTTTTGCTCTCAGCGTTGGAGCTGTTAAAGCCAAAAGGCTAACAGCACAAACATCATCAGAAACCTTATATTCACATTGGGATGATCTACACCTCACGATAATATGTGTTTATTTTTCTATACTATATTTTTATTATTAAATTGTCATACATATACCTTGTACATTGTACCTTGTACGTTGAACCTGCCTATGTATTGTACTTAACTAGGTACTACCAGTAGGCACCTACTACTAGCATTTGTAGCACAAATAAAGCGGTTGTAGTTTCTTGAATTATCCAAGAGCGATAATTGTAGTGATTTATGACTACTTAACACGTTTGTGCCTTGTTTTATTCATAAACGTAAAGATAAAGTTTACTTTGACTATATTAGAATAAATTATAGTTAACACGGTAATTCCGTTTTTTCTAAGCGTTTCAACTTACCGATAAGAATGATTTACTTAAATAGTACACATTGAATAAAACTAGTTTTTGAAATATTATCGCGTTCATTTTATTGCTTTTAGATAATCGCAATATTTTGAATATTTTTTAAGGCTGGGTGTTCCAAGCGCATTAGCCATTTACAGGCAGTTGTCGCAAAGATTGACTCGGGCCGCGCATATGGTTGTGATTTTTACAAAATAATTAAAAAAATATTGTTTTAAAGTCCATTCATCATCACTACGGCCCTTCACAAGTCCACTGCTGAACATAGAACTTCTCCAAAAAATGTCACAAAGCACGATCCTGAGCCACTTGCATCCATCGACTTCCTGCATGTCTTACCAGGTTGTCACTCCTTGTAGTGGGGGGCCGTACTACACTTCGTCGGCCGGTACGAGGCCACCACTGGTGAATCTTTTTTCCATATCGATTGTCGGTTCTTCGAGCTGTATGGCCGGCCCATTGTTACTTCAGCTTACTAATACGTTGGGATATGTCGGTCACGCTGGTTCTGCTGCGGATATACTCATTTCTAAGTTTATCACGCAGAGAAATTCCGAGCATAGCCCCTACATAGCTCGCTGAGTGACGTTGAGCTTCCAAATCCGGCCGGTAGTGAAGGACGATGCCTCAGTTCCATGGGTCATCACTGCCAACACGCACTAGTTGTACAGTCTCGTTTACAAGTTTTGAGGTATATCTAACAAGAAGATGTGTCGTAATCTCCCAAATGCTGCCTAGCCGAGTTGGATCCGCCGATTAACCTCTTGGTTGAAGTTGGACTTACCTAGTCGGACTATTTGTCCCAAGTAAACATACTCTTCAACAACCACGAGCTTAGTGTTCCCAAAAACTACCAGCATAGGTGTGACATGAACGTTATACATGATCTCTGTTTTGTCCATGTTCGTCTTAAGACTTATCCCTTGGGACCCTATTGAGGTCATTGAGTATAGTGCTTAGGTCCTCCAGCGATTCTGCTATTAGGAAATCCAGAAGCTTGAAAACGTCTTCCAATGCAACGGTGAAGAGTTTTGGGGATATAACGTCACCCTGTCTTACACCTCTCTGCAACTGCATAGGTTTAGTTCTCTAATTCTGTACTCAGATAGCGATTGTAGCCCTACTGTACAAGCACTTGAGCACTACGCTATACCGACAGTCAACATGGCACCGCTGAAGGGACTTCAGCACGGCCCAAATTTTGACGGAATCAAAGGCTTTCTTATAGTCCACATACACCAGACATAGTGGCAAATTGTACTTCTGGGACTTCTGAATCTCGGTCTTGTCACAAGGTTTTGTCAAACTTGTTTAGTCGTTGAGAAAATGGAACTGACTCGAGAAAATTTAAGAGCGATGATTTATTACTTTCGAAGTGGTTAAACACAAAAACAGTATGTTGACCGGATGGTTTCTGCATTTGGTGATGAAGCCCAATCTAAATCCACAAGTAATCGCTGATTTGCTGAATTTCAACGTGGATGTGTCAAGCTCAGTGATGATCCCCATCAAGGTCGTCCAAAAACTGCAGAGACCCAAGAACACGTTAATGCTGTGCGTAAGATGATTGAAGAAGATCAACATGTGACATACCGCGAAATTCAGGCAACTTTAGACATTGGCATGAGTTAAATACAAATAATCTTGCTTGAACAATTAGGTGTAAAAAAGTTGTTTTCCCGGTGGATACCGCATTCGCTCTGTGAAGAGCAAAAAGCGGCTCGCGTTACTTGGTGCATCAGAACTCTCGAAAGATTCCAGGATTCGCAGGATCCTCAAATGCCTGTATACAACATCGAACAGGTGACAAATCCTGGATATACGCGTACGAATCCGAAACAGAAAACCAGTCACGAGTTTAGGTGTTCGAAAATGAGTTAAAGCCAACAAAAATTGTTCGTTTACGGAGTGTTGCAAAAAAATGGTGGCCACTTTTGTCTCCAAAACCGGCCATCTTACCACTATTCCTCTTGAGAGACAAAGAACGGTTAATGCAGAATGGTATGCTAGCATTTGTTTGCCACAGGTCTTTTCTGAACTCCGTAAAGAAAACTGCAACCGCCGCATCATCCTCCATCACGACAATGCGAGTTCTCACACCGCACACAGAACAAAAGAGTATTTAGAGCAAGAAAACATGGAATTATTAGACCATCCACCGTACAGCCCCGACCTAAGCCCTAATGATTTCTATATTTTCCCTAAAATAAAGAATAAATTGCGTAGACAGAGATTTTCATCACCTGAAGAAGCTGTGGACGCCTACAATACGGCCATTTTGGAGACCCCAACTTTCGAATGGAATGCTTGCTTCAATGATTGGTTCCATCGTATGGAAAAATGTGTCAAATTTCGCGGAGAATACTTCGAAAAGCAATAAATACATTTTTTTTATATAGGATAAGGGTGACAAACGAGTACACAGTCCACCTAATGGTAAGTGGTTGCTGCGGCTCATAGACATCTACATCTATCCTCTATTACAAATCAAAATGTAGATGCGTTGTCACCCGTGAGGACTAAGATGGAATGCCTCATTTCCAGTAAAAAGGGCCTCCGGCCACCTGCACTCACAAAAGCGAAACGCAGAGGTGAACCTCTACTTCACGCTGGTTTTCTGTGAGGTCGTGGTACCACCCTGGTTCGAGCCGGCCCATCCGTGCGACAGCAAAAGCTGCCGCGTGGCTGTACCACTGTTGAAATTTTTAAATAGTAATGTTGTGTCACTTCCTTGATTCCCGAAATTTTCAGTGCTCGTAGTTTATATAAGTTCCATAAAACTATAGTAATTTACAATTTTTTTTCATTTTCTAAATATTATTTACGTAGCAGAAGAGAAGCGTGCTCTCTGAAGTTTGGCACAAGTCACAAGGTGTCTGAAGAATATGGCGGTATAAGTTAGCTGATTGGGATGAGAGGCGACACTTTTTTGCATCTTATCCTTGCCGGGAGGTCTGTTTCTCTTCTGCGGATCCGTGGAGCTGCGCAGTTGCGATAACCGATTTATTGCGTCAAGCTATGGATTGTTTTATCCCCTTCTCTGATGCTCCCACTGGTAACAAATCTCGCCCATGATTTAACGCGGAATGCGAACTTTATGTCAGTTTGTATAACAAATAAGGAGGTTCTTAAAATATTACGGTATCTAGACATGAATAAAGCTAATGAACCAGATGGTATACCATCTGGTTCATTAGCTAAATTAGGTTCTAAAGGTTTGAGTTGTTTCCTGTGCTGAATTGTTTCGCCTCTTATTTAGGATTGGATTGGAATAGTGCCAAAATCTTGGAAACTGGCCAACCTCCAGCCTGTTCCAAAAAAAGGCAGCCGTGCTGACCCTGCCAGTTATCGGTCAATCTCAATTACCTCCATACTCTGCAAGATTACGGAGCGTATATTGAATGCCCGTTTAATTGCATACCATGACCGGCAATATGTGTTTCGGCGGAATCGGTCAGCTGAAGACTTTCTAGCGTAAGCCACACACGTATTGGGCGAAGCACTCGATAACAGTGGGGGACCACTTGCTGTTTCCCTTGATGTCTCGAAGGCTTTTGACAGAGTCTGGCATAATAGCCTTTTGGGTAACTCCCAGCGTACGGCTTATCCCCTGATCTGATTAAATGGGTAAATAAATTTCTGAGTAAACGGTCTCTCTGTAGTCGATGGTCTCGTAGTCGATGGCTGGTTATCCGATCCTATGGCAACTTACGCCGGTGTTCCTCAGAGGTCCGTTCTCACCACAACTCTCCTCCTGCTGAATATTAATTATCTGTTTATGCTCGATAACTATGAGTATGCAGACGATAGCACAGTTGTGGAGACCAATCAAGTCCTCGGGCCAGTCAGGATCAAATTCAGTCCAAAAGAGTAGCAATGGTATAGCGTATGAATCTCACACTACAGGCAGTCTCCGAATGGGGCGATGCCAATCTGTGAAATTGATGTTTCCAAAATACAAGCGTCTCCCTCCACTGCAAAAAGTAGGCAGCTTACCTTGGCTCCATTTTTCCGAAATGTATCACTGGAAAATACCAACTGCCTTCTGTTGTTAGGGTTTGAGATATCCTCAAACCTGAACTTCAGGTAGTTCATTGAATCCAAGGCCAAAGCAACTGCAAGAAAGCTGGGAGTCCTTGCAAAGGTGCGGTGATACTTCACGCCGGGACAGCTGCTTAATTAATATAAGGCGCAAGTCCGCTCGTGCATGGAGTATTGCTGCCATATATGGACTTTTACTGCAAAATGCCACGTAATCGCTTTGGAATCAAAAGAAAAGTGTGCTAAGAGGCCTATTAGTGACCTGAGTTTGGTAAAAACTAATCTTACCAGCCTCGAACACAGACGCAATGTAGCCAGCCTTTCGGTTTCCTACAGGATGCATTTCGGAGAATGTGCGCAGGAATTGCATAATTTAATTACTCCCTCTTACTTTTAACATCGGAAAAGCAGACATTTGGCCAGTTTCCACCCTTTCGTTGTTCACCTAGCACGCATTCGAAACAAACGGTTCGCTACATCGTCGCATATGTCTTTCCATCCGATTACAATGTGGGTGTCTTCAAGGCAAGAGTGAATAGGCTTTTGTTATGTCAGTGCGCTTCACTATCTTAGCTACATCACTACATACCATCAGGTTAAATCGTAGATAAGCGCTGGCTTAGTAGAAAATAAAAAATATAATAATAATATAAAGAGTTTGTAAAGACCATCTTATTTAATCTTTATCTCTTACGACCTGTAGAGCCATGGTAGCTCAGGGGCTACGTGTTTGCTGTAATTTTCATAGTACGCTAGCAACCATGGTTCGATTCCTGCCAGTACCAATGAAATTGTTAATTGCAAATTATTATTGCAAGTGCTGATTTACCACGTATTCGGCTGTGAAGGAAAACATCGTGAATAAACTGAAAAATAAGAAAAAAATTTTCGAAGACGTGTGAAGTTCGCTTAGATGAATTAGGGCAGCGCGGCGGAGAATTTATTTTTCTAAAACCCTCGTAGAAATCAGAAAAGGCCTGTGCAGTGCACTGGTATGTATATAAGTTTTAACTTTAACTTACTTTTTTAGATAACTGGGGTATATCAGTGCATAAAATCATAAAAAAAATCTTTTATATAATAAAAATATGAAATATTATTAACACTATTATTATTAATGCTAGTATATATAAAATAACTGATAACATTATTTCTTTATGGATTTCACGGAACAAAGTTCTATGGATTTTAATCAAAGTTGTTTTGCAGGTTTCACTTACAATGTGTTGCCAACATAAAAGTTAATTTTGTTCGCAATATGACTATTAATGCAATGAAGTATTCAGTATTGAGTAGAGTCCCGCTGAGAAGTTCGGAAGTTTGAATAATTTACAACAATTGACCTGCCGAAATGTTTTATTCTGGTAAAACTTTTCATCCAGAGTTCCCTATGAAAATAGATGTCTAGCAAGATGAACAATTTTATAACTATTTCATTTATTCATAAATAGTTTCATCTATTTTTGAACGTCTCATCCATCTAGAGGTCGTAAACGCGGTTGTTTATCGTGAGGTCTCAACATCAAATTCCGAGTTAGACAAAAAACATTAATTGAGTTTTTGGTCACGGAATTCTCAGTTGCAGCTCGAAGTCAGGAAGCTGGCACTATTTCAATCCGTGCTTCAGAAAACACGTAAGGATGTTGGTCCTGCTCCCGATCTCCGGTCGTGTTAGACTACCGTCCCATTTTACTATGAGATTAAATGTATAGAGAGTACACCTGTGCACACAATCGTGCCCTATAATCTTTCGTGCGAAGATGTCTAGTCTCCATTGAAACTAGTCAATTTTCAAGTCGGTCTTGAAAATATTATTAATCTGTTTTTAATACAGTAGTATAAAACTTGAAATATGCTGAAATACAATTTTATTATATAACGAATATTCGTGTACTTATGACTTTCGTAAATATTTTAGTACTTACCCCCGCTGACAGCTTGGTAATGAACTACCGGCACTAAAACCAAAGCAACACTCTGTCGATTAACTTCGCCTGTTATGAAACTGGCAGTCGAGTTTAATCCGGTAATAGAGCTGCAAGGATTTATCCTTACAGCTCTATTACCGGAGCTTTAAACAGGTGAGCGTGTTACCCAGTTCTTATGTACTCGTAGTATATTTAAATATTGGTAAATCCAATTGGTCCATCCAATCCAACCTTAAGCGCATTAAAAAAATTACGTACAACACGATTATACGGAATTTTTAAAGTAGTTTAAATACATTTCGACAGCACTATCGGCTTCAACACCCTCGAAAACCATGAAAATTACACCCATGTTAAAAAAATTTATACCTATTGCAGCCGCCATCTTCGATTTACATTTCGACAACCCTATCGGTTTCAAGACCCTCGAAAATCATGAAAATGTCACCCATGACAAAAAAACTTATACTACTTACTTTTAGTACGTACTACTATTATTTATTCTGTGCTTTTAAATATTGTAATGAAAGAATTTTTTATTATTATTATAATCAAGTATTTAAGAAATTTGGTTATTCGAATATTGTTTATTTGTACAGCGATCCTTTTGAGCCGCTTCAAACAACCGAAACAATGTCTACTCACGACGGTGACTGAAGCCGAACTAAACTACTCTGTGGCTGTAGCTCCCCATTTACAGAAATAATTTATATACGAGGCTACGAAATCAACGAAAATTTCGCCATTTTGGAGCCGAAAAAAAATAATTATAGGTAAGCAAAACAAACTTACACTGCTATTTACATTCAGTGGCTTCCCACATGATAGATGAAGACATTGAAAAATAGATTGAGTTAAACAATTGATATTTTCAAAAGTTGTCGTGTTTACAAGCCACAGGGACATGATAAATCCACACCATAAGCCACTAAAACCCTTATTTTATTTAAAAATAGCAATTAATCGATTTAAAAAAATTAATAATAAGTTTAACAATCATTTATCTTTCTAACAATGTGCTTTTTATTTCATTTATATGTATAAAATGATTGCTAGATACGATTTCATTCGATAAAATGTAGGAATCTTAATTTTTAGGCGATAGTAGAACATACCTTGCGCTTTTGCTTAAGGTATGCAATGCAATATAAAAGTCTTCGTCATATGAAATATAAAAAAAATATATGACGGCGTTATACCGAACAATTTAAATCACTGTGACAAATTCCGAAAAATCGTCAAAGCTATCACCTGCGCTGAATTATTAATATAACAGTCTTGCAACTTGCAAGTTCCAAACATTGTGGAATCATTAAAGTATACGTTATGGTATTTATTTATTTATTTATACTTCTATGCACAAAAATTTACAAAGGCGGGCTTAACACCTGCTATTGACGTGGTAGAACCATGTTATAATATGGTTGTAGCACGAATACTACCGATAAATTAGAAATTAGATCATCATCGTCATCATTACAGCCCATCACAAGTCCACTGCTAAACATAGGCCTCCCGCAAGGAACACCACAAAGCACGGTCCCGAGCCACCTGCATCCATCGGATTCCCGCATGTCTCACCAGGTCGTCACTCCATCTAGTAGGGGGTCCCCTACACTTCGCCTACCGATACGAAGCTGCCACTCGAGAACCTTTCTTCGCCATTGGTTGTCGGCTCATCAAGCCATATGGCCGGTCCACTGCCACTTCAGCTTACCGATCCGTTGGGCTATGTCGGTTACTCTGGTTCCACTGCGGATACCCTCATTTTATCACGCAGAGAAACTCCGAGCATGGCCTTCTCCATAGCTCGCTGAGCGACCTTGAACCTCCTCATACGGCCAGCAGTGAAGAACCACGTCTCAGTTCCATAGCTCATCACTGGAAACACGCACTGGTTGTACAATTTCGTTTTCAAGTTTTGAGGTATACCTGAGGAGAAGCTGTAATTTCCCGAACGCTGACCAACCGAGTTGAATCTGTCAATTAACCTCTCGGTAGAAGTTGGACTGACCTTGTCGGATATATTGTCCCAGGTAAACATACTCGTCAACAACTTCGAGCTAAGTGCTCCCAACACCTACCGGCATAGGTGTGACATGTACGTTAAACATGATTTTTGTTTGTCCATGTTCATCGTAACAACTATCCGTTGGGAGACACTATTGAGGTCATTGAGCATAGTGTTTAGGTCCTCCAGCAATTCTGCCATAAGGACTATGTCGTCGGCAAATCGAAGGTGAGTAATTTACTCGCCATTGATGTTAAAACCGCATCTTTTGCACTCCAGAGGCTTGAAAACGTCTTCCAATGCAGCGGTGAAGAGTTTCAGGGGATATAGCGTCACCCTCTGTTACATCTCTCTGCAGTTGGATAGGTTTCGAACTCTGATTCTGTACTCGTAGATATAGTCATTGTAGCTCTACTGTACAAATACTTTAGCACTTGGATATACCGACAGTCAACTTGGCACCGCCGAAGGGACTGCAGCACCACCCAAATTTCGACGGAATCAAAGGCTTTTTCATAGTCCACATACGCAAGGAAAAGTGGTAGATTATACTCCTCTGTCTTCTATACAATCTGCTGCAGGGTATGTATGTGGTCTATGGTACTAAAACCTTTTCGGAAATTGGCTTATTCGGGAGGCTGGAATTCGTCAAGTCTGCGTGCGAGACGATTAGTAATGACTCTCAAAAACATCACGTAGATGCGGCTCAGAAGGGAAATCGGTCTGTAGTTCTTCAAGAGAGCGTTGTCGCCTTACTTGAAGAACAAGACCATCGCACTTCTGCTCCACGCCTCCGAAATAGTGCCACTATGGAGGACGGCATTAAAGACCTTCTGAAGGACTTCAAGTACCGGTTTTTCACCCGCTTTCAAAAGCTCCGCAGTAATTCCATCCTCGCCCGGGGACTTGCCGTTTTTAAGGCGCGGTACCTAGTCAAACTAGGCTTCACAAAACAGTTTTTTAACAAGCATATACATTTTAGAGCGGAAAAAAAATATGTTAATCTTGATCACATTTATGGGTGGACCATTGTTTTCAAAACACGTTTTCGGTAAATTTTCTCGATAGAAAAAAATCATAAAATAGCCACTGAAATTGAATTTCCAGCAATTTTAACTGTATTATTTATAAGCAAATCTTAATAAAATTAATAATAGTGATGTAATATATAATAATAAGGGGAACTGTTGTTTTTATATATCGATTGAAATGAAATATTTGTAAGTATTAATATATTTAAAGAAAAATAACTCGAAAGAATCGATGTTTCGCATCGCGCCATCGTGGCGTCTTTTCGCTTCTCTTTCATTTCTACGCGGAGCGACAGTGATCGTTGAGGCACGCTGCTAGACGGACCTGTACCAATTTGTTTCGCTCGCCGTTCGAAAATCATTTACGTATTTGTTTTTTCTGAAGGACGCATTTGCAAAATTAATAGGTATAGAATCAAACTATTACATTGACACGGGACACACACACAAGTGTACGCACGGTTAGCTGCGGGAATCGTAATCAAGTAAAACATTTTGATACTTTGAAAGATTGATTTTTTTTACAACTACAAAAATATACTTAGATACGAAATTCGAATATCTACCTGAGTGACCTGAAAGCGTACTTCGGTGACTGCTGCTGAACTCTGAACTCCTGGACGAGTAGAATAAGGTGTGTCGAGTTTAGGCTCGTTTTGTTAGTTATGATGAGACCTTACCTCCGGACTTGATGAAGTAACCTGAAGGTGTACATCGGTGACTGCTACTGGAACTCCTCGACGAGTAGAACTAGATGTGCCGAGTTTGGGCTCGATTTGTTAGTTATGATAAGACGTTACATCCGGGATTGATGGAGAGACCTGATGGTGTACTTCAGTGACTTGCTACTGGAACTCTTTGACGAGTAGAAATAGGTGTGCCGAGTTTGGGCTTGATTTGTAAGTTGTGATGAGACCTTACCTCTGGACTTGATAGAAAGACCTGATGGTGTACTTCAGTGCCTGCTACTCTGTAACTCCTCGACGAGTAGAACTAAATGTGCCGGGTTTGGGCTCGATTTGCTTGCTATGATGAGATCTTACCTCCGGACTTGATAGAGAGACCTGATGATGTACTTCAGTGACTTGCTACTGGAACTCCTTGACGAGTAGAAATAGGTGTGCCGAGTTTGGGCTTGATTTGTTAGTTATGATGAGACCTTACCTCCGGACTTGATGGAGAGACCTGATGGTGTACTTCAGTGCCTGCTACTCTGTAACTCCTCGACGAGTAGAACTAGATATGCCGGGTTTGGGCTCGATTTGCTAGTTATGATGAGACCTTACCTCCGGACTTAATGGAGAGACCAGATGGTGTACTTCAGTGACTGCTACTGGGACTCCTGAACGAGTAGAACTAAGTGTGCCGAGTTTGTGCTCGTTTTGTAAGTTATGATGAGACCTTACCTCCGGACTTGATGGAGAGACCTGATGGTGTACTTCGGTGACTGCTACTGGATCTCCAGGACGAGTAGAACTAAGTATGCCGAGCTTGGACTCGTTTTGTTAGTTATAATAAGACCTTACCTCCGAACTTGATGCAGAGACCTGAATGTTTACTTTGGTGACGGCGGCAGCAGCTATGCGTAAGCTTAATGCAGTGATACCTGAAGGAACATTGAGCAAAGATGGCATACCTCTAATAGACATAAATGCTGACGGCTGTTGGTCATCGCGATCCTACGGAAATAATTATAAGACATTGTCATTGAATCGTACTGTTCAAAATGTTGAATGCCGAAATCATGTGTTGCGCAATATTTGCAATAAGTTGAGAGCTGTAACCAAAGACACAAAATATGCCTTGGTGCACAGAAAAATGCTGACTGAATTATTTTTCTTTCCACAATTTATATAATTATATTTCCCTCCGTATGCGTAAATACATCAAAATAATAATATACAATTAAAATAATTAGCATGTTTAATTTTTATGTATTCTTCAAACAACCCACAAATCCGAAAAATTTTATGCAAAAAGGTTGTTATTCACTCAGGAAAAAAATTATGAAACGGCTGTTTTTTTTTTCGATTTTAGGGCTAGCGCTATTGTAAAATTTGCTCATAATAGTTTACTTTACTCTTGATTCTGAAAAAAAAATGTCTATAGGAATAAAAATTATTGTTGTTATAAATTCACAATTTTGACAATTTGCCGTTTCGAGAATAGGCCATTTCTATGATTGACCATTTTGGTCCGAGGCCATTTTATTTAAGCATTAATTTATTATTCATTTAATGAATCTGTTACAAAAGTTCTCGATAACCTTTTCTAGAAAATAACAATTATTGATTATTTTAAAATAAGGAAAATAAAATATGTACATATTTTAAAAATAACAACACATAATTAACACATAAATACATAATATTTTTAGAATAACTAAACAAAAATATGTACATATTTTAGATACGAAAATAAACGTAGAAATATTTTAAAAATACGAATACAAAATATATATCTGATGGGATCCGAACCATCTGACATCGCGGAAACGCGGTGTGAAGGCGGACGGCGGCGCGCTGTACCAATTGTACATTTTACGTCGAGCGACGGCGAGATTCACGCGGTGCACCCCGCAGTGGGCGGGACTACTCGTCCCTTACTCGTCTGCTTCAGCCCCTCAAATTCATAAAAGTCGTCTATACACCTCGCCTTAAAGTGCTGGAGAGCCATTCCAATCTCGCTCAGACTGACTTCCGGGATATCTTTGAAATAGTGTCGGATAAGACTCGCTCTTGGATCGTTTCTCACAATTGTGTGTGGCTCCAACGATGATGTCTACAGCTGCCCATAGAACCTCTCAATCTCACTCAAAATCTCAGGTGTCCCGGAAACGATCCTGCCACACTCGGTCTTCAGCTTCAAGAGTTGGCACTTTCTGGCATACAGATCTCTGGCAAGGACTTTGGAGCCTTGGTTCCGCTCGATCGCTTCTTTAACACAAGCTGTATTGAAGTTGCGTAAGTCCCGCCGCATACATTTGAAGATATGTCGGTTCAGTTGCCTGTATGCTTTCAAATCTGTTGAAGAATGTAGCTACATCTCCCGTCTAACAGCCATGAGATTAAGAGTGTGATCGGAGAGTTTTTGTGTTCTTCTGCGGCGGGTCTTGCAGAACTTAGCCGCGACCGCATGGACAGCCTCCACGAGATTTTCATTCATATCGTCCACATTTTTGCAGTCTTCTAAGCACTGAAAAAGGTTTTGTTACTCGAGCTGAAAGGTTTCGGGACTTTGCAACAGAGTACGAGGGGGACGGAGCGTTGACTTCATTAGACGAGACCTCTTCAATTTAACGTTTTAGTTGAGTGTGCCTCTGACCATTCGGTGATCGCTACCAGTTTTCACCCTCACGACCACGGAGACACCACTGAACAGTCTCGTCTGGTCGTTATAATGAAGTCAATCTCATTTTTTTTTGAAACCGTCGTGGCTCGACCAGGTCCACTTCCTGTGGGGCTGCTTCTGGAAGAAAGAGTTCGTCATAAAGAGTTCCTCTTTCTCTATGAAGTCAGCCAGCTGCTGGCCTCTTGGGCTCCGTTGCCCTATTCCAAATTTCCCTACCTTCAGGTCGCCGTTCTCTCCTGCGCCTAGTTTTGCATTAAAGTCTTCCATTAACACCCTATAGTGGGTTTTGGAGGAATGCATGACTCTAGAAATATTCTCATACATTTTCTCCACCTCCTCATCGAGATGTGCCGAGGCTGGTGCGTAAACCTGTATGACATTCAGAGAATACCGTTTGATGATTCGGAGTATAAGGTGCGCTTCCCTCGTCGACACACTCTCAATCTTTACAACGTTGTTAACGAGAGACTTGTGGACGAAAAATCCGACACCTCCTTGGGACAGATGGTCGCCCTCCCGGTGATAAAGCAAGTTTTCGGATTTAAGGATTACCGTGTACTCCCCCTCTCTTCAGACCTCGGATAATCCTATAATATACCAGCGTAACTTGGCTATCTCTTCTTCCAGCTCCACGATCTTCTCGTCAGTCCTCAGGGTGCTTGCGTTGTATGTTGCCAGGTCGAGTCGTCTTAGGTGGCAACCGAACCTCCACCGGAGATTCTTAGCATCTACTGCCTCGCCGTTACCATGTTCGCCACCGTAGCCAGGAATAGCAGGGCCGCCGGGGACTTGGGGCCGTCTTTTTGTTGCTCTCATTATTATTTGCCATAGTTGCCACGGTTAGCGAGCGGGTTGGCAACCGCAGTTTTTTTTATTGTTTTTATGCTGTTATCAGGAAGATGCTGCTGCCCATCTCCTGCTTGTTTCCCTTTGTCGCCTTTTACGACAACCACGGGAAGATATCGGGTAGTGGATATTCTTAACCGCCACTACACGGCAAGATATTCAATCTTATTTCCATCATGGATGCCAACGCATCTGAATTTTGATTACATTGATTTACATTGACATTATCCACTTACCTTTAGGTGGAATGTGTGCTCGTTTGTTACCCTTATTTCACATTAAAGAAATCTTTACCTGACAAAAATCTAGTTGTTAGTACAAACAACAAACACAAAATATACAGAGGTGATAAGGATTTTTTGTTGCCTAGAGGTTTGTCTAGGTAGAAACCACCCATATTTACTATTTCAGCCACCAAGCGACGGTGCCCGGTCTCAAGGGTAGCGAGTATAATTACAGGTGGTACGCATTTTATCTTAGTTCACAGCCTGGGTAACTATTTAAGGTGCTATATTACAGTAATGAACGCAAACATCATGAGGAAACTTAAATGTTGAAGGAATAAAAATATTTTCTTTAAAGTCCGCATACAGGCAATACAGCAGCGCGGCGGACTAATTTCTCCATTACCCACTTAGAAATAAGGGGAGACCTATTTCCAGTAGCGAGACGTATATATCACACTGCCAATGTCTTAAAATGATTTCTAACAATTATTTTAAAAATATATAATAAGCACGTTTTCGTAATCTTTACACGTATTACTCTAAACTTCAAAACAAGAATGTACAAAAATTATTTGTTGCCAGTGATATGGACCAGAGACGGCTCCTTCATTGCTGGCTGTACGGGGAAGTAAAAGGTTAGGAGCAAAGGGCTAACTATTCTAATAAACCCTTTTTTATCTGGTTTTATAAACTAACTTTAAACTTGAACATAACAACGTGGGACATGTAACAGTAGTACTTGGAAAATTCGATTTGAAATTCATTGATTTTAATTTCAAATTCTTTGAGCTAATTGTCATGTACTTTACGAACTGAGACATAATATGTACGTCCTTCAAATTAATAGGCTACGTCGGTCCCACTACACTGTATATGTTTCTCCTGATAACTGATATCGTTACGCATGCAGGAAAAAAGGCCCTGGTTAATGGGAATTAGTTAATTTTATTTTTAAGGTTCCGTACTTCAAAAGGAAAAAACGGAACCCTTATAGGATCACTTTGTTGTCCGTCTGTCTATCTGTTGCAAGGGAATCAAAACCTACAGGGTACTTCTCGTGAACTCAGAATCTTGGAATTTGGTACGAAGCAACGTTTTATAGCATAGATAAAGGGAAAATTGCGGAAAGCATTTATTTTTAATTACATCATATAATAAAAATGTTTTTAATAATTTTAAACTTATATACCTCTTTGTAGGATTTGTTCGGAACCCTCAGTGCGCGAGTCCGACTCGCACTTGGCCGGTTTTTTAAAATATTATATTTATGGGTCGTATGTTTTAATTTGATTTCCTTAATCCGAACGCGTTTTGATATAATATAGCTATTATTATAAATAATAATAATTTAAATAATTTAAATCGGGTCATTCGGGTCGGGAGTTAGACTAAATCCTAAACTAATTTTTCTAACTTAAAATAACACTAGTACTACTTTCATAGTATCTATTTTACATTATTAATATATTAATTATAAATATTGTGAACCTAGTACAAGTTTTTATCAAGTTCACAAAAAAGAAGATGTATATTATGAATGGCCGACATTTAGGGATATGTATGTATCACTTATTCGTACGAATGCTTCACTAGACAATGTTCAAAAGATGCATTATTTACAAGGGCATCTATCGGGTTAAATATCGCGCAGCTTTTGAGACATGGTCCGATTACTGCGGCTAGCTACCAATACTCATGGCTCCTTTTAAATAATAGATACAAAAATAAGAAATATCTTACTACTGATTTATTAATGCGTTTTTTAAATCAACCTAACATTGGAACCGAGAACTGCAGTGCCATTAAGGAAATGTTAGACCTAACCAACGATATTATAAATGGTTTGAAAAATTTAGGCATTAACGTGGATACATGAGATGTAATCATAATTTATATTATTATTACAAAATTAGACAGCGAGTCGTGTAAGCAATGGGAGGCAAAAATAAGTGCTGTGGACGAGTTACCTACTCTTAACAAAATGCGCGAATTCTTAGAATCTAAATTTCGATCACTTGAGTTTCTAGATGGTAAACAATGGCTTAAACCAAATTTTTCAAATCATAAACCAAAGGCAACCGCGACTATTTCTAATGTATCACTAGATAGTTATTGTATATTCAGTAAACAGAATTATAGGCTTTCAAACTGTAAAGGGTTTGCTCAAGAGTTGTTACAATTGCTTGGTTTAAGGAAGATACTAAATAAGAGTATCATATCAGGTTTTAGCGGTGATAATACGAGTGTTATGGCCTCGAAGTACATCGTTATGATGTATATTAAATCACGTCACGATCCAAGTTTCCAAGTAAGTGTGAGTGCGCATGTTCTCGGTGCAATTACGAGTCTCCTTCCGTCAGAGAAGGTATTAAATTTTGATTGGCTAGAATTAAATAATATAACTTTGAATGATCCACAGTTTCACATCCCTAGCAAAATTGATGTTTTGCTTGGAGTTGATGTTTATGGTGAATTAATAAGAGAAGAATTGATAAAAGAGCCCAGAGGTATGCCAACCGCTCATAACACAGCTTTAGTATGGATACTATCGGGTCCGACCCATCAAAGTAAGAGCTCAGTTGTTTTGGTAAGTTCTCACTTTCACAATGATGACAATGAATTGGTCAAAAAATTTTGGGGAATTGAAAAGTATTTTTTGATACAAAAATCCTCACCAAGGAAGAACAACTCTGTGAGGAATTCTATGAACAGACGACCAGACTTGATGCATCCAGTCGGTATATTGTTCGCTTGCCGTTTCGTGTGGACGATTCAAAGAGTACATTTTTTTTATAGGAGAGGGGGCAAACGAGCATGCGGCTCACCTGATGGTAAGTGACTACCGCCGCCCATGAACAACTGCAACACCAGGGAGGGAATTGCAGATGCGTTGCCGGCCTTTTAAAAAGGAGTACGCTCTTTTCTTGAAGGTCCCTAAGTCGTATCGGTCCGGAAAAATCGCTGATGGTAAACGATTCCACAAGGAAGTCGTGCGAGGAAGAAAACATCTTCTAAATCGCACAGTGGTGGACCGCCAATCATCCAGATGGTGTGGATGGTATCGGGAGTTTAGCCGCGATGTGCGTTCGTGAAATTTGGCGGCTGGGATTAATCCGAACAATTCCTCAGAGCACTCCCCATGGTAGATGCGAAAGAAAATGCAAAGAGATGCAACATCTCTGCGCAGCTCCAATGAGTCGAGCCAATCGGAAAGGACTCGGTCGTCGACGATTCGAGCCGCTCTGCGCTGGATGCGGTCAAGTGGAAGGAGCTGAAACTAGGGAGCCCCTGCCTAGAGATGGGAACAGTATTCCATGTGAGGCCGAACCTGCGCCTTGTAAAGTTGCAGGCGGTGTGCCGGCATGAAATACTGTCTCGCTCTGCTGAGCACGCCAAGCTTTTTAGAGGCCAATTTGGCCTTCTCTTCCAAGTGACCACGAAACTGCACGTCACTCGATATGTCGACGCCGAGGATTCCAATACTGGCTGAGGCAACCAGGGGAGTGCCTTGAAACTGAGAAGATACGACAAAGGGGTTCTTTTTAGCGGTAAACGCGCAAACTATTGTTTTCTGGGGATTAAACAGGACTAGATTAAGTCGCCCCCAGTTCGAGACTTTGTCCAGCAAAGACTCGACTTCAGACACAAGTTTGTTCCGGTACTCGGAGACGTTTTCCCGAGAAATATTAGCACGGCCGGTGTATAGAGCATCACCAGTGCTGTCATCCGCATAGCAATGAATGTTACCAGTTAGCAACATATCATTGATATGCAGAAGAAACAGCGTTGGTGATAGCACACAGCCTTGTGGAACACCAGCGTTAATAGGTTTGTAGTCAGAACATGCACCGTCTACAACGACCTTGATGCTCCGATCTGCAAGGAAGCTGGTGATCCAATTGCACAATTTCTCGGGAAGCCCATAGGAAGGGAGCTTCGAAAGAAGCGCTTTGTGCTAAACCCGATCGAAGGCCTTCGCAATGTCCAGGCTAACGGCCAACGCCTCCCCCTTGGACTCTACTGCCTCCGCCCATATATGAGTCAGGTAGACCAGAAGATCACCAGCTGATCGACCCCGACGAAAACCGTACTGGCGGTCACTAATCAGCTGGTGATCCTCAAGGTACCAAATGAGCTGGCAGTTGATAACGGATTCCATTATTTTGGAGAACAAGGAGGTGATCGCGATAGGCCTATAGTTGGACGGGTCTGAGCGGTCGCCTTTTTTAGGGATCGGGTGGACAAAAGCTGTCTTCCATGAATTCGGGACTACGCCTTGGGAGTAGGAGTACCGAAAAAGACGCGTTAGGACCGGAGCCAACTCCGGAGCACACGTCCTCAGCACATTTGGGGGGATTCCGTCAGGCCCACTCGACTTCTGGATGTCCAGGGAGAGAAGTGCTTTGCGAACCGAGCGCTGTGAAAACAGCACATCCGGCATGGAGCACTCACACCGCGGGATGGTCGGCGGTGTTTTCCCCCCGTCATCAAGAGTCGAGTTGGACGCAAAAAGGGAGCCTAAAAGGTCGGCTTTGTCTTTTGCGTCATGGGCCAGTGAGTCGTCCTCCCTGTGCAGAGATGGTAGTGATGGCTTACAGAAATTCCCTTGGACAGCCTTGGCGAGAGACCAGAATTCACGGGTTCCCGAAGGAAGGCGAACTAGTTTCTCACCAATTCTGCCTATGTGCTCTGACTTTACCTTGGCAATAACTCTTTTGAAGGACCTGGAGGCGAAGTTATACTTCTTTTTAAGTATGCTGGTGTTTACATTCCGAGTCGCCAAAGCCGCAGCCCAGACTTGATAACACTCCTGCTTACTGCGTAATGCAGTTTTACAGGAGCGACCAAACCAAGGCTGAGATCTGCCTCCGATTGGTAACACAGATGATGGAATAAATAGTTCCATTCCCTGTAGCACCACATCAGTGACAGAGTCAGCAACAGCGCTGGGATCATCCGGCGAGAAGCAAATCCGTCCCCATGGGTAGGATGCAAAGAAAGACCGCATTCCGTCCCAATCAGCTGACCTATAGTGCCAAACACGGCGGCAAGCTGTAGATCGCAACTGCGATTGGAGCGTGAGTGGCACCGTACTCCGGATCAGACAATGGTCCGAAGAGCCCAGAGGGGCATCGACGGAGACCTGATATCCGTCCGGATGAGAGGTCAGCAGAAGGTCCAACAGGGAAGGTACATGGTTTTCCACATCTGGGATCCGCGTAGGCTAAGTAACCAGTTGTGTTAGACCATATGCCAAAGCAAAGTCATAGACAGATCTACCCGCATGATCGGTTAAACGAGAACCAAGCCATTCAGCGTGGTGGGCGTTGAAATCACCGAGTATCACGATCTCTGCGGATGGGACCTGTTGTAGCACGGAGTCTGCAGCCATTTGGACGTGGTCTATGAGTCGGTCTGTGTCGGCATTACCGCTATGGGACCTATAGAGGCACCCGTAGACGCGGGGATGGTCGTCGCTGTCTACGCGCAGCCATAGGATGGACAGGTCCGTACCTTCAAGGCTGCCGAGGCGTCGAAAACAGATGTCCTCTCTGACATACACGCAAACTCCAGCCCGGGGCACAAACGAGTGTTCTAATTTGTACCCCGGGTAAGAGAGATTCGAAGTATCAGCCGGAGAGGACACCTGTGTCTCGGTAAGAAAGAGCAAGGCCGGCTTAGCTATCTCCAGATGGTAGTGGACGGCGTTAAGGTTTGAATTAAGTCCCCTGATATTGCAGAAATCCACAAAAACGTGGCAGGGGTTGCCTTTGTCTTCTTGCTCCGCTTGCCCCGAGCAGGTTTCATCTTGAGCGGAATTTCGCCCCCCCAGAATACGCGGGGCAGCCTGAGCACCCACGCCCAGGAGTGGAGTAGTTTGGTCGTGGATGCTCAGCGAGGGATTCTCCAGGGGTGCTGGTACCCTCCTGGGGTAGTCTTTTATTTAATTCCACTACCATGTTGATGGGGGGGGGGGGATTGGGCCTCCGGCCACCTGCACTCACCAAGCGCAACGCAGAGGTAAACCTCTACTTCACGCTGGTATTCTGTGAGGTCGTGGTACCACCCCGGTTCGAGCTGGCCCATCCGAGCGACAGCAAAAGCCACCGCTTAGCTCTACCTTGCCATAAAGTGATTTCAATTTCTAGAAAAGCGCTTGAAGAAAGATGCCGAACTCAAGGACAAGTAGAATGACAAGGACAAGGAGTAGTAAGACCTGGGTCATATGGTGCGTATATCAGACGATGACAAAAGGAAACACGTCTCTGTGTATCTTACACATCATGCCGTTATACGTGAAGACAAAAGCACAACTAAGGTCAGAGTCGTGTTTGACGCTTAATGCAAGGGTAACAACGGCATTTCCCTCGACGACACTTTGATGATTGGTCCTACGCTTCAACACGATTTACGGCATATTATACTGAAGTGGCGTATGCCCCCTATATGCTTGAGTGCGGATATAGTCAAAATGTATCGCCAGATAATCGTAGCAGAAGAAGATGTAGACTTTCAGAGGCTTGTGTGGATAGACAGCCCGGAATCTCAAATGGAAGAATATCGATTGGAAAAAGTTACTTTCGCCACAGCATCGGCGCCATACCTGGCTGTGAAGGCTAGCTGCTGGCTGAAAAGGTTAAAAAGGATTATTATGTAGATGATCTCTTTACAGATTGATGATCTTTTGTAATTCATATAATGAAAAAAATAATGTAATTGTGTATAGTGATGACATAGGCAAAAACTTGGGTATATCATTGAATAACTGTTTTTAAAGGCGACAGATAAGTCATTACTGCATGCCTGGAGCATCATTCAGTGATATGATGAATAAAATTTTAACTAGTAAATTTAACCCTAATAGTATATTAATAATTTTTGTTGGGAGAAGAGGCAATATGAACAAGAATCAATTATTAAAAAATATCTTAATAACATTAATGTGGTTAAAATTATCTTGTTTACATTGCCTTACATAGAGGGGTGGCCACAGTAAAATAAACTAAGACTTAATTTAAATTTAATGATGCATAACTTGACATGTATGAATAACTTAAATTTGACGTTTAATTGTTAGAATAATAATGATAAATTTCATTTGATTGACAATAATAATTTAACTAAAAAGTTTTTGACAAGATATAGGTATAACCTATCAAAGTATAGTTTAAGACTGGTAGCAAATATTGGTAGCTATCTTATTATTTATATTTTAACTCAGCCAATGATTTGGCTACTTTGACATCTGCTTCTTTTGAGCAACAAAATAATTTTACATTTGATTTGGAACCAGTTCCAAATAATTTAAATTAGATAATAAGACAATAGGGGTAATCTCTAGCATCATTATCATCATCATCATCATTACAGCCCTTCACAAGTCCTCTGCTGAACATAGGCCTCCCCCAAGGAACACCACAAAGCACGGTCCCGAGCCACCTGCATTCATCGACTTCCTGCATGTCTTACCAGGTCGTCACTCCATCTTGTGGGGGGACGCCCTACACTTCGCCTACCGGTACGAGGCTGCCACTCGAGAACCTTTCTTCCACATCGGTTGTCGGTTCTTCGAGCTATATGGCCGGCCCACTGCCACTTCAGCTTACTAATCCGTTGGGCTATGTCGGTTACTCTCGTTCTACTGCGGATACCTCATTCCTAAGTTTATCACGCAGAGAAACTCCGAGCATAGCCCTCTCCATAGCTCGCTGAGCGACCTTGAGCTTCCTCATACGGCCAGCAGTGAAGGACCACGTCTCAGTTCCGTAAGTCATCACTGGCAAGACGCACTGGTTACACAATTTTGTTTTAAGGTTTTGAGGTATTTCTTACGAGAAGATGTGTCGTAGCTTCCCGAACGCTGCCCAGCCGAGTTGAATCCGTCGATTGACCTCTCGGTCGAAGTTGGACTTACCTAGTCAGATTATTTGTCCCAGGTAAACATACTCGTCAACAACTTCGAGCTTAGTGCTTCCAACAACTATGTGACATGGACATTAAACATAATCTTTGTTTTGTCCATGTTCATCTTAAGACCTATCCGTTGGGAGACACTATTGAGGTCATTGAGCATAGTGCTTAGCTCCTCCAGCGATTCTGCCATGAGGACTATATCGTCGGCAAATCGAAGGTGAGTGATGTCTTAGCCATTGATGTTAATTCCGTATCCTTTCCAGTCCAGAAGCTTGAAAACGTCTTCCAATGCAACGGTGAAGAGTTTCGGGGATATAACATCACCCTGTCTTACACCTCTCTGCAATTGTATAGATTTCGTACTCTGGTTCTGTACTCGGATAGCCATCGTAGCTCTACTGTACAAACACTTCAACACTTCGATATACCGACAGTCAACTTGGCACCGCTGAAGGGACTGCAGCACCGCCCAAATTTCGACGGAATCAAAGGCTTTCTCATAGTCCACATACGCCAGACATAGTGGCAAATTGTACTCTTCAGACTTCTGTACAATTTGCTGTAGGGTATGTATGTGGTCTATGGTGCTAAAGCCCTTTCGGAAACCGGCTTGTTCGGGAGGCTGGAAGTCGTCAAGTCTGCGCGCGAAACGATTCGTAATGACTCTCGAAAACAGCACGTAGACGCGGCTCAGAAGGGAAATCGGTCTGTAGTTCTTCAAGAGAGCGTTGTCACCTTTCTTGAAGAACAAGACCACCGCACTTCTGCTCCACGCCTCCGGTGTAATGCCACCATGGAGGACGGAATTAAAGAACTTCTGAAGGACTTCAAGTACCGGTCTTCCACCCGCTTTCAGAAGCTCCGCTGTAATGCCATCCTCGCCTGGGGCCTTGCCGTTTTTAAGGTGCTGGAGAGCCATTCTAATCTCGCTCAGACTGACGTCCGGGATATCTTCGGAATAGTATTGAATAAGACTCGCTCTTGGATCGTGTCTCGTCACTTTCATGTGGCTCCAACGATGACGTGTACAGCTGTCCATAGAACCTATCAATCTCACTCAAAATCTCAGGTGCCCCGGAAACGATGCTGCCACATTCGCTCTTCAGCTTTGACAGTTGGCTCTTTCTGGCAGACAGATCTCTGGCAAAGACTTTGGAGCCTTGGTTCCGCTCGATCGTTTCTTCAACACGAGCTGTATTGAAGTTGCGTAAGTCTCGCCGCATGCATTTGGAGATCTGTCTGTTCAGTTGCCTGTATGCTGTCAAATCTGTTGAAGAATGTAGCCTCATCTCCCGTCTAACAGCCATGAGATTAAGAGTGTGATCGGAGAGTTTTTGTGTTCGTCTGAGGTGGGTCTTGCAGAACTTAGCTCCGACCGCATGGACAGTTTCCACGAGCTTGTCATTCATATCGTCCACTTCATTGCAGTCTTCTAGGCACTGAAAACGGTTTTGTAACTCGAGCTGAAAGGTTTCGGGACTTAGGATTAGAGCACGAGGGGGACGGAGCGTTGACTTCATCAGACAAGGCCTCTCCAACTTAACATTTAGGTTCAGTGTGCCTCTAACCATTCGGTGATCGCTGCCGGTTTTCACCCTCGCAATCACTGAGACATCACTGAACAGTTGTCGTCTGGTCGTCATAATGAAGTCAATCTCATTTTTTGTCGAACCGTCGGGGCTCGACCAGGTCCACTTCCTGTGGGCCGCTTCTTGAAGAAAGAGTTCATCATAAAGAGTCCCTCTTTCTCCATGAAGTCGGCCAGCTGCTGGCCCCTTGGGTTCCGTTGCCCTATTCCAAATTTCCCTACTTTCAGCTCACCGTTCTCTCTTGTGCCTAGTTTTGCATTGAAGTCTCCCATTAACACCGTATATTGGGTTTTGGAGGAATGCATGGCTCTAGAGATATCCTCATACATTTCCTCCACCTCCTCATCGGGGTGTGCCGAGATTGGTGCGTAAACCTGTATGACCTTCAGCGAATACCGTTTGGTGATTCTGAGTATAAGGTACGCAACCCTCGTCGACATACTCCCGATCTTTACAACGTTGTTAACGAGAGACTTGTGGACGATAAATCCGACACCTCCTTGGGACAGATGGTCGCCCTCCCGGTGATAGAGCAAGTTGCCGGATTCGAGGATTACCGTGTCCTCCCCCTCTCTTCGGACTTCGGATAATCCTATAATATGCCAGCGCAACTTGTCTATCTCTTCTTCCAGCTCCACGATCTTCTCGTCAGTCCTCAGGGTGCGTGCGTTGTACGTTGCCAGGTCGAGTCGTCTAAGGTGGCAACCGAACTTCCTCCGGAGATTCTTAGCACCCCCTACCCCGCCGTTACCATGGTCGCCACCGTAGCCAGAAATAGCGGGGCCGCCGGGGACTGGGGGCCGTTTATTATTGTCATTGCTCATGGGGGGGTATATTGCCATAGTTGCCACGCTTGGCGAGCGGGTTGGCAACCGCAGTTTTTTTATTGTATTTATGCCGTTACTAGAAAGATGCTGCTGCCCATCTCCTGCCTGTTTTCCTTTGTCGCCTTTTACGACACCCACGGGAGGATATGGGGTAGTGGATATTCTTGACCGCCACTACACGGCTTATACTACTAAAACTACTTAAGATACAAATGGCTTAAAATTACTCCGGAGCCAAACATCGGTGATATCGTTCTTGTAAAGGAAGATAATCTTCCTCCGGCTCGATGGTTAGTAGGTAGGTAGGATAGTAACAAAACATCCAGGTTTGGACGGAATTACTCGAGTGGTGACATTAAAATGTAAAGGTTCTGATATTAAAAAGCCCATAACAAAACTTTGTATATTACTTGTAACTGTATGATTAGATGTATTTGTTTTTACACTATTTTATACGATTATAATATTATGACTTGTTTTTAAGGAATTTTTCATGTTTAATGTTATTTTTGTGTTCATGAATTCTTGTGTAAGGGCCTCCTTGACCTCATGGTGGGCGGTGCTGTGAAGAACGATCACTATCGTTCTTGGTGGGCGGCATGTTAAATTTGTAAACTAGATGGCGCTAGTGACAACTTTCAACGCGTCTACATGTTTCATACTTGATTTTCTTTTTATAACGTTACCCCCACACTAGGATTTTCTCCTGTATCGTGGAGGCAGTTTACAAACACAAATTGCACAAGGATGACAAGGATAAACATTCAGACCAGGAATAATTACTTGTAAGCCATACAAATACTTCTTCCGTGCGGGATTCGAACCCGCGGCCCTCAGCGCAGCAACTCATTGCCAAGCCACTGCGCCACGGAGCCGTGGCGTAGCGTGGTGGATTGAATATGGTTTCTGTATTGTTTTTATTATACGCTTCTGCTTACACGTATTTGTAGTTTAATTAAATTATCAACCCTAGTGAAGTGAGTACTGTGTGTAAGAGAACTGACAGCTGGGCCGAGCTCAGAAAGCAGAATAATCCTTAGCCATGCCGCCTCTCATCAGGGTAGAAAACCCCGATCTCGCCTTTGACGATTCTGAAAAGGCCGAATGCCTCGCAGACAGTTTAGAAAGCCCATGTACTCCCTCTAGAGAACTTATAGATCCCGCTTACTTTTCATTCACATTTGCAATGTTGGAAATCGAGTCAAAATCATCACTAGTCGTCTCCATCTGCTAGTTAACATAAAGAGGAAACTATCCTTAAGACGCAAGCTCCACCTGTATAAAGCATGCATAAGACCTAACATGTCTTATTCAAGCGTAGTTTTCGCGCACGCAGCTCATAGACACTTGTACGACCTCCAAGTCGTCTAAAATAGATTCGTACGCATAGGAACCGGAGCCCGGTTGTACTAGTGAAACTCCAATTTACACAGAGATTATTAACATCCGACGATCTCTGATAATTTAAGGAAATATCTCGGTGCTATTTCGAGAGAGCCGAGACACATACCAGGTTGGTAGTGGTATTGGCTAGTGATAAACGCAGCTACATACGCTTAGACTCCGAACGTCAAGGAAAGCCTCCGGAGGCCAAGTAACGTTGTAATCAAACCCCACGTTCCGCTAGGCGAAAAAAATCTCGCTGGCACATCGAACGATACGAGTTAACCATTAGAGCCGGGGCCCGTCACCCCCTGTTCGGACGGCTGTTAGATAATTCATTTACATGTACTGTAAATTTTGCTAGGAGTCGTCGTTATATAACGACGCAGAATAATAAAAATTCACCCCTTTTTAGCTCGCAGCCTAAAGGCTAATAGCACAAACATCATTAGTAACCAGCCTACGTACAACAGTGGACTTTGGTATGCTATAATGGATAAATTAAACATTATTTTAAAGATCTTACCTTTTTCTCCTTCACGCATAGGATATTTAATCAAAAATCCAAAGCTCATGTCATAAACACATAGAAAAATTACTTTTTTCTTAAAATTTTAAAAGTTAGAAATAAAAACAACAGAATCATTAAAATAAAGGAAAAATAAACTGACGTGAAAATATGACATTCAAATTTGAAAATTTAAGCATGTCTCATACCACCACTATTCAGTCAACAATTATCAACGTTCAAAACTCTGTACCAGGCCTAACCATCAATTTGTGTATTTAGTTTTACCATAACTTAAGCATTACTATACACATCGCTGAACATAGGCCTCCCCCATAGATTACCTCATAAAGGCAAGCATGGCAGACAGGTTCGCAATCGCAGTTTTGTTTAATTTTTTATAATATTGGGGTCCTTACAACCCCCACGGGATGATTTGGGGTGGTGAATATTCTTACACCGCGGTCTATTTAATGGCATTTATTTATATACACATACATGTTTGTGTGAATATGAAAATTATCTATGCACGGTAGATTACACATGCGAAGTTTCATCGAAATAGAATTTTACGTGGTAGAGCCATACTATAGCTATATTGATGGTATAGTTGTAAAACGAATGGGGTTGGCTCGACCGGGGAAGGATCACGTTCTCACAGAATACCAGCGTAAAATAGCAGCTTAATGCTGTTGTGTTCCCTTTGGTGAGTGTAGAGAACCGGAGACCCTTTTTTAATAAAAAGGAGGCATTACATCTTAGTCCTCAACAATTATTTACTTATCATATTATTAATTAATTAATTACTACCCGAATCAAATATATATGAATTTCTCGTATATTTTATGTATGTGTGTTGTTTTGTAGTAGTAGGAATTAATATATTTTCTTTCTTATTTTCTTCAATTAATTTTAATAAAAAATTACATCAGAGTCAGGGCTCTACGCTCCTCCCGAATCAAATAATTTGTAAAACTACAGGCACCATTTTAACATAAATATTATTAAAAAAAACGAAGCAAATAAATATATACTGGACAACAGCAAACTAGAATAATCAGATCAAAATGTAATCAAAAGTTATGTTGTTGATTTCAGCAGAAACTAAATCCACAAAACGTGCTCATCCACCAGTCGAATGCAGTTTTATCCTAATATCAACAATCCGTTCATTATTCAATTGTAATTATTCAATAAATGTTCAATTATTATTTTAATTTGTAGCACTCATGATTTAGGAACAGGAATAGAAAGTATTGGCTTCACATCATAAAATTGTTTAAAAGAAGTTATTATTCGCGACTCAATAAATTAGTCTGGTTTCTATATATTCTACTATTCAGTTTAATTATTAATTTTATATGTAGTGCTCATAATTTAAAAGCAGCAAAATGAACGTGGCTCAACCTCAAAAAATTGTTTAAAAGTAGTTATTACGCGCGACTTATTTCATTTGTATGTTTTATCTACTCAGTTTTCGTTTCATATAACATAACTCGAAGAAATAACAATCCATGGTGAGATGTTAAATATTGTTAGATATTGTTGTCTCCCGTGAGGACTAAGATGGAATGCCTCATTTCCAGTTAAAAGGGCCTCCGGCCACCTGCACTCACCAAGCGAAACGCAGAGGTAAACCTCTACTTCACGCTGGTATTCTGTGAGGTCGTGGTACCACCCCTATTCGAGCCGGCCCATCCGTGCGACATCAAAAGCCGCCACGTGGCTCTACCACTGTTAATTACCACACCACATTGTACAGTTGCAATATGATTCCCACCACAGTAAGAAAATCTTCACACTGTAGTTATTATTATATTAATTATATCAGTATAAATAATAATTTACCACCCCAATTTCTATTAGCTTTTCTAATTCTGGTTTTGTATGTTTTATTTTTCACTAGTTAATTAATATTTGTGTTTACACTTTATGAAATATATTTTACAACATACTTTATTGGAATTTTATTCAAACCACCAAAGTCAAGCTAAGCTATACAGTAGGTACTCAAATTAAAAATATTTATAAAGTTAAGCCAGCATTAAGTTGAACACAAATTTCCTACGAGGCATGTGGTAAAAAATACACGATCATAAGCCTCTTCACACTCTAAAGGTTTTCCTCCTCCTTCTCACCACGCTTAACACGCGGACGAAACACAATACCGGATATCTCACACCTTTAATGCTGCTAATAGTGTCGGTCGAGCTATATAATACGACACGACTATCTCGTTTCTCTAGTGGTCATAAAAGCGACTGCTCACCATGAGATTCCGAGTTCAAATCGCGGATCGGGCTAAACAGTTTTTGAGATTTTCTGTCAAAAAAAATTTAAAAAAAATTGCGGTAGTCAGTACTAGCATTAGAAGGAGTAGTACCCCGTTCAGATCGGACAAGGTGTTTATTACACGTTGCGTATATACGAGATGGAGAGATGCCATTATAATGCTACGAATCAAAAATATTGAAAGGAAAGACAAATTAAAGTACGATTTAAAAAAATATTATAACGAAATAAATGAAAAAAAAATCAGTTATATGATGTAATCAATACTAACTCAATATTTTTGACTGACAATATCATATGTCATAAGTGATTCCTTGATTTGAAATATTAAACCACTATTTACCGAATAACCTGTATAAATACACATATAGCTTTTACGAAAGAATTGCTTGTTTTCCTATTCACTTCTAACCGAGGGAGATAAAAGGGTGAGGAATAGGAGAATGTTTTCGGTATGTTATCTATTTAATGTGCGTTGAACCATTAAGGATTTATCCCATCTTTTCAATCATCCAGGATTGAGAAACATTGCCTGCATATGTGTAGATAAAGACGCGCTTACATAAAAAAAAAATTATTTATTAAGAAAAAGATTTCCTATAATAAAATTAATAAAACATGGCAATCGCTACGACTTTAAAATTAAGAAAAATAAAATGTTAAGTTACAGCCTATATATTATGTCTCCCTCCTGGGCACAGGTCTCATCCCAATTTCTAAGAGGATTTTAAGGCTCTAACTGCATTTCCCCAAATCATCTTGACGGATTTTAGCCGTCTTTGAAGTATTTATTTTTTAATTTCACAGGCTTGGCGGTGTCCGCATGATATTTTCCTTCAATAAATTATAATATCAATTTCATTAGTGCTGGCTGGGGTTAAGATCGACTTGTACGCTTAGTGTGAATTATAGAGCGAGCACTAAGCCACTGAGCGGGCGGCGGCCTTTGATGACCGGCGTGCTCTCGCCCCGTGCCACCTGCCTGCTTCTGGGCCTACAAACTCACTTTGAACGTGAAACCCTAGAAACTTATTTAAAGCGCCATTTGAAAAGAATTCAATAGTTTTAATATTTCAAAAATGAATTCGGAAAAGTCTTCTTCAAATGTTAAAAATAAACTCGCAGTATAAATTTAAACCCTGTATATTTTGAAAATGATAATATGCATAATTTTAAATTATTTCGACGTAAGGAATTAAAATCAACCCGCCTGCCAAGCGTAGCAACTGTGACAAAATCTTCCCAATGATGCAATCATGGGGAAAGCCTATGTTCACCAGTTTCAGTACTAGGCTTTTGCTTTTATTAGGCTGTAATAGATTGATGGAAGAAATAGTATGGGAAAAGGAATTAAGATATGTATACAAGTGGTAAAATTAAAAAGTTTGTGCAACGACTTCAATATAAATCATTAAGGATAACTCGAAAACTATTATTCAGACCATGATAAAATTTAAGAGACCACACGAGAAGTACCAGCTTTCAAATAAAAAATAAGAATAATCGATATCGGTTCACCTAGAAATAGGTATAAGGTAATAAAAAAAATAAAGTCAAATTGAGAACCTCCTCCTTTTTGTGATCGGTTAAAACGGTTAATTTAATCTCAACTAGACTTATTTCAACTACAGTAGTATCATAGTCATCATTATTACTACAGCCTCTCACTAGTCCACAGTTGAACATAGGCCCCATAAACTACGGCAAAAATGTAAAATAATACTTAAGTAATAATAATTAATTTAACATTTTGCCTTTTTTGCCGATTATTATATTTTATTTCAGTTTCGTTTCAATAGAAAAAAAAAGATCGTAAATATAATATATAACACATCAAAAGCTCCAAACAGCTATCGTAAAATATTGCATTTGTTTAATTTAATTACTGAGTATTGTCTCAAGTGTACAGTAACGAAAACATTATTCGCACACACTACATTCCATTTGCGTACACTGAAAGCTGATTGTGGTAAATTCGATGATACAATAGCCTTTGGAAATGTTAATGTTAAAATGAGAAATGAAGAAAATGTTTACGAATGTTTAAAAAAAACATTTCGAACTTCATACATAGAACCACAGAAGCCTTTGAAAGGATCACGTTCTGTAAATATTTACATGTTGAAGTGATATTATTTCGTGGTTTTAAAATATGATTATGAAATATGAAATAATATATCTATCGTAGGAATTTTATAAAAGTCAAAATTTTATAGAAGTCGATTCACATCCGGCCTTTGATCAAATCAAAAGCTGGATGTGAATGGAAAGTCGATTTTATCATAATACCGAGCAGGTCTAGAATTATCATCGAAAACATGGATTTGTTTAGGATTATTTATCATATATCCGTCTTTTGATTTTATCAATATCCTGGGATAGATATAATATAAATGCAAAACTACTATGCTATCTTTGACAAGTAAAAATATTCATGGAACGAGATTCCTTAGAAGTTCTAATATCTATAATTATTATCTATACTTACATCTTTGTCAGTTTTGTGTTCTGATTAGGCGAATAAGATAACCATGATTGTTATATGCTAATGAGCATTAAACAGGCATTATATTTTAGTTTTAGGGATAAAACCGCAAATGCAGTGTTTTTGTCCGGACTTGCCTTATACCTTATGCCGAGCGACGGGTTAATAACGCACACACGCAAACACGCACGCCCGCATGCACTCCCTAAGCGAACCGCCTTACAAATCTACAATTACTGGTCCGAGGATTTATCTATCCGTTGTCGTGTTCTTCAAACTATATGACCGGCCCACTTTAACTTAATAATTCGTTGGGCAATATCGGTTGCTCTGGTTTTGCGGATATCTTGCAACCCACGACGGATAACGTATAGAGTATTGCCTTACAATTTTTAGAAAATTAGCATCATAGTTTTAATGTTGATGTATAATGTTTCATTCATTTACAAGAATATAAATTACTTATAATATTTTGGTTATAAATCCTGAGAGAGCTTTTGGTTTATAAGATTTATTCGCCTGACAACAATTCAATTACAAGACATCATGAGCTTCACTCAAGTGACGCTTATCCGCGGACAAACCAGACCTGCAAATAAAGACGCATTACTCGCAAAAACAACGATGAAAGAAAACATTGTTATATTTTAGTGAAAAAGGTTCGAAGAAAAATAATTGGGATACTATATATTTTTTTGGCATAGATTTCTGCTAATATTCTGTCTTGAAATAAAACATGAAGGAATACAAATGTACTAGGCTACTTTATTTTATAGACTGCTATTTTTCGGCAGAAATACGTAAGAGGAATGGTGCTTACTCAAACGGACTAGTTGGTAGAAAAAGGAGACTTACCACCTACCTGCCTACCGTTATGTAAGTTATGAAACGTGTAGTGGCGGTTTAAAATTATCCACTACTCCATATCGTCCCGTTGGCGTCGAAAGTTGTGATGAAACAAAACAAATGATGGACAGCAGCGTCTTTAAAAAAATATGCTCCTATTAAATATAATATCCTATTAAATATCCTCCCTATGAGGGAGTTTATGGGACCTATTATCAGCAGTGGACTTTTGCGTTTATATGGTTACGTTGCGAAAATTCAAGTTTCAGCCATCAGTGTTGCTGCTGGTTAACATAGTTTATCTATTATAGTTTTATATTTTATTTACTTCTAACTACTTACGAGATATCATGAATGTTTCATAACATACGCATAACATTCTTTTTTTGTTCGTAGTTGTGCAGTTTTGTTGTCAAAAGTGTAACATAAAAATAAAAATATACCAAAAACGGCCTAAATTTCATGTACGTACGATGAGTTTTGAAGGTAAACAAACATAGTGGTTTGGCGAACTTTTCTAGTATTGTAATGGTTTGAGATATTTTTTGTTTCTAAAAAACAGGATCCCTTACCATGTTTTCCTTGATCCAAAATTGTGTGATCAAAAAAGTGCCATGATTAGTCATCAATATTAACTTTGGGTTACCTTATATATACATACCATCGACTGTAATTTCGTTTGCCATTTCAGTTTATAAAAAAAAGCAATTGAAAAATTACTTTTGTAATTTATTTGGGTCTCGAAAGAGAGTTCTTGTGTTCTGTGATTGTCTGAACGTCTGTCACAGAGTAGTTTGAGAATCGAAAAGAACGAGTGGACGTAAGGAAAGATTATCTTAACTTTTACCATTATACCTCATTAACAGTATGGAAAAGCTAGTCCACGGGACGGGTATATTGTAAACAGAATATCAAGCAGTGGAAATTTACTTATTCTAAAAAAAAAAAGATGTCATTGTCTTTATTATTTTGATTTATTCTATTATTGCCATCAAGGAAAAGGAGAGATCTGCTTGGCAAAGTGTTCAACCCGAAAAGCGGCCAACGGTCTCTAAGAAATTACGATAGCGTGATTAGGAGGTAGATTACCAGAGAATGTCCTGTGACATTAAAACGGTCTTTTTGTACGCGTTTGTGGTTAAATAAATAAATTTAGGCTTCAATTTGTTTCGCTTTTGACATGACAAGGTGCCGGGATAAATACAATGTTTTACATAGTACAGCCATGCTGCAGCTAAATTAATGGTATAGTTGTAGCACGAATGGGTCGGCTCGACCTGGTAGGGACCACGCTCTCACAGAATACCAGCGTGAAATAGTGGCTTAATGTTGCTATGTTTCGTATGGTGACTGTATAGAACCGGAGACCTTTTTTACTGGAAAAGAGGCATTCTATCTTAGTCCTCCCGGCTGACAACGCATTTGCATTTTAATTCGCAAACGAAGATAGATGTAGATGCCTCGTGCGTGGTTGATGTGGCCTATGCCACAGCAACCACGTACCGTCAGGTGGACTGTGTGCTCGTTTGTCACACTTATTCTATAAAAAAATGAAAAGCAGTAGTAGATTCAATTCATCGCCATAAAATGGAATAAATTAGTTTCGTCTGTCACTTGTTAAATATTTTGTTCTCGTGAGTAGTTAATGTCACATTTTTTTATTTAATAGCGCTTTTCGTTGGAAACAGTTGTGTGTAGAAATTTGAAACTTTGTCTTTTTGTCCATAAAATGCAACAGAAGGACATACTTACGTTACTTTTGATCTAATGAAGAACTCGAATACTCGTTATAGCAATGCCTATAAATGCTTGATTTAAAATCGTTTTATATTTAATAAAAAATTTATGACTGACCACAAAATGATAATGAGCGTTAAGTCGTTGTTTAAGTATTTCCACTACTACATTGCGTCCGGTGACTTTAAGAGACGACAATGGAGAACAAACCAGTAGGTGGGGAGCAGCGTATTTGTAATAACAACTAAAAAATAAAAAACGCGGTCGCCGACCCGCCTGCCAAGTGAAAATCCCCACTATGAGGCAATCGATGAGGGAGAACATGAGTTGTTCAGCGGTGGATTGTAAAATGAATCGTAGTACTGAAAAAGTGTCAAAATGAAGTAATATAAGCAAGTGATGAAGAAAAATTAATTTAGAAAAAAACCGGAAACATTTTTTCATTTATATCCATTAAATTAAAAATGCATGGTAATTCATTATTATAACTGATTTTATTGCGCACGCACACATTCGTAAGTGTCGATCGGTTGACAAAAACATTGTGAATCGCACATATCTCCTATGGTGCCGGGAGTGCGCGTCGTTATTGCCCATAATATATAGCCATTTACTCGTACTTTCAAAAACTGCAATAACGGTATATCATTATTGATATATTTTAACTTATGTTTAAAATTTGGCTACTCTTTGACAAATAACCCTTTATGAATAAATTAATGAATAAGCACAAGACGTCAATATTTCACTACAATTATTTTGAAAAATATGCAAGTTATCGTATTATTGTTGTCATGTCAAACTTACCCATAAACATTTATTTTGTTGAAAGTTGCAAAAATTCATTTAGTAATTTTAAAGTTTAAAGCGAATGCACAGATAGATGCGGTTAAGCAACTTAGGTAATATTTACACTGTGTTATTTTTTTAAATGGTTGTTATATTCAGTTAAACGCGTACTAGATGGTAGAACTACTTTTTTGCCCAGGAGTCTGTCTGGATAGGTAACAACCTCTTTGCTATTTCTGCCGCCAAAAAAAGTGCTTGTACTCTCTGTCTTAAGGGAGTTGGGAATAATCACAGGCGGCAAGGCCTTTTAGTCATCAGAGGTGACAACGCATCTGTAGACCACTTTGTATGAAGTTGCAGTAGCTGCTGTAGCCACTTACCTTCAGTTGGACTGTATGTTCGATTATCACTTCAGTCTTAGAGAAAAGGCATCGTAAACTATTCCAGGTGTACGCGTCAGTGGGCATATTTGCCAGTCGTTAAGTAAAGTGACCGTCAAAACCGTATACTGAAATACAAAGTTTCGAAATATACAAATAAATATCCAATACTGAGTATAATAGTAGTTAAACCAATTGAAATTCATTAATTTTGGATCTTAAGCATTAGGCGTTTCTCACCACAAAACGTGCCTTTTCTACCATTTGAACGTAGATGGAATTTTAATAGTGTACTAAATGCGGATTAAATCTGCCAAACCTTATATTTAATACATACAGTCATGTTTAAACAGCGAATGTTAATAATTTACAGTTCTGGCAGCCAATTCACTGGTTTCCAGAATTGCCCAACTATATAATTAGTGGGGTGAGTCAATAGATTTACATGTTACATTTATCCAAGTTTAAAGGTAACGATTAACAGTAAACGATACATTATTTAAGTAACTAGATGTAAGTCATAGTTTTATACACATAGTATTATTTTGTTACGAGTATGTACAAAGTTTTAGTATTTTATGTATTAAGAATTATGATTTTTTAGTAACTAACAGCATGCGGTGTATATCTTTATTCTTTAATTAATAGTGCCTAAGTAATATGTGATTAGTGTCTAAGTTGACGTGTGCATAATGTTTCTGCATTTATGCTACAATCGTTGGTGTAATTAAAGAAATAAATAATTAAATAAATCTTGAATGAAACAAGGTATAAACTAAAGCAAGTATAAACTATAGAAATAGAGTAAGTAGAGGAGACTTTGACAATTGCCAGGACTGTATCCTTTAGTCACAGCGGTAGTAGTTCACGTAGCTTAGGGTTGCTGGTGTGGACATTTGTAGTATATGATATAGAGGAAGTCCATCATTTGTCGAAGGCCATGAAGACTTCCTTGTGGTACTCTTTTGCCTTAGACGACTTAAAAAGCCCACAAGAAATGGGTAGATGAGTTATTTTATTATGTCATACTGCCAAGTAATTTCTACTCGGAGGTAAAATATTATACTTAAAGACAAAGTAACTACTACTTTTGAAGACCTAACTTCTTAATCATCGAAATGGTTACTCTGTGCATACAGTTGTCATATCTATTTCTGTTTCTTTTTCAGCCTTTCCAGATTTAGGCTAGATTTAAGTTCGAATTAGTCCCAGCATTGCACCAAATTATGCATCCGTAGAATTACTTCGAAAATAACTTGACACTGGTGATGGTGCATTGCTAACCAATCAATTATATTCGCTGATTTCAAATGCAGATACCGTAATAGTATGTCTTATTATATCATATCACGGCGAAATTATTCATAATACGAGTATTTTAAAAAAACCTCCGCAATATAAGTGACGACCTGCTTAGACAGCAGGAATTTTATTGATGCAGGTGGCTTAGGAGATTGTTTCGTGGCATTCTTTGGATGAGGCCTTTGTTCAGCAGTTGAAGGGTAAAAGGACATGAGAAAAGAAACCGTACCGTACAGAGGCAAAACTTCATACAACCGCGTTATGATAGTTACACTACTACAAGCTTGGGGCGCGTGTGTCCATGAGCACTGGCGGTTCATCACATACAGAATGAAACTGCTCTAAACCAGCGCACGCTAGCACGCACGCATACACGCACACTCACACACACACGCAAACACACGCGCAAGCTTGCACGCGCGCTCGCACGTACGCTCGCACAAACACACACATACATTAGATTATGCTCGGCTTATCGCAATATTTAATATTATTAGGAAAAGTGGTGCCTCCTAACACAAGGAAGGTCCAATGACTAATATTTAGTATGCCTTGAGAAAGAAATAAACAGATTTTAATTTTAATTTAATATCTTATCTAGGAGTTTGGGTAGGTATTACCCTCTTACCTATTTGTGCCACTAAATATCAGTTCTCGCACTGCTGAATTATGAACTGAAGGGTAAAGAGAGTCATTATAATAACAGGCTGTGCGGCATTTATCTTAGTCCTGAGAGGTAACAGCACATCTGTAGCAGTGTTTACAGGTATCCATGAACTGCAATGAACACTTACCATCAGGTACGCTATAAGTTCGTTTTTCACTTAAGTTTTATAAATAATATTCAAATATTTATATTGTAAGAAATTATTCCACTTCTGTAGTTAGAAATTGTTCTCAAAAGTATTTAAATAAAAGAACACTACTGGGTAATAAACACTGCTTCTATCAGGAGCCCAATTACATGACAACACCAATGTATGCAAACCAACTTAAACATTACCCATCTCCATCACAAACACAGGGCAGCCTCTCCGCAACACGATCTCCCTTGCCTACACTAGCAGAATACCCGAACGGGCATAGTAACGACAGTGGGACTTAGAATTACAGAATGATGCCTCTTAGTAGCCTGTGTGATACTTTATACTGCTGAAAAAAGTGGGAAATTATCATTCTCCCTTCATTTGTTCGTATTTCCTTTTATTTTTTTACCCTCATTCCCAACAAATATAAATACATACACAACTAGAACTTTCTAGTTATATATTTATATAACTAGTAAGTTCAATGTCTCGGAACATATAGCAACACAGGCCGCCGATGTTTCGTTCTTTCTTGTTGTTTGTTTTATAACTATTATAAGACAATGCTTGACTGACTATCCCACCTGATGTCAAATGATAATGAAGCCAAAGTAGATAATCAAAAGGTAATAAAACGAATTAAGTGACTTAATAAACACACGTTACTGTCTTGTAGACACCCAATGTCTGTAATCGGTTTGAACAGAGAGACGCTGACAACTTATTCCACTTCATTACTAGTAGGCATTACGTTTGGTCCTCCTCCGAACGAGACCCCGTATTGTCGTTGCGGGGAGCTTAGTACAAGTGGCTTGGTCACGCACGGTGAACAAAGAAGAATCCATTTGTCTAGTTAGAGTTGTAGAGCCGGCTCGAGGTGGCCGCTCTGGGTGGGCTTGCCTAGCCCACTCCTGATGGGAGTTGGTGGACTAGCGGGATGGTTGTCCTCTTTACCTTCCTTCCGCACACATGGCATAGTCGCTGCGGAGGAGGAGTGTTGATATGGCGTTGCACGACTTGCCATATCCTTCGTGATTCTGGTGGGGCCACACCGTTGATATCGGTGGTGGTGGAGACCCGGCGAGAAATAAGTGACTGTATTGCTAGGCGCCGCTCTCACTCGCCCACACTCACACCATCCACGGCCGAAAGTCGGCTGGCGGCTGAGCCATAAACCAGATCCACCGCTGGCGTCAGGAAAACTGGTGCCTCCAAGTGCTCGCTTTTCCGTTGCCCCATGGCATCCGCGACCAGAGCGTGTCCGTAGCGCAGGTTGAGTTATAGACCGCGGAGGAAAGCGCGCCTTTTGTTTCTGGTGTGCTTTAGGTGAGAAGGAAAAGTGGAAGGAAAAGTCCGCCCACAAGGAGGAGTACTTAGTGCCCAAAAAAGGCATTACGAATGGCGAAACAAACCGTTTTGCTCGAACGAGGGGTATAGAGAAACAGGGGAAAAAAGTGTTGGAGACTGGCAGAGCGTCTAGGTTTTCCGATGAGGTATTCATTACATAATCGCATAGCCGATGCTACCACATTACAAAAAAGGACGAAACAAGTTATATGTAATTCACATGTATCAGTGTATGTTGTGTATGTTTAACTTCACTTTTATTGTGCTCAAATTTGAAATTAAAATACTAATTAATAGAATCAGGCGTTACTTTGCGGAAATCCATTATAGCACGACACACCACTACACACACCTAGTGTGGTGGTGCTTGGGATTGTAGTGCTGGGATTGACGGCGACGGTTATAGTGCGCGTGATTGAGGGAGGGTGGGAGGTCCCCTTAAAACTGGGCATGACACATCATTTTCTTTCTTTACGCGGAATTAAGCAAATTAGTTTATAACAACCCCAATTAAAATACTCTTAGACATTTGCGGATTTTAAGTTTGGAAAATAATAATAAAGTTAGGACAGTAACTTTAATTTGTACAGAAAGAACCATAAGAAATTGAGAACGGTACTCGAGACTTTGGACGTTAAATATTATAATTGGCTGCGGCGCAGGTGTTCACAATTCCAATTGTAAAAAGAACTTGGGATCAGGAATACGAATTTTCTGTCCCTAGACGAATATAAAGTGGTTGTAGAAGTTACCCTGTGTATTATTTGAATGTATATTTTTAGAATTAATTTCTAGTTTAAGGACTTATTTAGCTTTGATTATTTATTAAGAATGAAGATTAAGTCATAATATTTTAAGTGTATTATAAAATACATTTCATCAAAAGCAAGCACCTCATAGTGTATATTATTTTTTTCGTTACCTCTCGTTCTATTTCTCTCATAGTATTACGAGTACCAATTTTACTAAGACTAAGATGGTATGCCTCTGTTCCAGAAAGTAGATCAGAAGATCACAAGCTGATCGACTCCGACGAAAACCGTAATGGCGGTCACTAATCAGCTGGTAATCCTCAAGGTACCTCATGAGCCGGCGGGTTTATAATGGATTCCATTATTTTGGAGAACAAGGAGGTAATGGTGATAGGCCTGTAGTTGGACGGGTCTGAGCGGTCGCCTTTTTTAGGGATCGGGTAGAACAAAGCTGTCTTCCATGAATTCGGAACTACGCCTAGGGAATAGGAGTACCGAAAACGACGCGTTAGAATCAGTGCCATCCTACCTGTTACCTTCTACGACACTGTATGATGTAAGATTGTGGATATTCTTACACCATTACTACATGGTTGTGCTTAAAATTAAAGTCTTTAAAAAGTACTTTGTGCTTAAAATTAAAGTCTTATGACTTTAATTTTAAGGACAACCATGTAGTAATGGTGTAAGAATATCCACAATCTTACATCATACAGTGTCGTAGAAGGTAACAGGTAGGATGGAAGGTGGTCAAACCGAACAGTAGTTGAACAGCAACATCTTCCGGATGACAACACAATATTTTAAAAACACTATTATTATTAAGCGTTGTAACTATGGGAAAATCCCCCAATGAGGCAATCTATGCGTAAGGTTTATGTTAAACAGAGAACTTATGAAAAGGCTGTAATGGAGGGATTGATGGATGGAACTTTTAAAAACTTAGTTGACCGAATCAGACAAATATAGTTTAATTTTTGACACAACAATTTAAGTTCTTCGTGTATGTATAAAACTAAAAGTAAAATTACAGCCTATATATATTTACATCAATTATAATAATAAAATAATAAATTCCGCTCGCGACTAATACTCCTCCGGGCAAGCGAAGCAATAAGACCAAGGCGACCCCTGTCACGCTATCTGTGAATTTTTCTGACATCACGGGACATAACTCAAATCTTAAGGCTGTCCATTACCATCTAGAGACGGCGAAGCAGGCCTTGCTCTTTTTAAGCGAGACTAAGGTGTCTCTACGGCTAATACTTCATATATCTCCTACCCGGGGTACTAATTAAAACACTCCTTTGTTCCCCGGGCTGGATATTGCGTATTCATCAGAGAAGACATCTGTTTTCGATGTCTCGGCAGTCTTGAAGGTACAGACTTGTCCATCCTATGGCTGCACATAAACAGCGACAACCATCTCTGCGTCTAGGAGTGCCTCTCTAGGTCCCTCAAAAGCGTCATCGCTAAGGTAAAGTCTCAGCACATCAGCAGAATTGGCGAGAAGCTAGTTCGCCTTCCTACAGGAACTCGTGCATTCTGGTCTTTAATTGGTCTTTAATTAACCCTTATAATAGTAAAATGCCATGTAGCAGTGGTACAAGCGAATCTACTAACCCATATCATCCAGTGGGTACCATAAGAGGTGACAGAGTGTAATGAAACAAGAGATGGACAGCAGCATCTTTTGTTCATTTCTTGTTTCATGAGAAAATATAATTATTATAGTATATAACTCTGAGAATATATAACCCACCTGCCATGCGTGCAAGCTACAGAAATCTATGTGGGAGCCCTATGATCTCAACCATGGGTTAATGTCAAGAAATTCTCGGAAGCAGTACGGAGGAAGTTAGCACTGTTTCACCCCAGTATCTTGGAGAGAATCTAAAGCGGTTTTCCTGCGTAAGATATCTCTCCAGCCGTGTTGAATTGCCATCCCTTCAGACGATGACAGTAAGGCAATAGAGAGTGCAGCTGTGCATGCGCACACAATCGTGTATTATAATATTGTCCTGCGCAGATCTAGATAGAGACTAGATCCCTTCCAGACTGCCCACCATCACAAAAATTTGGTCTGTAGCTCGTTATTATTATTACTTCTAGCCGAGTTGTTTATTTTATTATTAAAAAAATATTATATAATATTCTTACAAAAAAATATTTAAAATATCCGTTCGATAAATTACTCAAATTTTAAATAAGCATAAGGTATTTTGATTAATTAGTTCATAATATTTAACTTTCTTTATAATATAGAAAATTTCTTCACATCCTTTGACTGAAATGAAAAAGCAGGAATAAAATCAAAGTTTGGCAAAGGAGCCCCCGGCGAAATAAAAACATTTTCGACTTACTTTAGCTTCGGTAAACTTTTAGAAGGCATTAAATTTCTAACTTTCAAAATATTTGATCAAAGTAAAGTTACAACATCTTTCAGTGAAGTTATCATGCAAAGAAGCATATTGTGCCGAACGGGCGAAACTCTGCGAAGTAAATGTTGACAGAGATACTCCGCGAGTCGCTCACATCCTACACCAATAGGTTCCGGATGATGCTTCTACTGCCGTATTTGTGGATGCAGCTGGGGTACTGTGGACTGACGTTCAAATTAAAATGCACCAACTGTAAAATATAAATGGCAAGGCAGTGGCTAGCGGTTCGACTAATTAACTGTTCTGCAAAAATCTCCTGACTATTGGTTATTGACCATGGTTGTTAAATATGGTTGTTAACTACGGTTGTTCACTATCGGTTGCTCACTATATTTTTCAGACGATTTTTTCAGTTGTTTGGTAGTAACATATATTTAGTAGTAGTAGCTGATTTTATTAAAACCGTCTAACTAGCTGCTATTGTCAATTAACTAGCTATATCTATCACTTGTATAACTGCAAATATTAGTTACCACCTTATGCAACTAGCTATCACTATCACTTGGAACATAAAATATCAGTTACCACGTAATGCAACTAGCTATCACTATCACTTGTGTAACTGCAAATATCAGTTGCCTTGGCTAGCTACAATTCACTATGTTCTAAATTCTGTTACTACTCACTTCAGCAACCATTTGTTACTATTGCTTCTTAGATAGTGCTTGGTAATTCTTGACACCACTGCTTGGTACTGGTAGTTCTTCATACTACTGGTTGTCACTGGTAGTTCTTCATACCACAACGTTACTGGGTCCCGAGGCCCTAAGGTAGACTTGAGCGTTACTTTTAGTGAGCCGCTTGCCATTGTCCGTTTTGCCTCTTTATTCCATAACATTTTCTTAATACAATTGTCTTAACTTACAATTTTTTCAAACATGATTAATTCCTACACTAATGTACCTACTATACATTGTTAAATCGGCAATTTAATTCTCCGTTAGTATACCATAAAGGTTACTCAATATATTAATATCATAAAAAGTTATTAAACGAAATTTCCCGATTTTTCATAATATTTGTAATATTAATTCTTTAATTTTACGCTAAATAGAAAATAAGCTTAGTTACGCTAAATGTTCTGTTATTTACTTAATCTGCAAACCTTAGTCTAATTTAATATCAAGCTTATAATTCTTTCAGAACATAAAAATTATATCTATCATTTTCGGGATCAACTATTACGCAGTTAATTACATAGGCTGCATTAAAAGTATCGGGAATGGAATATTTTCACTATTCCTGTCATATTAAAATCTTTTTAATTGAAAACTCCTTGGTTTTAGAAATCGAATACCATTTATTTATTTAAAAAAAGATTCTCGGTCTTGTCACAAGGTTTTGTCAAAATTGTTTAGTCGTTGAGAAAATGGAATTGACCTGAATTGACCCGAGAAAATTCAAGAGCGATGACTTATTATGACATTCGAAGTGGTCCATCATCCGGTCACCACACTGTTTTTATGTTAAACATAAAAACAGTGTGGTGACCGGATGATTTCTGCATTTGGTGATGAAGCCCCATTCAAAACCACAATTTATCGCTGGTTTGCTGAATTTCACCGTGGACGTGTCAAGCTCAGTGATGATCCCCGTCAAGTTCGTCCAAAAACTGCAGTCACCCAAGAAAACGTTGATGCTGTGCGTAAGCTGATTGAGGAAGATCGACATGTGACATACCGCGAAATTCAGGCAACCTTAAACATTGGCATAAGTCAAATACAGATAATCTTGCATGAACAATTAGGTGTAAAAAAGTTGTTTTCCCGATGGATACCGCATTCGCTCTGTGAAGAGCAAAAAGTGGCTCGCGTTACTTGGTGCGTCAGAACTCTCGAAAGATTCCACGCTGGATCCTCAAATGCTGTATACAACATCGTATCAGGTGACGAATCCTAAATATATGCGTACGAACCCGAAACAAAAACCAGTCACGAGTTTGGGTGTTCGAAAATGAGTTAAAGCCAACAAAAATTGTTCATTCACGGAGTTTTGCAAAAAAAAAATGGTGGCCCCGTTTGTCTCCAAAACCGGCCATGTTACGACTATTCCTCTTGATGGACAAAGAACGGTTAATGCAGAATGGTATGCTAGTATTTGTTTGCCACAGGTCGTTTCTGAACTCCGTAAAGAGAACTGCAACCGCCGCATCATCCTCCATCACGACAATGCGAGTTCTCACACCGCACACAGAACAAAAGAGTTTTTAGAGCAAGAAATCATAGAATTATTAGACCATCCGCCGTACAGCCCCGACCAAAGCCCTTATGATTTCTATACTTTCCCTAAAATAAAGAATAAATTGCGTGGACAGAGATTTTCATCACCTGAAGAAGCTGTGGACGCCTACAAAACGGCCATTTTGGAGACCCCAAATTCCGAATGGAATGGTTGCTTCAATGATTGGTTCCATCGTATGAAAACATGTGTCAAATTTCGCGGAGAATACTTCGAAAAGCAATTAATATATTTTTAAATAGTAATGTTGTGCCACTTCCTTGATTCCCGAAATTTTCAGTGCCGCCCTTATAAACAACCACAATGTAACTTTACTTTTCATTAAGTTAATACAAATTTAAATATTGTTTGGTACATAACTAAACCGTGCATTTTTAATGGCAATATTTAAGCTTCACAATATTTTTGAAATATTTTAAATAACATAACTATTAACCGAATTGCTTGAGTTTTTACAGACTTCAAATAGGAAGTTCAAAATTCGACTGAAAGTTTTTGTATGTATGTTACGTGATAACTTCATCAGTCATGAACGGATTTTGATGATTTTATTAAAAAAAAATATATATGGTTCAGCGGTCGTCACATATCAATTTGGAGGAAAGTTCTAATAACTATAAGGCCATTTTACGACATTCAGATTGAAATATTTCTTACTCCAATTAAAAGGATTATTTTTTTTATATGACTGTGGTGTTTGATGTCCCAATATCATAGTTAGACCGGTGAGCTTCAGTATTAATTTTTGCTCTGATCTACGCAGAATAAGCTTACAGTATATCTCGTAAAAACGCCTAGAAAGTTCTACGATACGTCGCGCTATGATTGGTTGACTTTTCTTTGTACAAAAGAGTTATTTTCTTAACTATCTTCAAAACGATGTTCTATACTAACATATTAATTTTATAAATATGCTGTGAAATTATATAAATGCACCTTTCACTTAGTTTTGTCACCACTTTCACTTTTAATATTGCTTTTAAACACTTCGTTTCTTAACACTATTTTGCCGTCGCGGACACATATTTATATAATTTAATCACATGATTTAATGAACATGAAATTTAGTAATGGAGAAAAACATGTGTCATACCTTAAAAATATGACAAAATAAATGAAGAATGACGGCGAATGAATTACAGCCCGGTATCGGTGACAAGTATTTTAAATGTTTTGAAATTTTAACGTTGCAGTGGCTTCGCAAATACGTTTACATTAAATGCTTTAGTATAACAATATAGTGAAATTCAATGGTCACAGTTACAGAGAAAGAAATTTTATTGTATTATTGAGTTTACAGATCATTTAAAATAACTAGGAGGTCGTGTATGTGCCACTATTTTACCTGTTTCTTGTGCCTGTGTTTGCACTGACGTGCTTCTGTCGATAGGTGTAGAGAGCCAGAATAATTACAGACTATGAAACATTTTATATAAGTCCTTAGACATGCAACGAATTTATATGCTGCCTTGTTTAGAGTTGGCTGCAAGTGTCCATGAATTTATTGAAAAAAAAAAACTGATTGAAAGAGCACATCGTGCAGTTTTAAAGGCAATGTTAGGAAAAACATAAAGGTTTTAAAGGCAAGCGTATACGAAGATGCCGGAGCACTCACTGTATATGTCAACGCTTTGTGCATAATACGTTCTTAGCACCACGTAGATGCCTAATCTTATGTAAGAGCTGCAAATTTAAAGTTGAATATACTTCAAACTCACTCGGCGAGCTATGGAGAGGGCTATCCTCGGAGTTTCTCTGCGTGATAAACTTAGAAATGAGGATATCCGCAGTAAAAACAGAGTGACCGACATAGCCCAACGGATTAGTAAGCTGAAGTGGCAATGGGCTGGCCATATAGCTCGAAGAACCGACAACCGATTGGGAAAATAGGGTCTCGAGTGGCGGCCTCGTACCGGCGGATGAAGTGTAGGGCGTCCCCCCACTAGATGAAGTGACGACCTGGTAAAACACGCAGGAAGTCGATGGATGCAGGTGCCTCAGGACCGTGCTTTGTGGCACTCCTTGGGGTAGGCCTATGTTCAGCAGTGGGCCTGTGAAGGGCTGTAATGATGATGATGATGATGATGATACTTCAAAGTATTTAATCCATATCGATTCTTTAACATTTATCTCTTATTTTTATTCTTGGCACACGCCCCTATAAAATAACCGTTGCTGGCCAAAGCCTAAAACTGGCACTCGAAGTACCAAATTACTCATACCTTAGTCACTTTTTTACATACGTAACATACTGAAAAGTTTTAGCTATAATTGAAAACAAAGCATGAAATTAAACAATTTCTGAAATATTTTTTTATGAATATCGTAAACTTATTTACTGAGTTTCCAAAACCATAACTTTAATTATTCCTTATTTTAGCATCGTCTTAAATGTTGTTGCAGGTGGTTAAAGAAAATGAAAGAATTGCCTTTAATGGCATTTTTTCGCTCTAAATTACAGCTGCGGACTTGAAATTCGCAGAACAGTGTTGTGAATTTGTCTTTGACCGAAACGGAAACGAAATTTCTTTGATTAAAATCCACTCCTAGTTTCCATTTCCACTAAAACGATGTTATTCCAATGAAGTTTCTGTAAATCTGTAGACTGAATGTAATTTAAATTAAATCAAACTTAGATTTAGTCAGATTTGTTGACGATAATAATCAAGATGCGTATGTATATTTAATTATTGTAATCACCATATCGGGAGGGAGCTTACTTTTTATACATGCTGCAATTTTATGACGTAAGTACTAATGCATCTTAATAATAATTATATTTAATACTTTGCTCTTTATTAACAATGATAGAGACAAATCGTCTTTAATTACGTATAATATTAATGCTCAAATACTATAAATAATATTTAAGCCTGTAGGATTACAAACTAAAATGATGTCCTCCAAATCGAATTTTGTATTTTAGCGCTCGTTTAGATCTCAACAATTTTACTGGCGACACCGAACGTTGTTTGTTCCGAACTCGGCCCCCTTTTACTGCCGACTTTCAAAAAGGAGACGGTACTCAATTCGAGTGTATGTTTTTTTTTATGTGTGTTACCTCATAACTTTGTACTGGGCGAACCGATTTCGATGATTCTTTTTTTATATGAAAGCTGATAGTTCTCGTGTGGTCCTATATGAATTTGATCAAGGTCAGATCAATGAATATTGAGTTATTCTTAAATAACCTATATTGAAGTCGCTTATATTGAAGTCGGCTGTACAAAATTTTTAATTAAAAATTATTTCACATTTATGTTTGGGCGGGTTATACTCTACTCACATTGTACCTAAGTAAGTAAATTAATATTAATTAAAAACAAAAGTTTCACCTTTTTATGAACGGCAATAAGCGAGCATTACGAAGCACATTGATAACATTCACGATGTCTCAAGAATTTAGAAATTCAAAATCAAAATTTCACCAAGTTTCAAAGATAACGAACACGTATGTTTAGTAAAACAATTATAAAGAAATTATAAAATATATAAATGTATGTAACGCAGGACTCACCATAATATTTTAACTATCGGAGTGGAAATAGCGGTTTACTGTTCTGGGCTTAACGCAAATATGTTTTATTTGCAACTATCGTAAATAAATATTACTGGGGCCTACACAGAACACAAAAAATATGTTTGGTGTGGTCCATCAATATGTCTATATTTTGATTTTACCCGGCTGCCGTAAAGATCGAATTAGGTTCACATATTTGTATGATATTAATGCATGTGGGCTTGTACATGTAATAAAGGTCTCTTAAGTGGGTAGTCAGAAAGACAAAAAAGAACGCAAGATGAAACACATTATTTCTTTTATAAAACAAGGATGACAAACGTACACAGTCCACCTGATGGTAAGCGGATACTGTGGCACATAGACATCTACATCTATTCTCCGTAAAGAATTACAATGCAGACGCGTCGTTATCCCTGAGGACTAAGATGGAATGCCTTATTTTCAGTAAAAACGGTCTCCAGTTCTCTGCACTGACCATACGAAACACTTCAGTTTAAAACGCTATTTCACACTGGTGAGAGCGTGGTCCTTCCCCAATTTAGAATTATATATGTGACTCTGAATAATTTTTTGTGAAAGTGTGTAATAAGAAAAAAGTCTAGTGTGGATTGAGAAAGGAATTTCGGTTGTTTGGACAAAAGAACCAAAAAGGAAAGAGTAAGAAAGGAAATTTATGCTGCAGAAGTAAGTGATAAAGTCCAACTAAAATAGAATAGAAGTGCATTAAACGTTGTGTGCATGTATTATGTACATGCTCGACGGTTAAGGGCACTTATATATTATATATGGACATATAGAGGCGAGAAAGGAGTATCAGGATCATGCCAAATGGAGGTTCGTAGTCTCTTAAAATAATGTTACGTCCACACTAGGCTTTTCATATGATGTATCGTAGGGGTTTTTTACATACATAAATTTCACAAGATCAAACTTCCTGACATAAAACAATTACTTATAGGCCATACAAATACTTGTTCCGTGTGGGATTCGAACCCGCGACGCTTAGCACCAACGCCCCAACTTATTATTAAGCTTTATCATATAGATTTGATGGATAATATAGCCATCAAATCTATATGTTATGGCGTATGGCATAAATATATATTATGTAATATAAAACTTGCGTATCCATTAGCTCACCTGTAACAACAAATAACTGATGAACGATAATTTGTTTGTTTTGATTTTTTTAAATGAACAAAAAACTAAATATTAAAAAAATGTTGTTAATTTTTTTTTCAAATGACATTGTATCGCTATTTTTGTATCTAACAATGTCACTATTCAAGAAATAGTTTATAAACAGATATGTTTAATATTTTTTAAAAAATTACCATTTTATTTTCATAGAAAATTTATGATTAAAAAATTCTGAAATATATTTTTAATTGTTTATAATGGTTTATTTTTATTCGATTGTTTAAATAATTAAGTAAGATTTTTTTTTCTTTAAGAATCGTAATTGGTATTTCTATACAGGATAACAATAACTTTTTTATATAAATACTAGCTGACCAGGCAGATGTTGTTCTGCTCTTTCCGACGACCATTTGCTTTCCTAAAAAAAAAACTACTGAAATTAGCAATAAAAAATTTGAGGGTCACTTATCAGGATAGAAACTAACCTATCTCTCAAGTTGGACCAAACTGCACACAGTGTGCAAAATTTCATTGAAATCAGTTCAGTAGTGTAGGAGCTCATCGCGTACGAACAACGTGACACGTAATTTTTAAATAAATAGATTAAGTTAACAATTCGTTACTAACAATTATAACTCTTGGTTTATATTTTTTTCTGAAAGCAAAATAAAACACAATAACAGTCATAATATTAAGGAAAATTCTTTCATTTTTTTGACAAATATTTAATAAAAAAATTTGTTATAATAAATTTTATCCAACCTGTCTATACCACCCTGAGGCGGGTTTTAAGTACGCGTAGACTTTTCCCCGTGTAAAAATGGGGTCTAACTGATGTCCTCCGAACACTTACTTCTTTTCGAGAGCTGAGTTTTATATTTCACACTTGTATCTAATGGTAACCTTAGAATAACATAGAAAGAAAGATGGAACGCTGCATACATTACAAGTGATGAAAGATCTAAGCCAAGCCATGCTCAACTTAAACTCATGTAAGAGCACGCACTCACGCAGTTAAGTACACATGCATATAAATTCATTTGCAACCAATAATATGGTTTAGGTGTTTATGCGTACGCAACGTTCCGTCTTTCTTTGTTTGTCTGAGATATTAACACACTGCACCCTTCTTTTAGCGTTGCCTTAGTTGGGTAAAAATTACAATTTACATCTTAAATATGTAAGTGTGGTATTTATAAAACGCACTTTTCAATTTAATAAAGGCGAAGTCGCATACGTATGAGTTTGTTGTGCACTCGGTATACCTTTTAAAAGTTGAATATCACCAAAATGAGAATACAAATCAATTTTCCTGTTTAACAACAGGCCGTGTTAGCCGAGAGTGTCGTTTTTGTTAAAGTATCATTTATCTTCGAGCTGCCAACAGTTGCACAGTAAAGTTAAATTACAATGACTATGCAATTTATTGTTACTGCTTGCCTTAAACTGAATGAACTACTCCAGAGAGTTGTGATAGTTCATCTCTACACTCCATTTCTTTCAATTGTCATTGTCTGAAAGTTTACATGACACTGTTGGAAGGTCACAAACAAAAAAGTTGGTACTTAAAAAGTTGTCTAGCTACGGACTAACTACTACGATTTTTTTTATTAAGTGTCAATCAAGCTAAAAGTCGGTCGACCTGTGACAATTAATTTTTCTTTAAAAATTAATCTTTTAAAAAATTAAGAGCTTGCTTCAAAAAACTAAATATAATAAATAAATTTTCACATAATTAGTTTTTGAGCTCGTTGGTAGGACATGAGAGTATCTAAAAATTTAAGTCCAGAGACTTCAGAGCCGATTAAACTTTTTTGTTTTAGATGTTTTGGCCAAGATTTCTAGAAGATTAGCAGTAAATAATTTTACAATTTCTTATATACATACATACACACATATATATATATACATATATATATATATACATATATATATATATATATATATATATATATATATATATATATATATATATATATATATATTTGAATCATTAGTGTTCAGACTGCGAGAAATATCACAATTTAAATAACATACCGCAGTATATTTTTGTGAAAGGATGATGCGCAAATTCTGTATGTTAACACCCTCAAGATACAGAAGAAATTAATAATGGAGTATTATTTTTTAAAACTCCATACTATCAACCAGTCGACTTGCGAACATTTGGAGCCATTAAATTCATCGTCACCATCATCATTATTCCGCAAAAGTACTGCTGGGCATTGGTCTCTCTCGATATAGGGGGAATTGTTTTAATTGTCATGCTTAGCAGGGGGAATGACGATTGCAGTACCAGAGTTCTCGCACCTTTGACGCTGTTGACCGTCGCCGGTCTGAATATTTTACGTCTGATCTAAACATGAATGGTTATACCGGATTATATAGAAAAAATTAGAGTTCTGGATTCTCTTACGTAGTTACCACACGGAAACCATTGGTTACGTAAGTTTTAATAATTCCTACGGTCATTACCAAGCACGTGGCAAACTTTAAAAATTAATTATCTTTTCAATGCTGATACTATATACATATACGATATTGAACTTCTGTTACGAAAATAGGAATGGTGCAAAAGTAATAAACAAAACACAAGTTTATTTATATTCTTACTGAAAGAACCTTAAATTGAAGGAAACTTTTAATGAGGTATTTTTATATATGAAAATCTGTAAAAGTTTATAACTTCAATAAGATAACGAAACTTTTGGGAGGAATAAATCAAGTCCGCCGAAAATAGTCATATGGGCTGTAAATACTTTGAAATAAAATGGAGTGTGAAATGTGTCTAAAATTAAGTAGAAAAGATTATTTATCTATACTTTAAAAAATTATGTTTTATAACTTTGGACGTACATTATTCGTGATAGGAAATCAAGGGAGTTCTTGTTAGTTAGATCTGCTTTGCATTTAGGTCCTTAAAACCGCAAGATTAACACTTGTTTGTCATTTATATTTATAATAACGAAAATCAAGAGATTTTTATTAAAATTACATAATAATATACAATGTTACATGATACCTGATTTGGTTCCGGGGCAACATCAGAAACAAATAGCACAAATATGAGCCTTTAAGTAATTACTTTGTTTTTGTGTCACTTGCTGTAAAAACCGATCCGTAGTATATATGCGCAGTAATCAGAAATCACCACTTGAGTCATGAGGGCTGGTAATTTTCTCATACAAAGCCTTAAGAACGCAATTCTGTGAGGAAACATAGCGTTTTGCTGGTAGGTAGTTTTTTATATCTAGACGTACTCCAGTGTTTTCTTATGTTTACGCGAACAATACACATTTGAACGAAACTAGTTTTTACGTATTTTATCGCATTAGTGTAGTACTCGAAACGTCAGGAATATAAAAAAGTTAATAAACGGTGGTGAATCTTAGGTTTTACTTTTAAATCCTAGGATTTACCAACATGAGCTGGAAAATGTAAGGATTGATATAAAATGCGACGATTATTCGCGCTTTTACCGTTAGAGTATGGTACATCCTAGATTTAACCAAAGACTACCAATAAGTGTTGGTTTTGGAAATGAAACAATATATTTATATAAGTAGTAAGTATTTATTAAACATTGTATCATATTACCTGCATAATTTTAAAACATTTTAATGGTGATTTCTGAAATTAGAATTAAGAAAAATAAAGAGGCTTATTTTTTGAAAGTAGAATATGAAAGTAAAGAGATAATGTAACGATTCACAACAAATCGATTTCTGAAATATAGATATTTTTGCACAGACTGGCTCATTGAATATTCTTAGCGAAGAAAAATAAAAATAGCGCATAAACATGTTTTCGAAGAATTAAAGCAATACAATATGTGTATAAAATTGATTAATAAATTATGTCAAAGAACCGAATTGATTGACCCCGACTCCACCTGGTACGAGTCTCTCCTACACCTAGAGTGTTTTTATGGAGCCGGAGGCGCGTAGGGAGAGCAGCCTCCGTCTGCCGTAACAAATCGTAGGCATCGGACGAGCCGGAGCGGCTGAGGCTGGTCGCCGAAGGCGACCAACAAGCTGAAGCTGCGGAGGCGAGGAACTAGACTCCAGGTCCTTCAAAATAGTTATTGCAAAGACAAAGTCAGAGCACATAGGCAGAATTGGCGAGAAACTAGTTCGCCTTCCTGCGGGAACCTGTGCATTCTGGTCTGTCGTCAAGGCTGTCCAAGGGAATTTCTGTAAGCCATCACTACCATCTTTGCACAGGGAGGACGACTCACTGGCCCAAGCCGCAAAAGACAAAGCCGACCTTCTAGGTTCCCATTTTGCGTCCAACTCGACTCTTGATGACGGGGGAAAACACCGCCGACCATCCCGCAGTGTGAGTGCTCCATGCCGGATATGCTGTTCTCACAGCGCTCGGTTCACAAAGCACTCCTCTCCCTGGACATCCAGAAGTAGAGTGGGCCTGACGGAATCCCTCCAATTGTGCTGAGGACGTGTGCTCCGGAGTTGGCACCGGTCCTAACGCGTCTTTTCCGGTACTCCTCCTCCCTAGGCGTAGTCCCGAAATCATGGAAGACAGCTTTTGTCCACCCGATCCCTAAGCAAGGCGACCGCTCAGACCCGTCCAACTATAGGCCTATCACGATCACCTCCTTGTTCTCCAAAATAATGGAATCCATTATTAACTGCCAGCTCATGCGGTACCTTAAGGATCACCAGCTGATTAGTGACCACCAATACGGTTTTAGTCGGGGTCGATCAGCTGGTGATCTTCTGGTCTACCTGACCCATAGATGGGCGGAGGCAGAAGAGTCCAAGGAGGTAGCGTTGACTGTTGGTTTGGACATTGCGAAGGCCTTTGATCGGGTTTGGCACAAAGCGCTTCTTTCAAAGCTCCCTTCCTATGGGTTTCTCGAGAAATTGGGCAATTGGATCACCAGCTTCCTTGTAGATTGGAGCATCAAGGTCGTTGTAGATGGCGCATGCTCCGACTACAAGCCTATTAACGCTGGTGTGCCACAAGGCTGTGTGCTATCACAAACACTGTTTCTTCTGCATATCAATTATATGTTCCTAACTGGTAACATTCATTGCTGTGCGGATGACAGCAGTGGTGATGCTCTATACACCGGCCGGGAAAATGTCGCAGAGTACTGGAACAAACTTGTGTCTGAATTCGAGTATTTGCTGAACAAACTCTCGGATTGAGGGCGACTAAACTTAGTTCAGTTTAATCCTCAGAAGACACAAGTTTGCGCGTTTACCGCTAAAAAGAACCTCTTTGTCGTATCTCCTCAGTTTAAAGGCACTCCCCTTCTTGCCTCAGCCAGTATCGGAATCCTCGGAGTCGACATATCGAATGACGTGCAGTTTCGTGGTCATTTGGAAGATAGGGCTAAATTGGCATCTAAGAAGCTTGGCGTGCTCAGCAGAGCGGGACAGTATTTCATGCCGGTACACCGCCTGCAACTTTACAAGACGCAGGTTCGGCCTCACATGAAATACTGTTCCCATCTCTGGGCAGGGACTTCCCAGTGCCAGCTCCTTCCACTTGACCGCATCCAGCGCAGAGCGGCTCGAATCGTGGACGACCGAGTCCTTTTCGATCGGCTCGATTCATTGGCACTGCGAAGAGATGTTGCATCCCTTTGCATTTTCTTTAGAATATACCATGGGGAGTGCTCTGAGGAATTGTTCGGATTAATCTCAGCTACCAAATTTCACGAACGCACATTGCGGCAGAACTCCCGACACCACCCATACCATCTGGATGATTAGCGGTCCAACACTGTGCGATTTAGAAGACGTTTTCTTCCTCGCACGAATTCCTTGTTGAATCGATTACCATCAGCAATTTTTCCGGACCGATACGACTTAGGGACCTTCAAGAAAATAGCCTACTCCTTTTTAAAAGGCCAGCAACACATGTGCAATTCCCTCCCTGGTGTTGCAGTTGTTAATGGGCGGCGGTAGTCACTTACCATCAGGTGAGCCGCATGCTCGTTTGCCCCCTCTCCTATATATAAAAATATATACACAATACATATAAATATTATCTATATCAGAACAAATATGAAATACACATATGTACATATATGTTTGAAAATGAGAGCTGTGTTATTTCAAACTTGCAACGATGTTTTCACATGCAACAAGTTCTTTTTAAAAATCAAGTCCGTAACACTTGATTTTTAAAAAGAACTTGTTGGAAGATTTTTTATTGTCAAAAGGGATGTCGTTTCAGAGTCTGATTGCCGTGAGAGCAAAAGAGTGAGATAAATAACCAGTACGGTGTAAAGGAGCAAGCAACTTAATATTACCGGAAGAACTATTATGAGAATCTCCCAGGTATTGAAATTTGGATTTCAGATACTCGGAAGCACATGGATCGTTCAAAATTGTGAAAAGGGTGCAGAGTATTCCAAAATATCTGCGGTGACGGATAGGCAGCCAATTTAGCTGAGCACGAAAAGAAGTTACTATATAAGTGTATCTGATGCAGTTGTTAAGTAAACGATCCAATGTATTAGGATGATGTTGAGATAGGTCTGAGCAACACACATCGACATAATTAATAATAATCGGTAGAATAAATGATTGGACAAATAAAATTTTTGTATTGATGGGATTGAAGATTTCTAATCGATATAGAGATCGCAAAGTTCCAGTAGTTTTGCGACTCATCTCCTGTATATGTTTGTTCCATGTTAAGCAACCATCAGGGTGGGAATATTTAGTTTCGATAATAATCGTGAGCTACCTAAGATTATCGTTTGGCATTAAGATGGGTTTACGTTTATGCCATACACAATGGACCATTGAGATGTATTTTAAGTCATCATTTAATAATGAGATAGCATAAGAGATATTTGGAGGTTCTACTTGCACATATAACTGCAGATCATAGGCATACAGATGGTAAGAGCACATGAGATATAATGTAATGAGATTGATAAAAATTTAAAACAGAAGAGGAGAGACTATACCACCTTGAGGGACTCACATCAGTCACACCAAGGGAGTCACACCAGTCAGATAGTATATGTCCAGTGCGCACGGCCCCTCGTTGGCGTGTTGGCGCCCTCGAAGATATGATAAGAACGATTCCTGAGCGAAAGACGAGATATTCAAATGAGAAAGAAGAGCCAACAAGATATCATGATCAACAGAATTAAATGCGTAAGAAAAACCAATTAAGATGTGGACGGTCAGTTTTAATTTTTCTATGCCCTCTCGGATATCTTCCGTCACCTAGAGAGGAGCAGTAATAGTAGAATGACCAGAATATTTCGTACGCCATAAATTCTATGAGGCAATCTAATAATAATCGCCTATTATGACACCATGGGACGATAAAGGCTGATGAATTATCTACATCCGCCACTACAAGGATTTATAAATGAGGATATATAATATAATGATTTTATTAATATCCTGCCGAGAATTCTCAACAAATATTTCAGAATTTGTGTAAATTTCACACTACGCGAGCGAAGTTGAATCCCCGTCGGCAACAATGAAATTATTGTCAATAGCAATTTCAAGTTTCAAGTGCTGATTTTTCACGTGCTTGGCGGTAAAGAAAAACATCGTGAGGAAACCTGCATAAACTGAGAAATTAAATTGTTTAAAAATATGAAGTCCACCAACACGCATTGGGAGCTCCGTGGTGGTGCTCTCGGAAATCAGAGGAGGCCTGCGCCCAGTCATGGGACCTTTATAGACTGTAACTTCCTTTTTTACCTTACTGTCGAGAATTCTCTTTAAATATTAGATTTGTCTGAACATCTGATGCAAATCGAAACGAAAGTATTTTACGTAATGGCTACAATTTCCAAAAGGATTAGCGATTGCAGCTATCTCGCATCGTCAAACGTCAACAACAACAAAAAACGTCAACGTCAAACACCTCAGCCGTCCGTGCTCGAAACGTCGGGAATATAAAATAAGTGAATATACGCGATAAAATCAGTCAAACTGGTTTTATTTAAATATATTTTATTTTCTATTTGGATGCTACCTAAACATATAAACAAATTGATGTGTCAGTTTGTTATATTAAAACTACTGGTTTCTATTACTGTCGGTGGGTTATTTGTGTGGTATTGATACATAAACAACCTTTTTTTTAAATTAATTATCTGTCTATCTGTCCGGTCTAAATTTCAAAATAGCTGAATCAATTATGATGAAAATTTGCCTATACAGTAATAAATACGAAATATATTTCTAATATTATATACGGAAAACTAGATTTTTTATTGATTTAAAATTGATAGCATGAATGGTTTTTATTAAATCTAAATAACACCAATTTACTAAGTCCTATTCAAAAAAGCTAGGGTGAGTCGTTAGTTTAAAATAAGACATAAACATAAAAAATATCGGCTTATCGTTGATACTGATACATAACACTATGCAACGGAACCAAACGTCAAACATCGAAACAAGATAACGACGATTCGCTAGTCAGACCAATAAACGATTATAGAAGATAATAGAAGAAGACGAATTAATTGATTCAAGTAACTAAGACTAATATCTTGTTAGTATTACTTTTAATTAGGTTAGTAGACATAATATTATTTACTACAATATATTTAAAAAAAATTATATGTGCCATTTTCTTACCATTCCACATCATTACAATAGCATGTGTATAAGCAGCAAAGTCTGCTCGCGATTATTTCCAGGATACTATTGTTGCTCTCTATAATTAGGTATTTGATTTTTCTGTCATAAAATTATCACGAGCAGCCCGCAGCAGCGAAGTTGGCGATATTTAACCATCGTGTTTCAAAAAGCACGTAAAGATATTGGTTCTGAGCTTGGTGACCTGAAAACATGACAAAATTACTAGGGTGACAATTATACAAATAAGGGTAATATGCAAATATAATATTATAACAAACAGAATAGAATATAATTTACTTATTTGATAAATATGGTACAAAAAGTTGGTATTAAAATAGTAGCATACATTTTACCTTTTCTGGTTTACAATTTTTTGAATATTTAATTGCAGTATAAGTTGTATGTAAAAAAACTGTAAATCATAACAAAAAAAATACCTGTGGAATGGTTTTCGCTGTTTCTTCTCCAGTCATCATTGTGAAAAGAATAAGAAATTAAATTTTCATTTGATAACACACACATTACACATTTCACAAACATTTATTATAATTTCCTTCAAAGAAATAATTATATTTCATTTCATTAAGTCGAACTTTAACAGGCCAAACCACACTTACTCTTATTACTTTTATCGTGACCCTGATTGCTGATCATATCTAATGAAATGTACAAGTCTACATGTATCTCATTCCACCATCCATGTGAAAAGAGGCATGTGTCACCATTGTTATTGACACATGGGATAAAATTGGTACGATGAATTTTCATGTCATCATCACATTTCGTCGCCATCAGCTCATTTTGATTCGTGAGGATCCCCCAGAATATCATCATTCATCATCATTACAGCCTTTCATAAGTCCACTGCTGAACATAGGACTCCCCCAAGGAATGCCACAAAGCACGGTCCTGAGCCACTTGCATCCATCGACTTCCTGCATGTCTTACCAGGTCGTCACTCCATCTAGTGGGGGGTCGCCTTACACTTCGCCTACCAGTACGAGGCTGGCACTCAAGAACCTTTCTTTCCCATCGGTTGTCGGTTCTTCGAGCTATATGGCCGGCCCACTGCCACTTCAGCTTACTAATCCATGGGGCTATGTCGAATACTCTGGTTCTATTGCGGATATCCTCATTTCTAAGTTTATCACGCAGAGAAACCCCGAGCATAACCCTCTCCATAGGTCGCTGAGCGACCTTGAGCTTTCTCATATGGCCAGCAGTGAAGGACCACGTCTCAGATTCGTAAGTCATCACTGGCAACACGCACTGGTTGTTCAGTTTCGTTTTCAGGTTTTGAGATATGCCCCAGAATATGACGGTGAATATATATATATATATATATATATATATATATATATATATATATATATATATATATATATATATATAAATTAGGTGTTGAATCCTTTTACGTCGCCACATTTTATGATGATTAATAGCTTAATATTATGTAAGTAGTAGTATCATACAATTCCCAAACAAATTTAGATGCTCAACCAATGTAACAATTTATTTAAAATATTCTTAATTTTTTTCCTTTCCTTAACAAACATTTTATTTTACTCAGGCTCCAGTAATTTAGAAAACAACTTAATGCAATTTTACAGTGGCATCACTGTCGTCGTTGTAATGAACTGTTGGCACTTAAAGCGAAACAAAGCCTTTGTAGATTAATATCGCCGTTGTAAAACTGACAGCTGCGTGCCATTACAGCAGGTTTGTGAATCATTGACAGTCACAAAATGTTACCTATCGAACATTAAAAGCGACTGAAGCTTTTATTTCTGATATTATTGCTTTCTGCGCTAAATTGTAGAATATTCATTTTATGAACTTCAAAAGCGGACGAAATTCTCTATTTGTCAAAATATATTTTACATATTATGTAATTCTTAATATAGTTGTCTGAGGAGAATAGAACATAAAGACATGCTTTGCCGACCCCAAATAACTTGGGATAAGGGCAGTAAAAAAAGAAGATTTCATAATATAATTATTCTGGTTCCGAACAATTATCATTGTTCCACACATTTTTTGAAAGAATTAAGTTGATAAACGAGCACACAGTCCATTCAATGATAAGTGAATGCTGTAGCCAGTAGACAACTACCTATATCCTCCAAATCAAAATGTATAATATTCGCTATCACCCCTGAGAATGAAGATTAAATGTTTCGTTACCATTGCAATGTAGTTTCACAGCATTATTCTGCTGTTTCGCGATGGTATTCTGTGAGAGCGGGCAGACCTATTGATGCAACTACGTCGAAAAGGTTAAGTGCTTTGTCTAAAGGAGAACATCGTGTGGAAACGACAAGTTTATTGCAGCAAGTGTGCCTTAAAATCCCCTATCATATCCCTAGACACCCAATTACCAATTTATTAAATATTCCCTACAGTAGAACCAATTTTGGTAAGTTTTCACCGTTAAATAGATGTACACGAACTTATAACAGCTTAAACAATCATGACATCGACATCTTTAGCGACCCCGAATGTGTATTCAAAAGAAAATGTAAAGACACCTACCTCTCCCGATAAATGATCCTAAACTATTAATTATTGCATTTTTTTTTACTGGATGTGGTGCTTTTGCTCAATTTATTTGCTTTATGTTTGTTTAGAGTTTATGTGTATGTTGTTTAGTTTTTTTTTTCATATAATGATGTATACACCTGTAAAGACATCCTTTGTCTAAAGAATTGTCTGTATTTCGTTCGTAACAATGCATATAGATATTGTCGATGGTGTATCTATCTAAATAAATAAATAAATGACAGAGAGGTTGGAAATATTTTGAAAACATTTAAACCATAATAGCTAAAGTGCTGGACAGTCTCCTTGACAGACAATTGCGAAAGCATATTCATCTGCATGATGCACAATTTGGTTTCAAACCTGGATTATCCACAGAGAGCGCAATTTTATGTCTTAAGCAGACTGTAAGGTACTACACAGATAAAAAAACACCGGGTGTGCCTGTTTTTTAGATCTATCAAAAGCTTTCGATCTAGTCTCTTATGATATCTTATGGCGAAAGTTACAGAAGGAGACTAATTTGCCCCAGGAGATTATTTCCGTATGTAAATATTGGTATAGTAACCAAATAAATTATGTTCGATGGGGTAGTAGCTTTTCTGAGAGGTATGGGCTGGAGTGTGGAGTCAGACAAGGAGGATTGAGTTCGCCTACGCTTTTCAACCTATACATAAACCAGTTGATTGTGGAGCTCAGCAGCACTAAAGTCGGTTGTTCTATAGACGGAATTTGTATAAATATTATAAGCTATGCAGATGACATTTTGCTGCTGAGTCCCACGATAGGTGCACTCAGAAGGCTGCTAGGGATCTGTGAATCCTATGCAAAAACCCATGGGCTCAAATATAATGTAACAAAGAGCGAGCTTATGGTTTTTAATTCAGGCACTAAAAGGCAGCTCACCATGCCTACTGTTAAACTTTGTGATAGTCCTTTAAAGAGAGTCGTCAAATTTAAGGACTTAGATATAGAAAGGGAACGCAGGGCGTTGGCTGTTCGCTGTAATATGCTGGCCCGCAGGTTTGCACGATGTACTAATGAAGTAAAAGTAACGCTTTTTAAAGCGTATTGTCAGTGCTTTAACACATGCAACTTGTGGGTTAGATATACGCAGCGGGCATACAACGTCCTGCGTGTCCAATATAATAATGCATTCAGGGTGCTGTTGGGATTGCCGCGTTATTGTAGTGCCTCTGCCATGTTCGCTGAGGCACACACAGATGGCTTTCATGCCATTATTCGAAAAAGGTCTGCTTCGTTACTGAGTCGTCTGCGTAACTCTACCAACAGCATCCTAAACACACTTGCTGATAGGTGGGACTCGGCCATTATGAAGCATTGGTTGAGTCTACATGTAAAACTAAATAAGTAAGATTTATGTAATGTACGCGGGATGGTTAATTTGATAAGTTAAGAATATAAAGAAAAAGAACTTATATACTAACACTAGTCTTAAGTTTTTTATTATTGTTATACTAACATCTTTATGAACTGAGTCTGAATAAAAATATTATTATTATATTATTATTAAAATTCACTAACATCCCATTTGGAACTCTTTTAGAAATGAGAGCAGCCAATTGTATGTACGTAACCCTCTCATAACTTTTGAATGGCTGGACCGATTTGAACGAACATGGCGGCGTTTGAAAGGATTTCACCAAACTTAAATTTTCTATACCATTTACTTAAATCAAAATTGGTTGATGCATTGAAGAGAAATCGTTATCGTTGGTCACTTGGAAGAGAAGGCCAAATTGGCTTCTAAAAAGCTTGGCGTGCTCAGCAGAGTGGGACAGTATTTCATGCGGGCACACCGCTTGCAACTTTACAAGGCGCAGGTTCGACCTCACATGGAATACTGTTCCCATCTCTGGGCAGGGGCCCCCCAGTGCCAGCTCCTTCCACTTGACCGCATCCAGCGCAGAGCGGTTCGAATCGTCGACGACCGAGTTCTTTCCGATCGGCTTGACTCACTGGCACTGCGTAGAGAGGTTGCATCTCTTTGCGTATTTTATCGCATCTACCACGGGGAGTGCTCTGAGGAATTGTTCGGACTAATTCCAGCCGCTCAATTTCACCATCGCACATCGCGACAGAACTTGCGATACCATCCATATCATCTAGATGATTAGCGGTCCACCACTGTGCGATTCAGAAGAAGTTTTCTCCCTCGCACAACATCCTTGTGGAATCGATTACTACCAGCGATTTTTCCGGACCGATACGAATCAGGGACCTTCAAGAAAAGAGCCTACTCCTTTTTAAAAGGCCGGCAACTCATCTGCGATTCCCCTGGTGTTGCGGTTGTTCATGGGCGGCGGTAGTCACTTACCATCAGGTGAGCCGTATGCTCGTTTGCTCCATCTCCTATATAAAAAAAAAAAACTATGAAACTTCTCGGATCGTTTTTATGTAATGAATTAACTATGCGTACTTAAAAAAACTGCGTCGAACGCCGTCAAGTTCGTCAAAATCAGTAGATTTCCTCGTGAAATATTTAATTATGAAGAAAAAAAAACGTTAGCGGGAAGTTCCAGGGATGGCCTATGGTCTATAAAACTAAAACCATACTTAGAAATAAGAGCAGCAGAAATTCATTTTAATTACTGTAATATGAATGGAACTAGTTGTTACGGATTTTGACGTATTTATTCAACTTATTTTTGTATTCCCTCACCCATATTTTAAAAAAAGTCCCGCTGGGTTTCTTGCTGGTTCTTCCCAGGACAGAGGTTTTTTTTCGAACCAGTGGTAATTATACAAAAGAGTGACTTTCAATAAGTATTATTTATAATCTATATTGAATAAAAAAGTTACTGTTTCTGTTTCTGTTTCATGGCCACGGGAGGTCTCATAATAGTAAGTTCAACCGTTTCCAAGAAATCGGGGAACATACATAAAAATTCATTAATCAGGCGTCGAATATATACTTCTTCTCGTTTTTGGAACGAAAATGTACAAAGGCGGACTTAACATCTTAAGACGTTCTCTACCAGTCAACCTATATTCGCAAGTAAGCAGAGTACACTACTTTGAAGATGCACTGTGATTTGAAAGACAAGGAATTAAGTATCAAAATAATAATTTATTTGAATTTACAATGAATATATATTACTTATAGAATTATAATCATATTCATAAATACGCACGCACGCACATATATATATATATATATATATATATATATATATATGTATGTATGTATTACACGTACAGATTAAGTAACATGTTGTGTAACTTTTGTTTTAACGGGACGTATGGTCACTTTACCTATAACCCGGCGACGGCTCCGTGGCGCAGTGGCTTAGCAATGAGTTGCAACGCTTGGGGCCGCGGGTTCGAATCCCGCACGGAACAAGTATTTGTACGGCCCACAAATAATTGTTCCGGGTCTGGATGTTTGTCCTGGGGGTAACGTTTATTAAAAAAAAAGAAAAGAAAAAAGATAATAACAATACTGTACACATTAGAATAACAATACAATATAACAATGTTATATGACATTATCGTTTGGCATTGGCCCGCGCAACGCCTCCGTCGCATCTCGAGTTCTATAACATTTGCGTCACGTTATATTATATTCAGCCTCCACATTACTGAAACATGTTAATTAACATGTTATGTTATATTATGTGTACGCACCGTTACAGTCTGTAGTTATTCTTGCTCTGTCGGTGTCTGGCGTTCTATTTCGTTTTAGGCAACACAGCAGTGAAGACACTGCTGTTTGACAGAATTAGATAACAGAATGGTATCTGCCTGGACGATGGTACCTCCTATCTAGGCAGTAGGAAGGTGACGTACCACCTAGGTACTTCGTCATGACATTACTATAATACGACAAAATTGAATATTACTCTCGAAAAGCTAGCGCCGTTTCCAATGTGTTATACGACAAGAGCCGGAGACGCTTTTGAAGTAACAAGGCATTCTATCTTAATCCTCAAGGGTGAAAATGCACTTGTATTTTGATTCGTAATCATATCGATCTAGGAGTCTGTAGCTCTTTGCCACCGCATCAATTATCCATCAGATGGACTGTGTGCTCGCTTGATAACCTTACTTAATATATAAAAAATCCTAAGAGGGAATTACTGACGCCTTTAAATATTGACTTGTGTTAACGTACTTAGAACTTCTCTTGTGTAAAGTACATGGAACAATAATTAAGCCGTTTTAGTAAGTCGGAACTTCTAACAAACTCCAAACTAAGTTCTCCATATCTAACTTCTTGGGACATCGTAAAGATGATTAGGTATTGAATACGATTTGCAGATAATTGAGCGCTATAAGAGATTACTTATTGAAAGTTAACGCTCTCCTATAGCCTAAAGATCATTTTTTGTATTTAAAATTTAATATTTCGCCATACTGAATTGAAAATAAATCGCACGTTTTTCAATAGGAATTATTAGCAGAAACAGAAACAGAAACAGAAACTTTTTTATTCAATATAGATTATAAATAATACTTATTGAAAGTCACTCTTTTGTATAATGACCACTGGTTCGAAATAAAAAACCTCTGTCCTGGAAGAACCAGCAAGAAACCCAGCGGGACTGTTTTTTTAAATAACAGCTTATAATCATGTATGTTACACAAATTAACAACACAACAAATTAGAAATAGCTTGGTAGCTATCACCTCAATTCCAGGGGTTATTATCATCAATAAATTCTTTAATACTATAATAACCCTTTTTATACAAACTTAGTTTAATAAAGTTTTTGAACTTTGAGCAGGTAGAATTTTGTATATTTTCTGGAATTTTGTTGTAAAAGCGTATACATTGCCCCAAGAATGAATTACTGACTCGATGGAGTCGAGTAACTGGTACTACTAGCACTACAAGCTAGTAGTACCAGTTACTCGACTCAGTGTTAGAGCGATAATGTGTTTTTTTTTATAGAATAAGGGTGACAAACGAGCACACAGTCCACCTGATGGTAAGTGGTTGCTGCGGCCCATAGACATCTACATCTATCCTCTATTACAAATCAAAATGTAGATGCGTTGTCACCCGTGAGGACTAAGATGGAATGCCTCATTTCCAGTAAAAAGGGCCTCCGGCCACCTGCACTCACCAAGCGAAACGCAGAGGTAAATCTCTACTTCACGCTGGTTTTCTGTGAGGTCGTGGTACCACCCCGGTTCGAGCCGGCCCATCCGTGCGACAGCAAACGCTGCCGCATGGCTCTACCACTGTTACAATCAACTTGTGTCAGTGTGTGGTCAACTTGTTCGTCAGAAGCAAGTTTGCTTAAACGCAGCGCAAGGGTATGTGCAAGCGTTAAATAGATACAACTTTGATCGCGTGTAAAGCTTAATCATGCCTTATAATAACAGATTTTAATTAAAACATTAAGCGGTCTCTGACTTTTTTCTAGGCACTCTTTAAGTTTAATTCTTTTATTTTTTATCTAATTGTATTTCCAATAATTTGTTACGGTATTTACATTATTTATTATGTGATGTATAAGTATTTATGTATTTTTAATGTCTATATATATTATATGTAAATTATTTCTGTAAATGGGGAGCTACAGCCACAGAGTAGTTTACTCACTCACTCAGTTCGGCCTCAGTCGCCGTTGTGAGTGGACATTGTTTCGGTTGTTTGCAGCAGCTCAAAAAGATCGCTGTACAATTACACAATATTCGAATAACCAAATTTCTTAAATACTTGATTATAATAATAATAAGAGATTTTTTTTATTACAATATTTTAAAAGCACAGAATAAATAATAGTAGTACGTACTAAAAGTAAGTAGTATCAATTTTTTGTCATAGGTGACATTTTCGTGGTTTTCGCGGGCGTTGAAGCCGATAGTGCTGTCGAAATGTAAATCCAAGGTGGCGGCTGCAATAGGTATCAATTTTTTCATCATGGGTGTCGTTTTCATGGTTTTCGAGAGAGTTGAAGCCGATAGGATTGTCGAAATACAAATCCAAGATGGCGGCTGCAATAGATATCAATTTTTTTATCATGGGTGTCATTCTCATGGTTTTCGCGGGTATTGAAGCCGATAGTGCTGTCGAAATGTAAATCCAAGTTGGCGGCTGCAATAGGTATCATTTTTTTTCATCAGGGGTGTCGTTTTCATGGTTTTCGAGGGTTTTAAAGCCGTTAGTGCTGTCGAAATGTAAATCCAAGATGGCGGCTGAAATAGGTATCAATTTTTTCATCATGGGTGTCATTTTCATGGTTTTCGAGAGAGTTGAAGCCGATAGGGTTGTCGAAATGTAAATCCAAGATGGCGGCTGCAATAGATATCAAGTTTTTCATCATGGGTGTCATTCTCATGGTTTTCGCAGGTGTTTAAGCCGATAGTGCTGTCGAATTGTATTTAAACTACTTTAAAAATTCTGTATAATCATGTTATACGTAATTTTTTTAATGCGCTTAAGGCATGCCCAAATGGATTTACCAATATTTTCTCTTATTATAAATAAATATTACATGATATTAACGTATTATAAAGGGTTTTGTGCAAAATAATGGTTGTCTCTTAATTAATATAGTTGCTTATAAAACAGGCTGAATGTTACTGCATATTACAACTTTACAAGTCCATAACACTTACTTTTTGAATGTTGCTATTAAATGTTGAAATTCGTCGCAATACACATAAAACATCTGGTTTATACGTAAGTTGTTAAACGTATAAGTATTATGACTTCGTCACTGATGTACTTGTGCTTGTTTTATAATTTTATTTTATTTTTGGCAAAAAGGGATCACTTGATGAGTTGGTATTAAAGTCGAATGATCCGTTGACATAGTAGTGGTCGTAAGCACAACTGCTGATCACAAGGGTCCCATGTGGTGCATTTTTTATAGGATAAGGATGACAAACGAGCACACAGTCCACCTGATGGTAAGTGGATGCTGCGGCCCCATAGACATCTACGTCTATCTTCGATTACGAATCAAAAAGCAGATGCGTTGTCACCCGTGAGGACTAAGATGGAATGCCTCGTGTCCAGTGAAAAGGGTCTCCGATTCTCTACACTGACCATACGAAACACAGCAGCGTTAAGCTACTATTTGACGCAGGTATTCTGTGAGAGCGTGGTCCTTCCCCGATCGAGCCGACCCATTCGTGCTACAACGATAATACAGCTGCAGCACGGCTCTACCACGTATAAAATGTGGCATGGATTCAAAATCCATTATTGGGTTTAACCGTCAAGAAATTCTCAGTAGCAGATGAGAAACAGGACATTTACATTTTAATTATAACGAAAATTACGTAATGGTAATGACTGTGATACTGATAAGTCGTGGGTTTGAATCTGCTAACATTGCCTTGAACTACTCCTAGTACAAGCATTAAAGCATAGTTGGAATGGTATTAATTTGAAATGTTGGTAGCATTGTTAGTATTATTTTTTTAATTGAGTGGCAAGTGTACTAAAAATCCACCTGATGGTAAATGACTACTGCAGTCTGCTGATTGTTGTGCAAACCTACTTTAAACAAAAAAGGCTACATAATGCGTTTTCACTGAGGATTAAGAAAGAATGCATATTGGCTTATAATTATACTATCTTTGTCTTTCAGACTGGTTTACAGCAGTCTGAATAGGTAAGTCGGTTATTGTGATCTGAAGTAGTGTAAAAAATGTATGGATTAAGTGGAGTATTGTTATAGTGCTATTGAACAAACAAGGAGATAGGCAGCAGCATCTTCCTAAAAACAACTAAAAATTAAAAACCGTGGTTGATAAGCCGCCTGCCCGAACATGGCAACAATAAGGCAATTAATGGAGGAGGCCTATGTTCAGCAGTAGACTTATGATAGACTGTATGTAACTGTTATTGTACTTGCCGAAAATACTAAATTGTCACAAGTTCATATTCCTGGCGAAAACCAATTCTATGGAATATGTACATGATTGGTTTTAAGTATAAATGTGTTGCCATTATGCCGTAAATGCATCCAACCCATATAACGACTATATGGGAGAAAGAGTCTGAAATTAGATTTAAAAGGAGGTACATATTGCGCTCACGGCAATCTATAGCAATGCTAAATCCCACACTAATTAGTACTATTAGATAAGATTATATGGGAAAAGAGTACAGGTGGCGTTGGAGGCCGTGGAAGGGGGCGTGCCTTGTGTTGCTTTTTTTTTATAGGATAAGGATGAAAAACGAGCACACAGTCCACCTGATGGTAAGTGGTTGCTGCCGCCCATAGACATCTACATCTATCCTCTGTTACAGATCAAAATGCAGATGCGTTTTCACCCGTGAGAACTAGGATGGAATGCCTCATTTCCCAGTAAAAAGGGCCTCCGGCCACCTGCACTCACCAAGCGAAACGCAGAGGTAAACCTCTACTTCACGCTGGTATTCTGTGAGGGTCGTGGTACCACCCTGGTTCGAGCCGGCCCATTCATGCGACAGCAAAAGCTGCCGCCTGGCTCTACCACTGTTAAAGGTGCGCCTTGCCTTAAATGCGAGGAGAGGTCCTCCCCCGAGAAGGGGCTGCCATGGGGCGGCCGGCTCTGGTGGAGCCGCGGATGTGTGCGAAAGCGTTCCCGTGGCCCTGTGAAAATGCGACTAAGATGGAACACCATGGTGTTTTAGTCGGTGCGAGTCCGACATAACCCATACTTGCCCCCGCGAGGCGGGTAGGCGTAGGCATATCCCCATGTAAAAAAGGTACCTGTCTACACCTATTATTCTTTTATATTATACATATATAGGTACACTGGTTCATTCACTGCAAATGTAAATATTATAAACTTTGTATATGTAATATTTATATGGGATTACAAAGTTATTTATCAAGATCTAAATAAAGTTGGTGTACCTCGAAAACTGGACCGAAATCGCAAAATATGTTATTTTTTCCTTGATTAATAAATTGAACAAAAATTTATTCAAATTTAAGCCTCTATGTCTGCTTAAAGTGCCTTAGAGTTTGATGGTCGGTCAGTGAATGAGTGATAAAATTAAGAAACTTTCACTAGTTATAATTTTTAAACTACAGGTTCAAATTTAATGAAATTGGAAATGTACTGATTTTATACAATGCCTACTTAGTGACTGGCTTCTAGTTTTATCTATAACGAAGTAAGTCGAAAATATCCTGAACTGTTTCGAGAAAAGGATTGTACGGCCGTGCCGCTTTTTTGCTCGACTTGGCGGGGGCACTGCCGTGCCCCCTTAACAATTTAATGGCTTACGGTTGCATTTCGACCACTAGGTGATCACTACTTATGTTAATCATTTTTAACTTATATTGTGACAGATTGATAGTAGTTGGATAATATAGATATTTATTAAGAAATACACACACATTCTCTTAAAACTATTTTCTAAAAAGTAATTAAAAGTTAAATGGATGTTGCTTGACTGCTCAGAGATATTAAATTGTGTCGATTAATTTAGTAAACACAGAGGGTGATGACGTATTGTTCCTGTGTTACGCATACGAATAGAATGTTATAAATCTTAATAATATGAGATTTAAACATGTCACGATTTTGAAATTTTTATATATTATTAAATAACAATTTCCTCAAAGACGATTTTTTATTGCAGCGGCCAGTCTAAACGGAGATCTGCGTAGAACTAGAATTCCAACCCGGGACCACATGATCGTAACTTAAGCTTATGACTGATTTTCAGAAGAGCCTGCAAACATTAAGATATTGTCATCAATCGAAATTCATATATTCTCATGCCTTCCCCAAAGTGGTTTCTTACAACCCCCACGGGCCAAGTACGTCTCATGATTCGGCATTTCCAACCCCTCAATATATGATTTAAAAACTTGTATATTTATAGGAGAGGAGGCGAACAAACAAACGGCTCAACTTATGGTAAGTGACTACCGCCGTCCATGAACAACTGCAACACCAGGGGAATTGCAGATGCGTCGCCGGTCTTTCAGAAAGAAATTGAATTAAATAAAGAAATTGAAATTGTTGAAATAAAGCTCTTTTCCTCTTTGAAAGGTCCCTAAGTCGTATTGGTCAAAAAAAATCGCCGGTGGTAAACTATTCCACACAGAGGTCGTACGAAGAAGAAAACTCTAGTAAAACGTACATTGGTGGAACGCCAAGCAACCAGATGGTGAGGACGGTATCGGGAGTTTTGCCGCGATGTGCATTCGTGAAATTTGGCAGCTGGGATTATTCCGAACAATTCCCTCAGAGCACTCTCCATAGTAGATGCGAAAGAAAATGCAAAAGGATGCCTCATATTTTCGCAGCGCTAGTGTATAGAGCCGATCGGAGAGGACTCGGTCGTTAACTATTCGAGTCGCTCTGCGCTAGATGCGTTCAAGTGGAAGGAGCTGGCACTAGAGAGCCCTAGCCCAGAGATGGGAACAGTATTCCCACATGAAAATGTGAGGCCCAACCTGCTCCTTGTAATGTTGTAGGTGCTGTGCTGGCATGATATACAGTCCCACTCTGGCCAAATTGGCCTCTAAAAAGCTTGACGTGCTTTTTAGAGGCCAATTTGGCATTCTCTTCCAATCCGATACTGGCTAAGGCAACAAGGGGTGTGTCATGAAACTGAATAGATACGACAAAGAGGTTCTTTTTAGCGATAAACTTGCAAATTTGTGTCTTCTGAGGATCAAACTGGACAAGGTTTATTCGCCCCCAATCCGCGACTTTATTCAGCAAAAACTTGATTTCAGACAAAATATTGTTCTTTGGCCGATATATAGACCATTACCAGTGCTATCTTTCGCATATCAATGAATGTTACCGGTTTTCGCCATATCATTGATATGCAGGAGAAACAGCGTTGCTGATAGCACGCAGCCTTTTGGAACACCAGTATTAATAGGCGGTGCCATAATGGTAATCAAACAAAAAAAATATTATTTTCATTCATCCCTTCCATTATGTGTGTAAATATTTTGTTCACACTAATGCGTATGGTACTCGTATGTTGTTAGGATTTCGACCACCATTTACACAAGTAATTAAAACGTTAAAAAGGGAACAATCAGGACCCATGCATATTGATCGGCAATTGGAATACATGAAAACGTTTCTATTTATTAAAATCCATAACAGTCCATAAAAGTCCAATGGCTGGACATAGGTCTCCCCTATAGATTGTTTCACAAGGAAGATTTTGCCATTGTTGCCATGCTTAGCAGTCGCGTTGGTAACTGCAGTGTTTTATTATTTTGAGTCGTTATCAGGAAGAACCCTGCCGGTTTCAGTTTCCCTCTGCCGCCTCTTCGCCACCCACGGATCGATATGTGTTTGTGTTCTTACACCACCACTACACTTGATGAAAAGGTTTATTCACCATTTCATAAAATAAAAGCGACTACGGTAAGGCTTCCTAAAGCATTTAACACACGCGAGCATGTTGCTATAATCTATTTAATGTGTGCATGCCATCATTCTTACGTTACCGTATTAATCTTATGAACACAAATGTGATTGTTATACAATCACATTTGTGTTCATAAGATTATTACGGTATATCAAAAGAATGTTGCCATAGAGATACTTTTCAACTATAATATATTTTAATGTGACCGCCTCGTTGTCCTAGTGGTTGCAAACACGATTGCTGACCACCAGGTTCAGGTTCAAATTCCGGGTCGGGCCAAAATCCGTTATTAAGTTTTTGTCAATAAATTTTCATTAGCAGCCTGGAGTTAGGAAGTTGGCGGTGCTTCAGCGTTAGAGGTGTTTCACAACAGTGCCTCGAAAAGCACGTAAATCCTGTCCTGTGCCTGATCTCTCCCCGGTCGTGTTGAATTACCGGTCCATCGGACTATGAGAGTGAGGGAATAGAGAGGGCAACTATGCTTGCGAATACACTTAAGCACTATAATCCTGTCTTGTGCCGATGACTAGTCTCCATCGAAACTGGCCGCCGTGACCGAAATTCGGTCTGGAAGACATTATTATTATTATATGTTCATGTGATAGCCACTCGAATAAATTGTTTTAGCCAGGGACAGCCTCGCACATAAAATAGCAACACAATTATGTTGTGTTCCGTATGGCACTTGTAAGTGAAGAGAACACAAAACTCTATTTACTGGGTAACAAGGCATTTCATTTTTGCCGGGATTCTATATTTACAAAACGTTTTGTTTTCATTTACTATTCATTTAGTACATGAGAGCTTTACGAATATCTAACATACAAGAATATAACAGTAACAATATAATAACAATATAATAAAATAAATAACAGTACAAATATAACAGCTCTAAATTGTTTCAATATATATACTTTTATATCATAGAGCTATGCTGCAGCTACATTATGGTTGTAGCATGATCGGGTCGGCTTTTCCAGGTTAGGACCATGGTCTTACAGAACACCAGCGTGGAATAGCAGCCTAACGCTCAATTTACATTGCCGTGGAACAGAATTAAAGCGAATTTTTATAACGTACAATTTCGTTATTAAAATAGTAAAATGAATTTTATGATAATTGTCTGACGTGCAAATTAGATATAAACCAAAAAAGGAAGTCGCGCGTCTTCCGGGGAATTCTCGAGGATTCCCGTAGCTACTGTTAGCGCAGTCTGTGGAATCCGCGGGAAGTGGCGCGAAGAGTGTGAAATCCGCGGGAAGTTGCATTCGCAGTGCGGTGTCTAGCGTGTTCGAAATAGGTTGTATGCGTACTGTGCAACAAGAAACATGGAATCAGATGACAATTTGATCTGACAAATAAGCAATAAGAAAAAAAATATCCAATTCAACCATTATTGCGAAGAAAAGATCTAGACTAAATAACTGAAAGGTTTCTATAGTTTATAGGCACAGTGGCGGGAATGCTCGAGCATTCGCGCGCCTATTTCCGCTCGACGAGCGAAATCGACGCTTCTGTTCCAATCCAGTCGGCCGCAATGTAAATTGAGTCTTATGTTGCTGTTTCGTATGGTGATTAGGTATAACCTCAAGGGTGCGTAGTCACACACACATATATTTATTTGGGATAGATGTAGATATCTATGAGCCACAGCATCCACTTAGAATCAGGTGGGATGAGAGCTCATTTGTCACAATAATTCCATAAAAAAAAATATTATTCGTCAGAAATTAATAATAATAGTGTACCGAAATTGCGTGATATTATTGATGACATAAGAAAATTTTCAAAATGATAAAAAATAATTGACATATCCCATTGGTCATCAGTAAGCTTTTGTGGCAAAGGGCCGACGATATATCTTGATGAATCGGGTGGCAGCCTTGTAATGGCTAGCGCAGTTTTAACCAAAAGCAACATTTTTTAAAATATACCGGATAAAAAGAAAAGATAGAAGAAAATGCGTCATACTACATAAGTTGTATAGAATCTTTAAATTATTTAAAAGTTGGCGAGTGTACAGCTTCAGATATGAAGATGCAACCCATTAATATATTTTTAATTAAGTTGCTTGGACAATTTAAAATAAGGTATAATGTATGAAAATGGGAGGTGTGATAAAATTTTGTTTAAAATTATAATTATTTAAGCAACCTTCATAAGAAGGAATGACGACCCGATTAAATTTGCAGGTGGTTCTTTACTGCACTTTTTGACAATCTAAGGTAGAGGTCTTTATTCGGCTGTTGAATTATGATAGGTTGTAGTGAGTGTGAGTGAGTGGCGAGTGGGATTCCAGAATAAGTGTTGGAGCTGCCAGACAATGCTCTGACGAATTGACCACGTGGTCGTCACTTTTATGCCATAAAATTAGAGTAAGGTAAAATTTTACTCAGTCAAACATAAAAAGTGAACCTCATACATTAATCTCCTATGTCTTAAATTTTAGTCTCACATTGGTCTGGGATGTATTATGAGTTTTGGGTTTATGTGGATATGTGATAACAAATACAAATGGGTTACATGGCCTTCCATCTAAGTCCTCAGAGCTGACCACACATCTGTAGTTTTTATCTTCAAAGTTGGTTACAGGTGACTATTAGGTGTAGTAACTATCGCATTTACTACGGAATGTGCTCAGAGAAATTGTTCGGATTAATTACAGCCGCTAAATTTCACCATCGCACACTGCCACAAAACTCGCGATACCATCCTTACCATCTGGATGATTGGCGGTTTACCACTGTGCAAATTATTAGAATTTTACTTCTTCGCACAACTTCTTTGTATAATCAACTACCACTGATTTTTTCGGAACGATACGATTTGGAGATCTTCAAAAAAAGTGCCTACTCTTTTGTAACAGGCCGGAAACGCATCTGCTATTCCCTGATGTTGCAGTTGTTCATGGGCGGCGGTAGTCACTTACCATCGGGTGAGCTGCATGCTCGTTTGCCCCCTCTTCTATTAAAAAAACTATTCACCATCGGGAGAACTGTAAGTTTGTTAAGTTAAGAACTTAAATTAAATCAAAAAAACGCACAATTCATAATTAGCTGCGACGAAGCCATTATGGTGAAAAAGTTAAAGGTACAGAATTAAAAGGATAAAATAGTCTTCATAAAAAAGCATATTATAGAAGCTATCGGTAATAACGGCTGTTAAGTTTTCTGTTTTATTATTCTGAGTTTACATTAACATGCGACCAGCACGCTACGTTCAATTTTTTGTAAATATGCTATTGATGACAATTTTTTTTAATTTATAAAAATCATAAAATTATTACGCATAGAATACTAGTACGTGTACCGAAAGTGAAGCAAGTAAAACTAACGCGAAACCGCGTAAGTTGGCGACGCGTCAGTGCGCAACGTCACTTCTTATGCTTCCTCTACACTACTCGCGAAGTAACTTCGACGAAGTGCTCGTCGAAGTCGATCGTAGTCCGAACAACGTGACCACACACTCGTGCTACTTCGCGAAGAGCTCAGTCGTCTTGAGTCTCCCGCACCGTTAACATGAATGACGTTCAAGAGGCAGCTGCAATATGTACCTAATTGTGTGAATAGTACGACATCAATGCGTTAACTAAATAAATAATTATGTAGAAAGTTACATATTTAATATTTATAAATAAAAAAAATATATTTATAACTGGCGTACGCCGAGTAGTGTAGTGAGACGCTTCGTGTAACTTTGGGGTACTTCGAGAAGTCCTTTGACTCTGGCGCAAAAAACCGACAGCGATCGGAAGTCGCCCGAGGCGAAGCGAGGTTGGACGAAGTGAATCGAAGTACCTCTCTACACTATTCGCCTCGTCCAACTTCGATCTACTTCGCGAGTAGTGTAGAGGAGGCATTACGGAGAAGAGCTCGCGAAAAATTGTAAAAATTACCGTTTGTGTTGTAAAATATTGTCACAACGGTTATGATAAACATAAAAGAAGTGATGGTATTACATCGCACATATAAGTTTATACATTTAGTTCATTATAAGTATGTAAAACTAAAAAAATACTTACCTAAGCTCTCATAATACAAATGTTGCTAGTTGTGGGGAAAAAAAACACAATTTTCTTTTAAAAATATTTATTTTCTATGTTTGTTTAAAACGTTTAATCGCAACGCTCTGTGTAAAACTCAAATTTTTATATATTGATACCTACTTCTCTAAGTGTTAACATTATATTAAAAATGGGTGCCTATTTAAAACTAATACGGAGTGATCAGCTAATCGCGATTCGTCGACGCCCATTTTAACGCAACTATTTTATTTTAATTGCTTTGTTTATTGACTAAGGCTACGTTTTAGAGTATAGAATATTTTTTTTTTTATTTACAACATCATGAGATTACTAATAAGAACGCCTTTACTAACCAGATGTCACTTTACACCCATTTTCTTTTTTACCAGTTGTTACGTTAGACCCAACATAGCCTTTTTTTTAAGCCTTTTTTTTTTTTTTTTTTTCCAAAAAGAAAGGTTATTAATATGTATGTACACTGATTTCTAAGCTGAGTTCAATTCGTATATACATGCTGAAATTTTAGTGGTTGTTGCCCCGCAGCCAAATTATACTATCTTGATAGTAGAGTCAATTTATTAAATTAAAAATATAACAATTAAAAAAGGGCAGATTTACAATAATAATACATCACAAGCTATTCGGGCGTCCAAACTAGTTTATTTCGTATCACTACGCTTGAGAGTTCATGTTATGAACATTTACTAGTGGCCCTTCACTGTGTAGGAAGCGCGCGGTAGCACGTACGATAAACGTAACACTACATTACGTCCAACGAATTTTTTTTAGACTTTATTATAGTAATTCGGTATAAGCTAGCCTGCACGCCCGACCTACTTGCGAGATATTGCTATTGGTTTGAGATCGCATTCGAGTTTTGTTTTTCTCGATTGTAAATCTGCCATTTTTACATCCTCATAATTTTATTTTAATAAATCTATTGTACTACTAAGGCAAAATCATTTTACTTCGGGAAAACAACCATCAAAATTTCAGCGTGTGTATTGGATCAATCTGTATGTATATCCTTTCAAATAAAAAATCTAAATTGGTTTAGAAATAGTAGAATTCTGAAGTAAAAATATTAAAAAATACACCGAATTGTAAACCTCCTCACTTTTTGAAGTCGGTCAAAATTTAACATTACTCGATGTGCTTATTGTATTCGAGCAATTTAATTATGTTTAATAATATTCTTAAATTTTATTACGTCTGCATTTTTTACCATTAATATATGTATAATAAAGTTGTATTAGTACCATCATTATCGTGTTTATTTTATTCCATTTTATATTCTCATAAAATACATCTTCGTACGTAATACGTAATCTTTATTATATCGATTTTTTAAAATTAATCAAAAAATAGTGATTTGCACAATTTGATTGCAAACGCCAGAAACTGATATCACTGAATGGCGTGTATGTGTGCGTGTGACGAGCGTAGGCACATTCGACTTGCGCCCACTAACATAATGACCTTGCATCATTTTAACGCTCGTGTTTTGTACTAGACTGCGTTTCTATGCGTAATAATTCTATGATAAAAATGTTTTGCCACGTTCGGAAAATCTTGAATCTTCTTTTTTATCGTCATATCCATTTGAGAACTGTTACGACGATAGAACCGAATATATGGTGGCAGCGTTGGAGAATCCATCACCCCATTTTCTTATTTGAGTGTCGTAAGACGTAAATATAGGAAATGCCAGGAAGACCTCATTGATTCTAATAGATGGCAGCATAACCCGTATAACTATCCGTTTATACAAGATGGCCCATAAGTCATTAGAAATGTAAATTTGGAATAAAATACAAAAGGTGCGCATGAGTGGCGCGCGCGGTGCGGGGGGAGTTTTCTGGGAATTCAGTCGCCATGGAGCATTTCACCGGTGCGGACCGTGCATTTTGTGTGCGCGAGTTTTATCGAAACAATGATTCGGCTACCATTGCGCGGCGTAAATTTCGAGAATATCAGAATTGACGCAACTTTAAAGACATTCCAAGTGTTCAAACGATTAAGAACTGGGTTATTAAGTTCGAAGAGAGTGGTTCGACGTTGGATAAACAACGGTCAGGTCGACCAAGGACATCACGAACGGAAGAAAACATCGATGTAGTGAAACACTCAATTCGTGAAAATCCTACCCAGTCTACTCGTAAGCGTTCCAGTGCATTAAACTTACCCAGAACATCGTTACAGCGAATTTTAAAGAAAGATTTACATCTTGACCCGTACAAGATTCAGTTAGTACAGGAATTAAAACATACTGACACCATCCACAGACTAAATTTCGCAAATGAAATGTTGAACCGCTTTACTTCGTTTAATAACGTGTTATTCTCTGATGAGGCTCACTTTCACATCAACGGCCATGTCAATAAGCAAAATTGTCGCTACTGGAGTGCGAAAATCCAAATCGCAAACATCAAAAACCCTTACATAGCCCTAAAGTGACAGTTTGGGCGGCTATGTCAGCGCATGGCATTATAGGCCCTTACTTTTTTGAGGACGGCAGAGGCCGCGCGCTTACTGTTACTTCACAACGGTATGTAGCTATGATCCAGGACTTTTTTACACCAGAGTTGCAGAATTTTCCAGGCTTCAATACGCGGACCTGGTTTCAACAAGATGGAGCAACTGCCCATAACTCTAACGTCGCTATGCCGGTCGTCCATCAACTTTTCCCTAATAAAGTGATCTCTCGAAGAGGAGATATTCCTTGGCCACCACGTAGTCCAGATCTGACCCCAATGGACTTTTTCTTATGGGGTTATCTTAAGACTAAAGTGTACGAAACCAACCCGCGGACAATTGACGTCCTGAAAGAAAATATCCAAAGAGAAATGGCAAACATTACAGAGGTTACTTGCTGCGCAGTGATGGATAATTTTAAACGTCGCTTACAGGAGTGTCGCGATCGTAACGGATTATATTTAGATGATGTAATTTTCAAAAAAAATAATTCCCATTTTATAATGATTATGACAAAATAAAAACCTTTTTCATAATGTCATTAGATTTTTTTTAATTATTTTTTTACATTTCAAGGGACTTATGGGCCACCCTGTATATAACATAAAGCATCCAAACTGGCGACTGGCAACTGCGTCAAAGGCGCGATACGTCAGGCACTGTAATCGTCAATCTATCTGCCAAGTTCGTTAAGGCGACTCCTTTCTCAACGAAAGAAACTCATGTCCAGCTGTGGATAATGATGAAAAAACAAATGACTAATTTGTTGTGAAAATAACGCTTACAAGATTATAGACGAGAGTCCGGATAAAATTATTCGCAATAATCCAATTTCTTACAAAACTCGTTCGGCTTCGAGCTCGTAGCAATAACTAAAGCGTTTACGATGTCCCAAGAAGTAAGACATCGAGAACTTAGTTAGGAAGTTCGGAATTCTTTTTCCCACAAACTTTCTTCGAATTTGTTAACAAACAAAATAATTAAAGAAAAACACAGTTTTACTTGTTTTCTCATAGGTGATCACTCAATCACATTGCAATATAACTTCATATTTATATATTAGGAAAGAATATTATGTTTCGATACTTTATTAGGCTTATATTTTGTATGGACGATCTTAGTAAGAAAAAAACGGGACAATTAAGTTAAATCCTTCCTACCACAGAACGTACCGGCAGTTAACTTTTACGAGCTGATGAAGAAAAAGAATAATTTATCTATTTGATTGTTTACTTGTTTCGTTTTTTAATTCCTTAAGCAGGTAGATATAAGTTATAAACCATCTAAGTAAGCGACTAGAAATGTTGTAGATTAGCATTTGCTCTTCAGCAGTATATATTTTTATTTTGTGCGCTCAACAATGCAGGTCTAATAAGACCAGTATCACTGCAACCAGTAAGATTTATTGTGATCTCTGATATGGTTATAGTTCACTGTTAAGCTATATAACTTCAATGACTTGAAGGAGCTGTTTAGCTGTGAGCAATTTCACTATTGCTGGGCTAAGTACGTAGCTTCCCAGATTAGTATAACGTTTGCGTATTAAGGTTCCATGATCAGTTAGGATGTTTAGGGGCATTTCTTCCGTTCAAGAACAGAATAATCACATCCTTCATTCTTACTTATTTCCAAAATTAACATATGCTTTTTTAAACAACAATTTGCAGTGAGGGATCTTGCCTTAATATGCATTTATTCTTACTTAATTCAATGGCTTTTGGAGCGAATTTACGATCATACGTCCGGATTAACATCTAAGAAAGTTGTGCATCAAACTAGATCTTAAATTATTTATTGTGATAATTATTAATTGTGTTTTAAGGGACAATCAAGTCAGGCTTTTTATAATTCCATAAAAAAGCTCCTGTCTTAATTATGTACTCAGCAGGATAACTGAAATATCAATATTGATCACCCACTATAATATTAATATTTTAAAGTCCTCAAGATCTATGACTTTCCAAAACCGTGTCACGTCACTTGTCCATACACACTTTGCTAGACAAGCGGGTATGTAAATGCAAAGCCGATATAGAGGCACTATTAATGTTGTCAGGAATCTATCATCCAGTCTGGGAAATTTTAGTTCTAAGGTATTAGAAGGTTTTTTTGCCATGAGTTGTCGTCAATAATCGGAGTTCACCACCATACTAATCTCATTTGGAAAAAACCCTCTCTTTACCCTTCAGACAGGAACACGGATGTGCACGTTTTGTGATGGCAGTAATAGGCAGCAAGAGGGTGGTACTTATCCAAACAGACTTCATGGCAGAACAAGCCCAATACTTAAAACAGTTATACAAAAACACCGCTTGCGTAAAGAAGTTTGATGAAATGAAAATAGCAATATTTTTACCCTATATCACTTCCACAACTAAGATGAATTCCATGTGTTAAAGCGAAAATCCATCAAGCCGTTGAAGTACATAGCAAGGTAAAGAAGTAGACATACATATATACATTCAAACACTTGAGAAATATTACCTTCCTTCTGGGGCTTGCGTTAAAAGAGTGCTACAATTTAATACCACTTACCGTCATGAGGGTTATTACTGGCTGGGCTACTGTTTTTCGCAAACACAACATCGCTCACAACACGTCCAGGAGGCATAGTGAGATAACGATGTGTTGTGCGTTAAGTAAAATAAGTTTCCGTTAAAAATTATACTTACTTTATACTTTATATGTGATGTATATATACAATAATCATTTTCATTAAATAAATGAGTTCTCTTTCTTTCTTTCATATTTATAAATAAAACTAGCGATCCGCTCAGGCTTTGCACGTGTGAATTCTGAATCTCGACAACAGCGCTACCTACCGGCTCCAATTGAAGCTAAACTAACCAAAGACCCACTTAAACATATACAATAATTATTTTCATCAATCGAGTCAATCGGTTGAGCCAATATCGAGTTATGGCGAGAATAACGCACGTCAATTGATTTTATAAACATATACTAGCTGGCCAGGCAGACGTTGTTCTGCCCTTTCCGACGACCATTTGTCCTTCAAAAAAACCTTAAGCTCGCAATAAAAATATTAAGGGTCACTTATCGGGATAAAAACTATCCTATCTCTCAAGTTGGACCAAACTGCACACACTGTTCAAAATTTCATTGAAATCAGTTCAGTAGTTTAGGAGTTCATCGCGGACAAACAATGTGACACGTAATTTTTATATATAAAGATAGATATTGTGTGTATTGTTCAATAACCGTTGACGTCACTTACCACGTTAGGAAAAAGTGTCTGCTGACGTCGATAAAGTAAGCGTTCAATGTGGCACGCTCAAAGAAAGGGTTGATTTCCGTGATCGCTTTTGATTCCACCCTGGTAGCACAAAATAAAATAACAAGTTGCTTTTTAATAAAAATTAGCTTTTTCGTGATTACTTCCACGTAGAACTCAAACAAAAAAAAACCTTTTTAAATATAGTCTTTTGATAAGTAGTTCAACTATCGGAAACCACTCTACACTTAGTTTTTTTTTTGCTTTTATCTAATGACCAATGTACATTATGGGAAAATGATTAGAATAAAAATGGAATATATATTAATTTAACGTAAAAAGACCTTAACACCTTATCCTTTAACACTATACTTTTGTTGTTAAATGTTGTTGAATAAAGGATATAGTAAAGATCGCTTTCGCATTAAAACTTTTAGAGATAAAAGATGTAAGGGCCTTTTTGTGTAAAAGTGCAAACCAAAAAAGCTTTATTTGAAACTTTTTATATTTCTTACGGTTAATATGATAATCACTAAAAACCATTTATTTTATAATATTTTCGACTTTCCAAAAAAATCATACATGTTTTTTGAATAAAATATAACCAAGATCACTCCTGGCACTCATCTCTATCTCCTTTTAAAGTATCATCCTAATTTGTATAGCCATTTCAAACATTAACCAAACAGACAGACAGATAGACAGACGAAAAAATTAAAAAGGTTATTCATATCTTAATAGTATGCAAATAAACATCCTAAGCCTATTAGAATTCAGTTATTTTGATATTACAGATAAACACCTCAATTTTATTTATTTCTATTTATTAGATAAGGAACCCGGCTGCAGAAACCTCTAATGAAATTTATAACAATGCGTTTTTAAATGTACCCTTCAAGCAAAAAACTTGATATGTTTTTAGCGACATATTGCTATTTTTATTCCTCTTCATCAATCTGTGTAAGTCAACTGCTAGGCGTGGGCCCATCTCGTATTAGAGAGGATTTGCTTTAATTGTCAAATGTTTTGCACTTTTGATGCTGCTGTCCGTTGACGGTACGCGTATTTGCATTTTGACTATAAATTGTGGCTCATGAGTCCCTAGCGACAAAGTCAACTCTAACTACACTTCAAACTTTAAATTTAACCATTTTCGTCACATCCTGTAGCCATCAAACAACTACAATAAGTCACAAAAGAACAGGCGAACACATACATATTAAGATGCGAATAATCATACATACATATACAAGGAGGATTTATTAGCGTGAGAAAAAAAAGGTGTAATAGGTGAACGGAGTAGAATATGTAATAACTCTTGTAAAAATCTGAAGCATAGATATTTTTTTTTTAAATTAATTGCTTTTTCATTGACATTTCAATAAATACTTCTAATTTGAAGTAAACTTATTACCAAGCCTCCGGTCAAGGACCAGAAGGTTACAAATTTATCAACTCTTGCCACGAGAACAGTTGAAATTTCGTTATTTTAATCGTTCTTTTTAAATTTCAAAAAAAAAGTTTGCAGACGCGTTTGCATCCGCAGTTTTATTTTTATTTTCAGTTATTAGGAAGACGCTGCTACCCATCGCCTGGTTCATTTCTGTCTGTCGCGTGTTACTACCCCCACGGGATAATATGGAGTAATGGATATTCTTAAGCCGCCACTACACGATCAATATCACTTTGCTCCGAATTAATTATTTCTCATAGAGGCAATTTTATAAATTCAAAACAATTTTTGGTCCTGTCAATCAATGGACTAAAAGGATTACGGTAGGTAAAACGTGTGACGCCCCTATTCAATTATAGATTACATCAATATGCTCGCATGACACGGAAGCATCACGAAGCCACATTGTAATCGGGGTAATTTAATTAAAAGATACTAATATCTTTATACACATTACGAATATATGCTTACACAGAAAAATATAGTTCAAAACTAAAATGTATACAATTTTTATGTATTCCTTTTTACTATATTATAAATATTAAATAAATTACCAAAGCATAGAAAGGAGGCGAAACCAATAAATATTTATAAAATCTATTACAACAATTTCTGCAATAAATACTTAGTAACTACGCTCACGTAACTATTCTAGTACAATATTCTGTAGACATGTGTCTTTTCATCACATCAGTTACAGAAAGAATATCAAATAGGTAAATAAGTTTAAATAACGCCTTAATCTTCGTTTATATTACAACACCGCGCAAGTAAATTCTGCCAACTTTTCAGGAGAGACAAAAAACCTTGATATTTATTGTTTTCACGTCCAGGTAGGTAATTTAGGGTTCGAAATGGTTGTAGTATGTATAAGGAATCATTTAAATACGCAAAGGAGCTACTATTTTTACAGTACTTTGAAAGAAATGACTTGTGCGGTATTTTGCTGTAGATGAATTGGACATAGGCTGTGTTGGCTAACTACGTACCCATCATCACCATTACAGCCTTTCATAAGTCCACTGCTGAACATAGGCCTCTCCCAAGAAATGCCACAAAGCACGGTCCTGAGCCACCTGCATCCATCGACTTCCTGCATGCCTTACCAGGTCGTCACTCCATCTCGTGGGGGGTCGCCCTACACTTCGCCTACCGGTACGAGGCTGCTACTCGAGAACCTTTCTTCCCCATCGGTTGTCGGTTCTTCGAGCTATATGGCCAGCCCACTGCCACTTCAGCTTACTAATCCGTTGGGCTAGGTCGGTTACTCTAGTTCTACTGAGGATATCCTCATTTCTAAGTTTATCATGCAGAGAAACTCCGAGCATAGCCCTCTCCATAGCTCGCTCATTCGGCCAGCTGTGAAGGACCACGTCTCAGTTCCGTAAGTCATCACTGGCAACGCGCACTGGTTGTACAATTTCCTTTTAAGGTTTTGGGGTATGTCTGACGAGAAGATGTGGCGTAGCTTCCCGAACGCTGCCCAGCCGTGTTGAATCCATCGATTGACCTCTCGGTCGAAGTTGGACTTACCTAGTGGGACTATTTGTCCCAGGTAAACGTACTCGTCAACAACTTCGATCTTAGTGCTCCCAACAACTACCGGCACAGGTGTGACATGGACATTAAACATAATCTTTGTTTTGTCCATGTTCATATTAAGACCTATCCGTTGAGAGACACTATTGAGGTCATTGAGCATAGTGATTCGGTCCTCCAGCGATTCTGCCATAAGGACTATATCGTCGGCAAATTGAAAGTGAGTGACGTACTCGTTATTGATGTTGATACCGTATCCTTTCCAGTCCAGAAGCTTGAAAACTTCTTCCAATGCAGCGGTGAAGAGTTTCGGGGATATGACGTCACCCTGTCTTACACCTCTCTGCAATTGGATAGGTTTCGTACTCTGGTTCTGTACTCGGATAGCCATCGTAGCTCTACTGTACAAGTACTTCAGCACTTCGATATACCGACAGTCAACTTGGCACCGCTGAAGGGACTGCAGCACCGCCAAATTTCGACGGAATCAAAGGCTTTCTCATAGTCCACATACGCCAGACATAGTGGCAAATTGTACTCTTCGGACTTCTGTACAATTTGCCGTAGTGTATGTATGTGGTCTATGGTACTAAAGCCCTTTCGGAAACCGGCTTGTTCGGGAGGCTGGAAGTCGTCAAGTCTGCGCGCGAGACGATTCGTAATGACTCTCGAAAACAGCACGTAGACGCGGCTCAGAAGGGAAATCGGTCTGTAGTTCTTCAAGAGAGCATTGTCACCTTTCTTGAAGAACAAGACCACCGCACTTCTGCTCCAAGCCTCCGATGTAATGCCACCATGGAGGACGGAATTAAAGAGCTTCTGAATGACTTCAAGTACCGGGCTTCCACTAGCTTTCAGAAGCTCCGCTGTAATTCCATCCTCGCCCGGGGCCTTACCGTTTTTTAAAGTGCTGGAGAGCCATTCTAATCTCGCTCAGACAAACGTCCGGGATATCTTCGGAATAGTGTCGGATAGACTCGCTCTTGGATCGTTACTCACACTTGCGTGTGGCTCCAACGATGACGTGTACAGCTGCCCATAGAACCTCTCAATCTCACTCAAAATCTCAGGTGTCCTGGAAACGATGGTGCCACATTCTGTCTTCAGCTTTGACAGTTGGCTCTTTCTGGCAGACAGATCTCTGGCAAAGACTTTGGAGCTTTGGTTCCGCTCGATCGCTTCTTCAATACGAGCTGTATTGAAGTTGCGTAAGTCCCGCCGCATGCATTTGGAGATCTGTCTGGTCAGATACCTATCTGCTGTCAAGTCTGTAGAAGAATGTAGCTTGATCTCCCGTCTAACAGCCATGAGATTGAGAGTGTGATCAGAGAGTTTTTGTGTTCTTCTACGGCGGGTCTTGCAGAACTTAGCTCCGACCGCATGGACAGTTTCCACGAGCTTGTCATTCATATCGTCCACTTCATTGCAGTCTTCTAGGCACTAAAAACGGTTTTATAACTCGATCTGAAAGGTTTCGGGACTTTGGAACAGAGCACGAGGGGGACGGAGCGTTGACTTCATAAGACAAGACCTCTCCAACTTAACGTTTAGGTTCAGTGTGCCTCTAACCATTCGGTGATCGCTACCAGTTTTCACCCTCGCGATCACTGAGACATCACTAAACAGTTGTCGTCTGGTCGTCATAATGAAGTCAATCTCATTTTTTGTCGAACCGTCGGGGCTCAAACAGGTCCACTTCCTGTGGGGCCGCTTCTGGAAGAAAGAGTCCATCATGAAGAGTCCTTCTTTCTCCATGAAGTCGGCCAGCTGCTGGCCCCTTGGGTTCCGTTGCCCAATTCCAAATTTTCCTACTTTCAGCTCAACGTTCTCTCTTATGCCTAGTTTTGCATTGAAGTCTCCCATTAACATCAAATATTGGGTTTTGGAGGAATGCATGGCGCTAGAGATATCCTCATACATTTCCTCCACCTCCTCATCAGGGTGTGCCGAGTTTGGTGCGTAAACCTCTATGACCTTCAGCGAATACCGTTTGGTGATTCTGGGTATAAGGTACGCAACCCTCGTCGACACACTCCCGATCTTTACAACGTTGTTAACGAGAGACTTGTGGACGATAAATCCGACACCTCTTTGGGACAGATGGTCGCCCTCCCGTTGATAGAGCAAGTTGGCGGGTTCGAAGATTACCCTGTCATCCCCCTCTCTTCGCACTTCGGATAATCCTATAATATGCCAGCGCAACTTCTCTATCTCTTCTTCCAGCTCCACGATCTTCTCGTCAGTCCTCAGGGTGCGTGCGTTGTACGTTGCCAGGTCGAGTCGTCTAAGGTGGCAATCGAACCTCCACCGAAGATTCATAGCACCCCCTGCCACGCCGTTACCATGGTCGCCACCGTAGCCAGGAATAGCGGGTCGCCGGGGACTTTAATCATTCGGGGGTATTTGCCATAGTTACCACGCTTGGCGAGCGGCTTGACAACCTCAGTTTTTTTATTGTAATTTTGGCTATTATAAGGAAGATGCTGCTGCCCATCTCCTGCCTGTTTCCCTTTAGTCGCCTTTTACGACACCCACGGGAGGATATGGGGTAGTGGATATTCTTGACCGCCACTACACGGCATTACGTTACTAGTAAAAACAAAAACCTTACCAACGAATCGGACTTTTATTTGAAATAATAATTATTATCGTTACATTCTTTATGAATAAAACATTTCAAAGATGAGGTAAATCATGATAAAATTTATGACATGAAGCAGGTATGACAGTTCAACAAACAGAAATCCTTTAAGTCCAGATATTTTCGATACGAAATTGGCAATCTAGCTGCATTCAAATTTGGTAGAGTGCATAATGGTTTTATTTTACTAAGAGGCATGTGTCTTTGTGGTATAGGCTTTACCTCATCTTCGAAATCAAGTTTACACCATATTGTACCATCTGGCTTAGACTCCAACATGCGCAAATCAGTGACTTTAGGGTCACCTGCTTTCTTGCCAGGACGTATAGATTTGTACACTAAATCTTTGGAAAAATCCATGAAAAGGTATATTCTAACAGCTTTGCATCATAAGGCGCAAAGTTTGTTCTTGCTTTTTTCGTATAGTCCATGTATTGCTGCGGTAAGTAAATTTCTATAATTTACATTCGATTGCGCTGTGTACAGAATCGCATTCCATTTAAGTGTGTCCTTTTTCTAAACACTTTTGGACTATCACCACCTTTTTTTCATTAGCTAAACGTAAAAGTGCATTACTGAACGTGGAATTGCGATTCTGTACACAGCACCCATCTTAATATAATATGACAGGCGTTGACTTTCTGCTTAAAGTTCATTGTAAATGGTCCACCAAACATATAGCATAAACTGAAGCCTCGAGAGTGCCGTTTGATTCGTCAAACCAATAGCATAACACATCTTTAATACTCAAATTATACAATGTAAAATTATGAACACATAGTTTTGTTTTGTAATAAATAGCACTTATTTGAAGAAATGGGGCCAGTTTAACCGATTTAATATCTTGCGTAAAGAGATGAAATTTTCCAGCGTCTGCTAAAGATTTATTTATTGATTTTTGTTTTCTCGCATTATCTCTTTTTGCAATATGTTGCATATAAACTTCATCGCTGATATTTTCTGTTTTTTGAACTCCACAAACGTCGCACTGGTCTTTTTTAGAACGGAAAAGACTGAGATTGAGCTTTAAAAATGTGAAAATAGTTTTCGACAAACGAGTACGCATGAATTTAATTCTCACGATTGCTTATATTTTAATAAAGATCAGACATATTTTCAAACACCGGTTCTAAATAAGCCTTAGACATGCTTACCCAACAATAATGGGATAACATGGTTGGTAGACTGGTTAGAAAATTTCTTAAAAAAATCAACGTCTTTAATCTTTTCGGAACCTTTGCGTCCTTTCTGGAATGTGGATGAATCAGGTGGCATAGCACAGTCAGTTTCTCGAAACCAATATCTAATAAACCATTCCTTGACTCCTAGTGTTACAAGAAACATTTTTTTCGCAGACTTAAAGTCGTTTATTGTCTATAGTTAAAAAATATTCGCAGCTTTCTGTTCTTTTAAATCTACACTTTTAACTACTTTTTTCCACATTCATAACGTGAGAGCAAACAAATGCTCTACGTTGCTCCCAAGACATTCGTTTCCAAAAAACATTAAATAAATTATTGCATGATTCCTGACTTAACTACATTCTCTTAAATTAGATTTTAAACAAAACGAAGAGTTGCATGAAAGATTCATGTGCCTAGCTGGCTTAAGTACGAGTACATTGTGCATGACCTTAAAGTTATCATAGTTCGTCGAAGCTGTAATCACTAATATCATCCAAGTTATCCTGCATGACGAATAACTGTAACAATAATGATCAATGTTGCAACAGCGCTCAAGTACGAAAACTGATTTTTTTTTATAGAATAGGGGGCAAATGAGCATGCGGCTCACCTGATGGTAAGTGACTACCGCCGCCCATGAACAACCGTAACACCAGGGGAATTGCAGATGCGTTGCCGACCTTTTAGAAAGGTGTAAGCTCTTTTCTTGAAGGTTCCTAAGTCGTATCGGTCCGGAAAATTCGCTGGTGGTAATTGATTCCACAAGGAAGTTGTGCGAGGGAGAAAACTTCTTCTAAATCGAACAGTGGTGGACCGCCAATTATCCAGATGGTATGGATGGTAACGCGAGTTTTGTCGCAATTTGCGGTGGTGAAATTGAGCGGCTGGAATTAGTCCGAACAATTCCTCAGAGCACTCCCCGTGATAGATGCGATAAAATACGCAAAGAGATGCAACATCTCTACGCAGTGCCATTGTATCGAGCCGATTAGAAAGAACTCGGTTGTCGACGATTCGAACCGCTCTGCGCTGGATGCGGTCAAGTGTAAGGAGCTGGCACTGGGGTGCCCCGGTCCCAGAGATTAGAACAGTATTCCATGTGGGGCCGAACTTGCGCTTTGTAAAGTTGCAAGCGATGTGCTAGTATGAAATACAGTCTCACTCTGCTGAGCACGCCAAGCTTTTTAGAGGCCAATTTCGCCTTCCCTTCCAAGTGACCACGAAACTGCACACTATTCGATATGTCGACGCCAAGGATTCCGATACTGGCTGAGGCAGCAAGGGGAGTGCCTTGAAACTGAGGAGATACGACAAAGGGCTTCTTTTTAGCGGTAAACGCGCAAACTTTTGTTTTCTGGGGATTGAACTGGGCTAGATTTAGTCGGCCCCAATCCGAGACTTTGTTAAGCAAAGACTCGACTTCAGACACAAGTTTGTCCCGGTACTGGGCAATGTTTTCCCGATAAATATTGGCACGGCCGGTATAGTAGGCATCACCAGTGCTGTCGTCTGCATAGCAATGAATGCTACCAGTTAGCAACATATCATTGATATGCAGGAGAAACAGCGTTGGTGATAGCACGCAGCCTTGTGGAACACCAGCGTTGAAAGGCTTGAAATCAGAGCATGCACCGTCTACTACGACCTTGATGTTCCGATCGGCAAGGAAACTGGTGATCCATTTGTACAATTTCTCGGGAAGCCCATAGGAAGGAAGCTTCGTAAGAAGCGCTTTGTGCCAGACCTGATCGAAGGCCTTCGCTATGTCCAAACTAACGGCCAATGCCTCCTCCTTGGACTCTACTGCCTAAAATGATTATAGTAAACACCGTTTTAATAAGTATCAGCAAAAAATACTAAATTTAAGTAAATTTATGGATATTTTTAGACAAATTATCACTCAATTTCATTTAAAAACATACTGAAATCGTTTATTAATTGCGGAGCAACAAGTAGTCACCAAAAATAGTATGGCGGAATGAAGACTTACGTGGTGTTGACGAACTAACGGACTTACGTGGTGTCACAATTTTTTGAATATCGCGTTCTTATTTGTGGAAAAGTAAAGTTTTCCATAGGTAGGTCGAAGCGCGCGAAAAATCTTTATCCAATTATATCAAAATTATGACAACCGCCAAAATCGACTTACGCGGTGTTATTATACTGGGTGGACCACCCAGTTTAATTATATAAGTATTTTCCTTTATATAATACTGGAAGATATTTTAGCATATTATGGAATAAGTTGAACCCTTGTACGAACTCACTATATTTTGACTGTTTATTTATCTTTTTGTGTGAACACAAATAAATAAATAAAACATTGCCTTACAAGAGAAACTTACATTGCTACAAAATTTATACATTTTATGCAGTGATCGTAAAACATTCTGAGGTATTATAATTCTAACATTTATTTTGTCTATAATGTATTAGATATACAAAACGTCGTTTATACAGGCTGGTCCAAAAGGTGACGTCCAAAAATTTTTTTGGAATGCTGACCTTTCGGGCTACATGAAAATACCCCATGTATGTTCCGCGATTTTTCTTAGTCTACGAGATATGATTTTTTGTATTATTTTAAAAAATGTCGACTTAGCGATTCAAATTTTTTTTTCTTGGAAATTCTGCTCTCTTTTCTACTTTTTTTATTCTTAGCATAGTCTTCATGAGTTGGAATCTTTGAAAAAAAAAATAAGCCGCCTACCATTAAAACAAATTGCAAAAATTTTAATCGAAAACAAATTATGCAGATATGATTGAATCAAAGTTTAATTTTGAAATTTAAACTAAAAATTAAATAATGAGTTCCATGACTTTAAAGTGATTTTAGAAACTTTGCAAGACCCTAAGCTTTAATTATAATCAAAAAAACTGGTGGTCAATGGACCTTGTTTAGCCGTAATCAGTCTCTAATTGCACAGAGGCGAAAATTTTCAACATTATTATTTAATCACCTTATTTCTAAAAATAATTAGGTTCGCCATAGAATCTAATCAAATGAAATAAAATAAAATGAAATTTAAATCTTCGGGTTAGGGATAGTACCACTTTAGTAAGTAGCACAGATGGGTCACAAAAAACAACGAATTTCCCTCAATGTTAATGAGATAATGAATAATAATAGTAATAGGCAGGTAGACGGTTGCAGATCACAAAAAATACCACGTGTCGAACAAAGGAAGCAGGAGTGAGAAATACTGTGTCGTGTGTAGCGCGCTCTCTCGCTCTGGCCATAGCTTGCGCGCATAAGGCGACAGGCGTAGCCTCAGTCATAGAGTGCCTCAGTTGTTCACAGCTATCGCTCGCGTCACTACTACTCCTGTTTTTGTTTTCGATACTTCCTAATTTACCACGACTGCTTGCTAACTGGATTCTGTTTCGCCTTATAACTGATTTGACTGTGCTTGTGATTGATTACCTTGTGATTCGGATTTTTGTGTTGCAAAATGAGTTATTCTTTGAAGGAATATGCAGAAATGCATTATTTTTACGGCGTTGCCCAAGGCAATGGCCATTTAGCGGCAAGGCTTTACCGAGAGAAACTAGAACGGCAAGGAGAAGAACGGGAACTTTATCCCGATCACAGAGTGTTCATAAATACACATAATACATTTATGGACGGACGAATTCCGGGACGCAGTTCCCACGAAGGAGTACCCAGAGTGGATCCAGATGTCAGAGATGAAGTCGTGGAACAAGTGCAAAGATATCCTTTTACTAGCACCAGAGCTATTACGAGAACGACTGGGGTACCACGAACCTCAGTTATAAGGATACTTAAGTCAGGAAAGTTCATTTTGTCTTTAAAACTTTTACTTTGACACCGTATTAAAGCGCACCTTTGAATAGCGACGAGCGATCAATTTATTTTAATTACTGATGTTGGGCAAAAACCACATTTCATGGAATAAAAACAGTGATTCCTGGAAGTACAATTTCGTTTTTTTTTCAGAGGGATACCACGTTTATCATATTCAACGCGTCCAAAAATTGCATCCTGCAGATTATTCAAGACGGGTGACTTTTTGTCGAACAAGGCTGGAAAGAACTGCGGAGGATCTAGGTTTTATTGATAAAATTCTGTGGACAGACGAGTCTAGATTTGAAAGAACAGGAGTCTTCAATATCCACAATTACCATAGTTGGGCTGTTGAAAACCCACACAAGGCAAGGCCTTCAAATTTTCAAACACATTAAAGTGTAAACTTGTGGTCAGGAATTTTGAACGGGGAACTTATAGGACCTTTTGAATTGCTTGCTAGGTTAAACGGAGCCCAATATTTAGACTTTTTACAAAACAATTTAAACGGATTATCAGGCGATATAAACTTATTGACAAGAAGGGATATGATTTACCAAAATGATGGTGCTCCTTGCCACTATGCTAGAGAGGTACGGGAGCACCTTAATCAAAGATTCCCCAATAGATGGATTGGGCGTGGCGGACCAATTCATAGGCCTGCACGTTGACCAGATTTGAACCCCATAGATTTCTTTCTCTGGGGATATTACAAAGAGATGGTTTACGCAAGCGAAACAAACACCGAAGCAGAACTGCGAGATAAATTAACGGAGGCATAAATTAAAATCAGACAATATTCAAATGCTTTTAGAAGACTGAAACAAAATTTTCTAAGGCGTTGTAGACTGTGTATTGAAGTGGAGGGGGGGGGGGGGGGGTACTTTGAGAATTGGTTGTAAAATTTTTGTTGTATTAAAAAACCAAATTGTTTTATTTATTATGAAAGATTATGACATACCATGAAAATCTAATTATCCTTAGTGATAAACAATAGGTTTATAATAAAACGATTATTTTTGAACTTTTTGGCTCTGTGCAATTAAAGGCCGACTAGGGCTAAAAAAGGGCCATTGACCACCACTTTTTTGTATTATTACTAAAGCTTAGGGTCTTGCAAAGTTTATAAAATTACTTTAAAGTCATGGAACTCATTAGTTAATTTTTAGTTTAAATTTCAAAATTAAACTTTGATTCAATCATATCTGCATAATTTGTTTTCGATTAAAATTTTTGCAATTTGTATTAATGGTAGGCAGCTTATTTTTTATGTCAAAGAGTCCAACTCATGAAAACTACGCTAAGAATAAAAAAAGTAGAAAAGAGAGCAGAATTTCCACGAAAAAAAATTTTTGAATCGCTAAGTCGACATTTTTCAAAATAATACAAAAAAAATCATATCTCGTAAACTAAGAAACATTGCGGAACATACATGTGGTATTTTCATGTATCCCGAAAGGTCAGCATTCCAAAAAAAAATTTTGGACGTCACCTTTTGGACCAGCCTGTATAAACGACGTTTTGTATATTTAATACATTATAGACAAAATAAATGTTAGAATTATATTACCTCAGAATGTTTTACGATCACTGCATAAAATGTATAAATTTTGTAGCAATGTAAGTTTCTCTTGTAAGGCAATGTTTTATTTATTTATTTGTGTTCACACAAAAAGATAAATAAACAGTCAAAATATAGTGAGTTCGTACAAGGGTTCAACTTATTCCATAATATACTAAAATATCTTCCAGTATTATATAAAGGAAAATAATATATTAAATAGACAAACTTAATGCGTACATTATTACTACTAATGAATAAATAATATATATATAATGTTTTGTTAATTATATTAAATAATACAGTTATACATATTAATTAAAAATATACAAAGAAATTATCTCTTACACGTTTCTAAATTGCCAATAAAGTTTCGGAACCTCTTATAATCAGCGGTACTGTGTTTCAAAACACACCACGCGGTAAGACAGAAAAGAAATAGGAGAAAAAAATAGAATTATGTAAGGGAAAATTAAAAAGAGTTTTAACAAGGGATCTGCATGGTTCATCTGAAGGATGCGTAAAAGAAATCCGGCTTCTAAGTTATTAGGGAGAGGAGACATAACAATCGAGTGTTCCTACGAAGTCGAGTTGGGAGCCACTTGAGTTGCTTGCGAAATTGACATATTCAGTTGTGCCTAATGTTTTAATTATTTTGAAAAATAAATAACTTTGTTAACCGTAACTGTTTTATTTATCATTCGTTACTGACTATTAAAGTCCAGAGCTCAACATAGGCCCCTTCTATAGATTACGTCATAGGGGGAAATTTGCCATAGTTGCCACGCTCTGCAGCTGGGTTGGCAAGCTCAGTTTTTTTTAATTGCTACTACGTTCTCATCAGGAAGAGTTGCTGCCCATATCCTATTTTAGGTTCCCCCACTCTTCTCTTATGGTCATGGTGCCTTCCCCTGGTGTTGTAGTTTCTATTAAGCAGCGATATGCACTTACCATCAGGTGAACCGCATGCTCTGCTCGCTTGCTCTCTCGTATAAACTTTTTGATAAAAAAAACCGTGAAAGGCCGTAGGATATATAGCTATTTACTGTGATTAAAACCCTACACTAGGATTTTCTCATGTATCCTGGAGACAGTTTACGTACATAAAGGACAATGTCCAGAATTGCCCTGTGTAACGAAAGCAACGTGGTAGAGCCAAGCTGCAGCTATATTATAGTTGTAGCACGAATGGGTCGGCTCGACCGGGGAAGAACGACGCTCTCGCAGAATACCAGCGTAAAATAGCAGCTTGACGCTGCTGTGTTTTGTATGGTGAGTGTAGAGAACCGGAGACTCTTTTTACTGGAAACTAGGCATTCCATCTTAGTCCTCACGGGTGACAACGCATCTGCATTTTGATTCTTAATCGAAGATAGATGTAGATGGCCACAGCAACCACTTACCATCAGGTGGACTGTGTGCTCGTTTGTCACCCTTATCCTATAAAAAAAAGCATCGGACATACACGATAATTAATTGTCTATATTATTATTTTAGTTGCATTACTTTTACTCGTATAACACAGACTCGCTGCATACCAAAATGAACATTAAAAAGTTTTCTACTCCACTAATAATATTAATCGCTGCCATCTTCGTCAAACATCGTGTGGTGTCGAAAAATGATTTGGGATGTCTAATTGATTGTAATCAATTTTTGAATTTATAATGAACTTTACCATATTTTTAATCTTAATTACATTTTGAATTTATTTCGAATAAAGTTGCAATAAAAAAGCTACAATAAAAACACAAAATTATCATTTCTTTATATTTTTAAATATTATTCCCTTAAAGTATAATTTAAAAACCTACTATACCTAGTGAATGAGGTCATACTCGATTTGAATAGGTAGTTAGAATAATTCTGAAGGAAAATATTCGTAAAGATTCAGGATTTTCTAATGATTGTTTAAAAAGGAATGTATTTTATTTCTTACTAATCCATAACTTACGAGTTTACGACAATTAATATAAAAAAAACACTTATCGTTACTGTATTAATTATAAATGTGTTCTTAAAAAAGAACAACATTGCAGACTAGATACAGTTGTTTTGATGAATATTGTAACAAGTATAGACGGAGAGACGTACGTGTTATTATAAGTAAAGTAAGATATTGTCATACTTGTTATGGTATTAATATTATCGTATGACAAAAGATGATGTATGTAATACTGTCTGTAACGTATAGCTATAATAAATTTTAGGAAATATCTCTTAAAAATAGCACTTGTCACTTGTCAGTCTCTCACGAAAAAAAAACGATCCCCAAATAAACTCAAATTGAAGATATTCGAATCGATTTTCGATTAAATCTAGCATTAACAAATCTATTTCGATCAATCGCGACATTTTTAAACATAACACACAGAACATTATTGACGATAATTAAATAAGTAAATGCAAGTAACACATCACGCTTGTATTTCCCAAAAGTAAGCAGAGGTGTGTAGTACTGTTATGTTACACGTCCCATGTAATAGGGGATGCGCGTATTGCCAAACACCTGGCACAAATCCAGACTCCGTGCTTGGTGCTTGCCGACTTGGAATTTCAAGTTATAAAAACCCAATAATAATTTGCCCAACCCTGGGATCGAACTCAGACCAGAACAGAAAAAAGTCTGTCGCAAGGAACAGATGTTCCAACTAAGCAAAAGTATTTCTTGAATCGTTTGAAGTATAGCTAGTTCTTGAACAAGTCCGATTCGAAGTGTTTTATTTTATTATTCTGTTTTTGATAATATTAACATAATAATAACAACATTATTCCATTTTTCAGACCTATATCAATCTAGAAAATCGATTATTTTGCTACAATTGATTAAACGATTTCAAATCGATATGCCTACTTTGTACTTTCATCTCTCATTCTGTCAAAATTACATTGGTTGGCGTCGTTTGCTCTTTGTAATTGTGTCGCTGTTTTGGTGACTTTCCGGATTATATCTTGAACATTACGACTTGGCTATTTTAACGGAATCTGATTGCCTTGCTGTGATTTTCGGAACTGTGTGCCGCTCAAACGATAACCTAGCATTTATAAACGGATTTACGCATACTCAATAGAAAGTGCTGGTGGTACAATGTTGTTGAAAAATGAACAGAGAAGCAACCGTGCAATATTGCTGCAATTGCATCGTTGTACGCAGAACAATCGGTTGCTGCGCCCATGTTATGACCATTATTTAGTACTTGAGCTTTTTGAGATATCAAAATAATATCGACATCCCTGCACAGTTTTTAGACAATATTCTAATTTGCAATTTAGAAGATGAACAATAAACATGAAATTATATCTGTGTTTTATTTCTAATTCAAACATAATAAGTTAATGTAGGTGTAAAAACAACTCATACTACCAATTAGGTACTAAATTGGTAAAGCTGGTTTCATAGTCACGCGTTTGAAGAGGGCCGTCCAGACGTACACGCTTGCAAATGCACTAGATCAGGGGTCGGCAACCTTTTGAGTTGGAAGAGTCAAAAATTACAATTTACAAAATTTCACAGTTTTTAAAGAGCCACAAATTGTTTTCTTGCCAACCATAAATAAGTCGAACATAAGTGCCTCAACTCACGGCATTTCTTTTAAAGCTGTTCGTTTTTGTTGCGTTACGTACATACATTTCTGAACCTCCAACTCTTTCAACTTGCTTTTTAAGTCTGCAAATTTTCAACTCCACAAAGCTTCAGTTTTTAAATCGATCAATTGCATTTCTAGAGATCCAATATCAAATCCAAATGGCTCAGTGTGGACCGATTTTAAATGATTTTTTTTTAATAAGATAAATAATATTTGCGTATGAAATTTAAGAGCCGCAGCTTCACATCCAAAGAGCCGCATGTGGCTCGCGAGCCGCAGGTTGCGGACCCCTGCAATAGATAGTAGTCGATAATAGTCACACCGTTCAAGCGCGCGCTGTTGAAACTTGGTTGAAACCGTGGTTGATACGGTCGCTGTTCAACGGCATGTCTAGCGGGGTGACTGAAACCAGCATAAATCCTTATACATTTTGGTACTAGGTATCTTACGGTACTGCATGTGCTAATAAAAAAATCTAAATGCTAACAGTACATACAGTTTTATATTTAAATTAAATCGATTATTTTACTATAAACAATCGATTAAACAATTTCAAATCGACATGCCTACTTTGTACTTTCATCTTTAACTCGGTCAAAATTATATTGGTTGGAATATATACAAGTAATTGTTCCCGATCTGGATGTTTGTCGCTGTGAAATTTATGTTTTTGAATTGCCTCCATGTTACAGAAGAATATCTGAGTGTAAGGGTAATGTTTATTTTAAACAAAAACAGAATAAAAGCCCCGACTTCAAAAGCAGTAATGAAATACAAACCATACCTTTCCTGGAAATTAGATATTACAAAATACATAACAAGTTCTAATAAGTAAATGGCTGTAATATTTTGCTTTGATACTGATTTAGACGCTCACGTGTTATAGCTTCAGTAATGGAGGTTTCAACCCGACTGACAGTTTATAACTGGCAAAGTTAATCCAGCGGTGCGATGTTTTCATTTAAGTGCTGCCGCTTTATTAACGTTCGCACAAAGGGAGCGTTGATTTTAAATAACGGATGTTGTTTATTATAAATAATTTTATAAGCATTTTATAAATCATGATTACTCAGTTTCATCTTATGCTTAATGAATACTGTGACCTCTATAGGTCAATCGAAGATAGATGTTAATGTCTATACATTAACATCTATCTTCGATTTAGAATCAAATTGTGCATGCGTACTGTTACATCCCTATTCACACCGTCACATCACTATTTGTTAAAGTAATGCCGGCTTGCAATTATTGCGGGCTTATTTAATACAATCAGCAATAATTTTGCTATAAATATGCGAGACTTCCCTAAAAACGTTCAGTTGGTTGTTCTTCAGCTAAACTGCTCTCCAGCTACGGACCCGGTTCTTGCCTGCCGGCTGGTTATCAGTGAAAGCTAAGAATATACTACGGGTCTAACCTGCCCTTCACCAGGGCTATCGCGCTACTATAATCCAAGTCGCGTATAAGTTTTATGTAATAATAGAAATTCTGTGTCCGAACTAGTGTACAAATAAAACTTTTAATTAATAAATAGTTGTCAAAATTTCAGTACTGTCTTTTTTTTTAAAGTGCTGAATAGGACAAACTAACATTTGGTGTCAGAAGAAAAGGGATTTCTGAAGTCCCTCGGGTCGCCTACTCCTGACGACGACCAGCTCCACACAGAAATCGGTCCAGACCCGCGATCCCGAACTAGCAAGTTGGCCACCTGCTGTCTCTGCCTGTCTTCCTGACGCTGTAAAAGGCCGCCGCCAACCCTAGTCATCGCAGACAACGTGTCAGCACCACTCCATTGTGCGTGAGGGTTTTTTCTGACCAGCACCGATCTATTGACTACACAAAATACATCGCGACACTTGGTTTGAGCACTGACCCGTACCAACCGCAAACGCTGCACATTTCATCACTTTCGCCGCATCGTCGCACCGTCACCCGACACCGACGTCGCCGAGCTGCCACTGTTTCCATGAAATCGCTGTGTCTACTAATAATACTGTGAGTGTTGTTTATTCGATTTATGTTAATTTATTTTCGTCATTTGCATTATTTTGCGTGTGGATATTTCATACTTTTAATTTCCCACTCCGTTTCACATAATTAATTCTTTAAAATGGTTAATGAAGGTAGTAAACTTGAAAAGAAAAGCGTTCAGTCGTGCTCAAGTTTGCAGACTGTAGGCATAGAAGAATTAAATCTTTCAATCCTCACTAAATTTATTAAGACATTCGATGGTGACAGGAATAAACTATCACCATTTATTAGAAATTGCGAAAATGCTTTAAACCTAGCTACTGCGTCACAACAAAGTATCTTATTCAAATACATAATTTCCCAACTGGAAGGCAAGGCTGAGTCCGCCTGCTCCCTTAAAATTTTTGAAACCTGGTCTGAGCTAAAACAATTTTTAAAATCCACATTTGGTGAAACCAAACATAGGGATCACTTACTTTTAGACTTACAAAGTTGCAAACAAAAATCAAACGAGTCTGTCACACAGTATAGTTTACGAATAGAAACATACCTCACACGTTTACAGACGGACATTACACATTCCACTAGGGACCCTGGTGAATTAAGAGGTAGAATCGCCAGTACAGAAGACTTGGCGCTACATACCCTTTTACTAGGCTTACCTAGCCACATTTCAAATATCGTAAGGTGGTCGTAATCCTACCTCTTTACAAGAAGCTATAAATCTCGCTATCCAAGAAGAAAAATTACAAAATTATATTCAATCTACTCGATCTTCCGAATATAAACCAAAGTGTAAAATTTGTGGTAAGTTAAGCCATTCAGAAAAAACATGTTTTTTAAATCGCCAACGTCATATTAACAACCTTCAAAGTGAAATCCCAGATCAGGCTCAACCTTCTATGTCTCCATACCCGCAAAATAATAACTTTTGTAGATATTGTAAAAACATGGGTCATGATATATCTCAATGCCGTAAACGCCAATTTAACAACTCTCGCAAAAATAATAACTATACCAATCAATCTCAAAAACAGGTACATAATCTCACACCAATAAGCGATTTTGATAATAAAATTGATAATTCAAACTCTGAACTAGATGAAAATTTAAACTAAATAAGGTTCCGGTTACGCGTCGTACGGAATCTTCAACCCAAACCGACGCTTTTGATCTCTTAACGAGACAATTTCTTAATACTAAATCTACTAAATCCTCTGAATCTAATACTAAACCTATTATAAACACTGAATCCAATTCCAAATCCACTGAATCTAACATTAAGCCTACTAAATCAGCTATACCAAATACTCCTACTAAATCTTCAAAGTACAATGCATCTATGCTATCTACCATATCATACAATGGAAACAACAACTTAAATAATGTTTCTGATCCGCATTCTAATTTATTTGAAATTAATTATAACAATAAATTACATTTGCCTCATGTGTATATCAAATCTAAATATTCTAATAAGTTACTAGTTCTTTTAGTTGATTCCGGTGCAGGTGTATCACTAATTAAAACAATCCTCAATGCAAATTCAACCAAAACTAGTTCCAGAGATTGTTCAGTTTAAAGGAATCGACAAAAATACGGAATACTTAAAAAGTCTTGGTCACTTTCAATTAGATTTTATATTTCCAAATAATGACGTTATTTTCGGCAAATTTCATTTAATACCAGATTGTGTCGATGTGGAATTTGATGGTATTATAGGTAACGATTATCTCAAGTCTCATGATTCTAAAATAGATTACAGGAATAAGATTTTAGACATAAATAATCATGTTCTGCAAATTCATTTTTCCAAACCAGAATATACTATTCCAGCACGTTCAGAGATGATTGTAGAATGCTATGTTCTAAATCCCGAAGTAACTACTGGATATATTGATAAGTCTGAAATTCAGAAAGGTGTGTTTTTATCTAGTTGTCTCGTTACACTTAAACAAAACAATCATGTCACTGTATCAATCCTTAACGCTAATACTGAAGATGTCAAAATAAAATCTCTTTGCGTAGTCCTAAACCCTTGTAACTTCTTAGATGATTACCTACACAATATTAACACTCTAAATCCTTCTAATCCCATCAACCAAAATACTATATCAAATAGATCCTGCGAAATTAAGAAACAAATAAGAACTTCACATCTTAATTCCGAAGAATCAACAGCCTTATTTGACTTATGCTCTGCATATTCCGATCTGTTCTATTTAGAAGGAGACACTCTTACTAGTACCAGTACATTGGAACACAAAATTAAAACTACTAATTCACAACCAATTCACGTCAAAACTTATAGATATCCTGAATGTCATAAGGAGGAAGTTAATAAACAGATACAAAAGATGCTCGATCAAAATATAATCAAACCTTCAAATTCCCCCTGGTCTTCTCCCATTTGGGTAGTTCCTAAAAAACAAGACGCTTCTGGTCAAAAGAAATGGCGTATAGTCGTAGATTATAGAAAATTAAACGACGTCACTGTCGGAGACGCCTACCCTATTCCTAATATCACTGACATCCTGGATCAGTTAGGACATAGCAAGTACTTTACCACATTGGACCTGGTGTCAGGTTTCCATCAGATTCGCATGAATCCAGAAGATGCCCCTAAAACAGCTTTTTCTGTTCCTAATGGTCATTTTGAGTACACTAGGATGCCTTTCGGGTTAAAAAATGCGCCAGCCACATTTCAAAGACTTATGAACACAGTCCTTGCTGGTCTTCAAGGTCTCCACTGCTTCATATACCTTGATGATGTAATTATATACTCTCACTGCCTCTCTTCACACATAGAAAAACTTAAACTAGTCTTCGATGCTCTCAGAAAACACAATCTTAAGTTACAACCAGATAAATGCGAATTCCTACGACGAGAAGTCGCGTATCTTGGTCATATCATCACTGATAAAGGCGTCTCTCCAAACCCTGACAAAGTCAAGGCCGTATCCAAGTATCCGACACCCAGAAATCCAAAGGAAATAAAATCATTTCTCGGGCTAATAGGATACTATCGAAAATTCATAAAGGATTTCTCCAAAATTACTAAACCTCTAACTTCACTACTTCGTAAAGATGCTTCTTTCAATTGGACTCAAGATCAAGAAAAAGCTTTTAATACTCTTAAATCAATGTTATCTAATGCTCCTATCCTTCAATATCCTGATTTTTCTAAAGAATTCATTCTCACTACTGACGCCTCTAACTATGCTCTAGGTGCAATACTTTCACAAGGAAAAATTGGCGAAGATCTTCCAATCGCGTATGCCTCTCGAACCCTCAACAGAGCCGAAGGTAATTACAGCACTACAGAAAAGGAACTTTTAGCTATTTTATTTGGTGTGAAAACCTTCCGACCCTATCTCTATGGACGCAAATTTAAAATTGTGACCGATCATCGCCCCCTCGTTTGGTTATTTAATTGCAAAGATCCTAGCAGTAAACTAGTTCGATGGAGACTTAAGTTAGAAGAATACGATTATGAAATTGTCTATAAATCTGGGAAAACTAACCTCAACGCTGATGCACTATCTCGCTCTCCTATAATATATCCTATCAACGATATAGATCTCACTAACGATATTACATATGCCAAATTTCTTCGATCTCGCTCTAGTCCTATGGTATATAGTATTGAAATCCGTGAGTTTAATCAAAATCTGTTAAGAACACCCTGCTCTACAATCGCCTATCCTACCTCGATTGATCTAGACTCATCTAATCCTTACTGTGAAGAGATTATTAACCTCCTAGACGATAAAGAATCTTTTATAAACTCCGAGAAAGAACTATATTCACTAAAAAATACTAAGGCTAATAATAAATTATACATCCATATGTTTACTAAAATTCATCACTATGATTCTTGTACTTATAGAGAACTATTTAAGGTGTTAAACTGCCTCCGAAATGAATTAATTATATTCCATCCTGATGTAAAAGAAATTTCTATGTCTGATTTTTCCAATCCATTTGACAAACTAGAATTTATTATAATTTACGAAATCATATCTTTTATTTTCCATAACACACATATTAAAATTAATATCTACCACAATAAACTCATTTATCCTAAGCCTAACGAAATTCCTACGATTTTAAGAGATAATCATGACTCTCCCATTGGTGGACATATTGGTTCCACACGTTTGTATAATAAACTCAAGGATTCTTTTTATTGGAAAGGTATGAAGAATGATATTGAATCATATGTTAGGCGGTGTCCACAATGCCAACAAAATAAAGCTTTTCGTGCTTGCAATAAAGCTCCGATGGAGATAACTTCTACATGCCAGGAACCTCTCCAAAGAATAGCAACTGATATTGTTGGCCCTTTACCCGAATCAGGTCCGGAAAAATACAAATACATAGTAACGTTTCAGGACGATTTAACAAAATACTCCATGGCTTACCCTATTAATAATTCAACAGCTGAACAAACAGCTGACTGTTTGATAAAATTTATTTCTCATTTTGGCATTCCTAAGACTCTTTTATCCGACCAAGGTGTTCACTTTATTGCCGAAGTATACAAACAAATAACTTCTCTTTTCAAAATAAAACATCTTTTTTCTACTCCATACCATCCCCAAACTAATGGCGCTCTAGAAAGAAGTCACGCCACATTGAAGGAATATTTGAAATCTTACGTGAACGACAATCAAGATGATTGGCATAAATATCTCCCAACTGCTCTTGTATCTTATAATTTGTCTGTTCATTCTTCCACCAATTTTACACCACATGAATTACTGTTTGGCTGTAAACCAAACCTGCCAAGTTCCATTTATGATATCGAACCAACAGTCACATACCCTGATTATATAAAAACTTTAAAACAAAAGCTTATAAATACTAGAAACATAGCCAGAGAAAATATCCGCCGTAGTAAAGAGAACTCCAAGAGTTATTATGATAAAAATACTAGAAATATTACTTATAATGTCGGAGATATGGTATATTTAAAGCAGCATCATAGATTACGCAAAGCCCTTTCTAGCATTTGGAAAGGCCCATATAGAATTATTAAAATACATAAAAATAATAACGTTACTCTTTTAATTAATCGTAAACATGTCAGACATCATTTTGATGAAATTAAACCAGCCCATGATAATTCCCTTCCAGGGCCGTCGCGCCAGGACTCCTCGCAGGACCAAACATGATTACACCAATAACTAATAGTCCAGGTCTTTTCTACGATCCGATTGGTGCGCTGAAATACTATAACAATCATTGGAAAATAGTTACGTATTCTGATCTATCTTATATACAGCCTCATATAAAAACATTACAAAGGATTCTAGAAACATGTAAACAAATCTGTAATACACATCAATCTACGAAAGTCAAAACTGATTGCTGGAATATCCTAAGTCCTTTAGAAACTCTTTTTTTCAATGTTCAAAATAATTACATCTCCTTATCCCATTTAACTAATGCTAATACTACTCACAAATTTAAAAGGTCTGCCTGGATTGGTATAGGTGGCCCAATCTTGAAACAACTATTTGGTTCTCTGGACGAAGATGACGCTAAGGCTTTTACTGATGCGATTAATGCGGTTCAAGACGATCAAAGACACCTAGCTTCAATTATGAAAGAAAATATTCACTTAATAACTTCTACTATTTTCATCTTTCAACAATACCATTGCCAAACTTAACGAAAACGAAAATATTCTTAATAACAATATTCGAAATTTAGGCAAAATTTTAGACACTGTTTCAGCTAATACCAATAAGTTAGAAATAATATCACATTTATCAATGACTTTTAGTACCTTAGAAAGTTCATTAATGATACTCAATTTTAACCTTGAAGATCTAATCAATGCTATTCTATTTGGGAAACAGAATGTAGTTCATCCATCAGTGCTAAGTCCAATGCAGTTGTATAACGAACTGAATTCAAAAAATAATGACATTCTTTCTAGTCTGCCTTTACATCTATCTCTTGAGAATATTCATACAATAATAGATGTCGCAGAAATATCTTCATTTATCAACGAAAATAAACTAATATTTGCAATCAGAATTCCTCTAGTTACTTTTGTAGATTACAATCTATATCACATATATGCTTTACCCAACTCCACACGACATTCAAAATCCAAATACTTTTGCACTAATAAATCCATCCGCAAAATTTCTAGCTGTGACACAAGATAAATTAACATATTCCACGTTACAAGACTTAAGCGAGTGCAAAGTGATAAATAATAATTACTATTTGTGTAAACTAGGAAATATACAATACAGTGTTGGAAATCCTATTTGTGAAATAAGTATTTTAACTGAACTTGTGAAAGGAATACCAGAATCTTGTAATTATAAAATTATACTAGGTGAAATAAATTTATGGCAAAAACTTAGTAATAATAGATGGATATATGTCCAATCAGATATATCTAAGATATCTATAACTTGTGATGGTAAAATGAAAGACTATAATATTGTTGGTACAGGTATTTTAGACTTACCTAAATATTGTAAAGCTTATCATAAGCTACTACAGTTTGTTCCGTCTCAAGAATTCGAAATTAAATTCTATGTTCCTAAACCAAATTTTAATATTATAGAAGACGATTGTTGTTCTAAAGCTACTGTAAATCAAACATTACCATATTTAACTCCTATTAAATTATCTCATGTGAATCTTGACTCGTTACAATATGTTTCATATAAATTAAATCAAAACGAGGCAGAACTAACTAAAATCGAAAATCAACCTTACCATATTAAGTATAGCTATTATTTTAGTATAATTACTACCCCTATTATCTGTTTCTGTATTTGGATATTTTTCTTATAAATTGTATAAAATGTCTCTGTTTTAACAATCGAAGAAACAGTACATCCTGTTGTATTAAAATTATGAATACCTGTATGACTAAACCTCATACAAATATTCGTGCAAGGTCTAATATTGAAATGGCCAATACAAATTATGATACAGAAAGTACTGATTCTAATACACCAAGGCGAAACCTTGAGTTATTGTAAAACTTAAAGTAAATAACATTTTTTCTCTCTTCTTTGTATTATACTTCATTAGTCCTAAGTTGAATGTTCTCCCCTCAACTTATAATTACTACATCGTCACTTGGATTATACTCACATACTTCTTCTCTATTTCCGTATGTTCCGTTTTAAAGGAGGGAGATGTTACATCCCTATTCACACCGTCACATCACTATTTGTTAAAGTAATGCCGGCTTGCAATTATTGCGGGCTTATTTAATACAATCAGCAATAATTTTGCTATAAATATGCGAGACTTCCCTAAAAAAGTTCAGTTGGTTGTTCTTCAGCTAAACTGCTCTCCAGCTACGGACCCGGTTCTTGCCTGCCGGCTGGTTATCAGTGAAAGCTAAGAATATACTACGGGTCTAACCTGCCCTTCACCAGGGCTATCGCGCTACTATAATCCAAGTCGCGTATAAGTTTTATGTAATAATAGAAATTCTGTGTCCGAACTAGTGTACAAATAAAACTTTTAATTAATAAATAGTTGTCAAAATTTCAGTACTGTCTTTTTTTTTAAAAGTGCTGAATAGGACAACCTAACATTTGGTGTCAGAAGAAAAGGGATTTCTGAAGTCCCTCGGGTCGCCTACTCCTGACGACGACCAGCTCCACACAGAAATCGGTCCAGACCCGCGATCCCGAACTAGCAAGTTGGCCACCTGCTGTCTCTGCCTGTCTTCCTGACGCTGTAAAAGGCCGCCGCCAACCCCTAGTCATCGCAGACAACGTGTCAGCACCACTCCATTGTGCGTGAGGGTTTTTCTGACCAGCACCGATTTATTGACTACACAAAATACATCGCGACACTTGGTTTGAGCACTGACCCGTACCAACCGCAAACGCTGCACATTTCATCACTTCCGCCGCATCGTCCGCACCGTCACCCGACACCGACGTCACCGAGCTGCCACTGTTTCCATGAAATCGCTGTATCTACTAATAATACTGTGAGTGTTGTTTATTCGATTTATGTTAATTTATTTTCGTCATTTGCATTATTTTGCGTGTGGATATTTCATACTTTTAATTTCCCACTCCGTTTCACATAATTAATTCTTTAAAATGGTTAATGAAGGTAGTAAACTTGAAAAGAAAAGCGTTCAGTCGTGCTCAAGTTTGCAGACTGTAGGCATAGAAGAATTAAATCTTTCAATCCTCACTAAATTTATTAAGACATTCGATGGTGACAGGAATAAACTATCACCATTTATTAGAAATTGCGAAAATGCTTTAAACCTAGCTACTGCGTCACAACAAAGTATCTTATTCAAATACATAATTTCCCAACTGGAAGGCAAGGCTGAGTCCGCCTGCTCCCTTAAAATTTTTGAAACCTGGTCTGAGCTAAAACAATTTTTAAAATCCACATTTGGTGAAACCAAACATAGGGATCACTTACTTTTAGACTTACAAAGTTGCAAACAAAAATCAAACGAGTCTGTCACACAGTATAGTTTACGAATAGAAACATACCTCACACGTTTACAGACGGACATTACACATTCCACTAGGGACCCTGGTGAATTAAGAGGTAGAATCGCCAGTACAGAAGACTTGGCGCTACATACCCTTTTACTAGGCTTACCTAGCCACATTTCAAATATCGTAAGGTGTCGTAATCCTACCTCTTTACAAGAAGCTATAAATCTCGCTATCCAAGAAGAAAAATTACAAAATTATATTCAATCTACTCGATCTTCCGAATATAAACCAAAGTGTAAAATTTGTGGTAAGTTAAGCCATTCAGAAAAAACATGTTTTTTTAAATCGCCAACGTCATATTAACAACCTTCAAAGTGAAATCCCAGATCAGGCTCAACCTTCTATGTCTCCATACCCGCAATATAATAACTTTTGTAGATATTGTAAAAACATGGGTCATGATATATCTCAATGCCGTAAACGCCAATTTAACAACTCTCGCAAAAATAACAACTATACCAATCAATCTCAAAAACAGGTACATAATCTCACACCAATAAGCGATTTTGATAATAAAATTGATAATTCAAACTCTGAACTAGATGAAAATTTAAACTAAATAAGGTTCCGGTTACGCGTCGTACGGAATCTTCAACCCAAACCGACGCTTTTGATCTCTTAACGAGACAATTTCTTAATACTAAATCTACTAAATCCTCTGAATCTAATACTAAACCTATTATAAACACTGAATCCAATTCCAAATCCACTGAATCTAACATTAAGCCTACTAAATCAGCTATACCAAATACTCCTACTAAATCTTCAAAGTACAATGCATCTATGCTATCTACCATATCATACAATGGAAACAACAACTTAAATAATGTTTCTGATCCGCATTCTAATTTATTTGAAATTAATTATAACAATAAATTACATTTGCCTCATGTGTATATCAAATCTAAATATTCTAATAAGTTACTAGTTCTTTTAGTTGATTCCGGTACAGGTGTATCACTAATAAAACAATCCTCAATGCAAATTCAACCAAAACTAGTTCCAGAGATTGTTCAGTTTAAAGGAATCGACAAAAATACGGAATACTTAAAAAGTCTTGGTCACTTTCAATTAGATTTTATATTTCCAAATAATGACGTTATTTTCGGCAAATTTCATTTAATACCAGATTGTGTCGATGTGGAATTTTGATGGTATTATAGGTAACGATTATCTCAAGTCTCATGATTCTAAAATAGATTACAGGAATAAGATTTTAGACATAAATAATCATGTTCTGCAAATTCATTTTTCCAAACCAGAATATACTATTCCAGCACGTTCAGAGATGATTGTAGAATGCTATGTTCTAAATCCCGAAGTAACTACTGGATATATTGATAAGTTTGAAATTCAGAAAGGTGTGTTTTTATCTAGTTGTCTCGTTACACTTAAACAAAACAATCATGTCACTGTATCAATCCTTAACGCTAATACTGAAGATGTCAAAATAAAATCTCTTTGCGTAGTCCTAAACCCTTGTAACTGCTTAGATGATTACCTACATAATATTAACACTCTAAATCCTTCTAATCCCATCAACCAAAATACTATATCAAATAGATCCTGCGAAATTAAGAAACAAATAAGAACTTCACATCTTAATTCCGAAGAATCAACAGCCTTATTTGACTTATGCTCTGCATATTCCGATCTGTTCTATTTAGAAGGAGACACTCTTACTAGTACCAGTACCTTGGAACACAAAATTAAAACTACTAATTCACAACCAATTCACGTCAAAACTTATAGATATCCTGAATGTCATAAGGAGGAAGTTAATAAACAGATACAAAAGATGCTCGATCAAAATATAATCAAACCTTCAAATTCCCCCTGGTCTTCCTCCCATTTGGGTAGTTCCTAAAAAACAAGACGCTTCTGGTCAAAAGAAATGGCGTATAGTCGTAGATTATAGAAAATTAAACGACGTCACTGTCGGAGACGCCTACCCTATTCCTAATATCACTGACATCCTGGATCAGTTAGGACATAGCAAGTACTTTACCACATTGGACCTGGTGTCAGGTTTCCATCAGATTCGCATGAATCCAGAAGATGCCCCTAAAACAGCTTTTTCTGTTCTTAATGGTCATTTTGAGTACACTAGGATGCCTTACGGGTTAAAAAATGCGCCAGCCACATTTCAAAGACTTATGAACACAGTCCTTGCTGGTCTTCAAGGTCTCCACTGCTTCATATACCTTGATGATGTAATTATATACTCTCACTGCCTCTCTTCACACATAGAAAAACTTAAACTAGTCTTCGATGCTCTCAGAAAACACAATCTTAAGTTACAACCAGATAAATGCGAATTCCTACGACGAGAAGTCGCGTATCTTGGTCATATCATCACTGATAAAGGCGTCTCTCCAAACCCTGACAAAGTCAAGGCCGTATCCAAGTATCCGACACCCCAGAAATCCAAAGGAAATAAAATCATTTCTCGGGCTAATAGGATACTATCGAAAATTCATAAAGGATTTCTCCAAAATTACTAAACCTCTAACTTCACTACTTCGTAAAGATGCTTCTTTCAATTGGACTCAAGATCAAGAAAAAGCTTTTAATACTCTTAAATCAATGTTATCTAATGCTCCTATCCTTCAATATCCTGATTTTTCTAAAGAATTCATTCTTACTACTGACGCCTCTAACTATGCTCTAGGTGCAATACTTTCACAAGGAAAAATTGGCGAAGATCTTCCAATCGCGTATGCCTCTCGAACCCTCAACAGAGCCGAAGGTAATTACAGCACTACAGAAAAGGAACTTTTAGCTATTTTATTTGGTGTGAAAACCTTCCGACCCTATCTCTATGGACGCAAATTTAAAATTGTGACCGATCATCGCCCCCTCGTTTGGTTATTTAATTGCAAAGACCCTAGCAGTAAACTAGTTCGATGGAGACTTAAGTTAGAAGAATACGATTATGAAATTGTCTATAAATCTGGGAAAACTAACCTCAACGCTGATGCACTATCTCGCTCTCCTATAATATATCCTATCAACGATATAGATCTCACTAACGATATTACATATGCCAAATTTCTTCGATCTCGCTCTAGTCCTATGGTATATAGTATTGAAATCCGTGAGTTTAATCAAAATCTGTTAAGAACACCCTGCTCTACAATCGCCTATCCTACCTCGATTGATCTAGACTCATCTAATCCTTACTGTGAAGAGATTATTAACCTCCTAGACGATAAAGAATCTTTTATAAACTCCGAGAAAGAACTATATTCACTAAAAAATACTAAGGCTAATAATAAATTATACATCCATATGTTTACTAAAATTCATCACTATGATTCTTGTACTTATAGAGAACTATTTAAGGTGTTAAACTGCCTCCGAAATGAATTAATTATATTCCATCCTGATGTAAAAGAAATTTCTATGTCTGATTTTTCCAATCCATTTGACAAACTAGAATTTATTATAATTTACGAAATCATATCTTTTATTTTCCATAACACACATATTAAAATTAATATCTACCACAATAAACTCATTTATCCTAAGCCTAACGAAATTCCTACGATTTTAAGAGATAATCATGACTCTCCCATTGGTGGACATATTGGTTCCACACGTTTGTATAATAAACTCAAGGATTCTTTTTATTGGAAAGGTATGAAAAATGATATTGAATCATATGTTAGGCGGTGTCCACAATGCCAACAAAATAAAGCTTTTCGTGCTTGCAATAAAGCTCCGATGGAGATAACTTCTACATGCCAGGAACCTCTCCAAAGAATAGCAACTGATATTGTTGGCCCTTTACCCGAATCAGGTCCGGAAAAATACAAATACATAGTAACGTTTCAGGACGATTTAACAAAATACTCCATGGCTTACCCTATTAATAATTCAACAGCTGAACAAACAGCTGACTGTTTGATAAAATTTATTTCTCATTTTGGCATTCCTAAGACTATTTTATCCGACCAAGGTGTTCACTTTATTGCCGAAGTATACAAACAAATAACTTCTCTTTTCAAAATAAAACATCTTTTTTCTACTCCATACCATCCCCAAACTAATGGCGCTCTAGAAAGAAGTCACGCCACATTGAAGGAATATTTGAAATCTTACGTGAACGACAATCAAGATGATTGGCATAAATATCTCCCAACTGCTCTTGTATCTTATAATTCGTCTGTTCATTCTTCCACCAATTTTACACCACATGAATTACTGTTTGGCTGTAAACCAAACCTGCCAAGTTCCATTTATGATATCGAACCAACAGTCACATACCCTGATTATATAAAAACTTTAAAACAAAAGCTTATAAATACTAGAAACATAGCCAGAGAAAATATCCGCCGTAGTAAAGAGAACTCCAAGAGTTATTATGATAAAAATACTAGAAATATTACTTATAATGTCGGAGATATGGTATATTTAAAGCAGCATCATAGATTACGCAAAGCCCTTTCTAGCATTTGGAAAGGCCCATATAGAATTATTAAAATACATAAAAATAATAACGTTACTCTTTTAATTAATCGTAAACATGTCAGACATCATTTTGATGAAATTAAACCAGCCCATGATAATTCCCTTCCAGGGCCGTCGCGCCAGGACTCCTCGCAGGACCAAACATGATTACACCAATAACTAATAGTCCAGGTCTTTTCTACGATCCGATTGGTGCGCTGAAATACTATAACAATCATTGGAAAATAGTTACGTATTCTGATCTATCTTATATACAGCCTCATATAAAAACATTACAAAGGATTCTAGAAACATGTAAACAAATCTGTAATACACATCAATCTACGAAAGTCAAAACTGATTGCTGGAATATCCTAAGTCCTTTAGAAACTCTTTTTTTCAATGTTCAAAATAATTACATCTCCTTATCCCATTTAACTAATGCTAATACTACTCACAAATTTAAAAGGTCTGCCTGGATTGGTATAGGGGGCCCAATCTTGAAACAACTATTTGGTTCTCTGGACGAAGATGACGCTAAGGCTTTTACTGATGCGATTAATGCGGTTCAAGACGATCAAAGACACCTAGCTTCAATTATGAAAGAAAATATTCACTTAATAACTTCTACTATTTCATCTTTCAACAATACCATTGCCAAACTTAACGAAAACGAAAATATTCTTAATAACAATATTCGAAATTTAGGCAAAATTTTAGACACTGTTTCAGCTAATACCAATAAGTTAGAAATAATATCACATTTATCAATGACTTTTAGTACCTTAGAAAGTTCATTAATGATACTCAATTTTAACCTTGAAGATCTAATCAATGCTATTCTATTTGGAAACAGAATGTAGTTCATCCATCAGTGCTAAGTCCAATGCAGTTGTATAACGAACTGAATTCAAAAAATAATGACATTCTTTCTAGTCTGCCTTTACATCTATCTCTTGAGAATATTCATACAATAATAGATGTCGCAGAAATATCTTCATTTATCAACGAAAATAAACTAATATTTGCAATCAGAATTCCTCTAGTTACTTTTGTAGATTACAATCTATATCACATATATGCTTTACCAACTCCACACGACATTCAAAATCCAAATACTTTTGCACTAATAAATCCATCCGCAAAATTTCTAGCTGTGACACAAGATAAATTAACATATTCCACGTTACAAGACTTAAGCGAGTGCAAAGTGATAAATAATAATTACTATTTGTGTAAACTAGGAAATATACAATACAGTGTTGGAAATCCTATTTGTGAAATAAGTATTTTAACTGAACTTGTGAAAGGAATACCAGAATCTTGTAATTATAAAATTATACTAGGTGAAATAAATTTATGGCAAAAACTTAGTAATAATAGATGGATATATGTCCAATCAGATATATCTAAGATATCTATAACTTGTGATGGTAAAATGAAAGACTATAATATTGTTGGTACAGGTATTTTAGACTTACCTAAATATTGTAAAGCTTATCATAAGCTACTACAGTTTGTTCCGTCTCAAGAATTCGAAATTAAATTCTATGTTCCTAAACCAAATTTTAATATTATAGAAGACGATTGTTGTTCTAAAGCTACTGTAAATCAAACATTACCATATTTAACTCCTATTAAATTATCTCATGTGAATCTTGACTCGTTACAATATGTTTCATATAAATTAAATCAAAACGAGGCAGAACTAACTAAAATCGAAAATCAACCTTACCATATTAAGTATAGCTATTATTTTAGTATAATTACTACCCTATTATCTGTTTCTGTATTTGGATATTTTTCTTATAAATTGTATAAATGTCTCTGTTTTAACAATCGAAGAAACAGTACATCCTGTTGTATTAAAATTATGAATACCTGTATGACTAAACCTCATACAAATATTCGTGCAAGGTCTAATATTGAAATGGCCAATACAAATTATGATACAGAAAGTACTGATTCTAATACACCAAGGCGAAACCTTGAGTTATTGTAAAACTTAAAGTAAATAACATTTTTTCTCTTCTTCTTTGTATTATACTTCATTAGTCCTAAGTTGAATGTTCTCCCCTCAACTTATAATTACTACATCGTCACTTGGATTATACTCACATACTTCTTCTCTATTTCCGTATGTTCCGTTTTAAAGGAGGGAGATGTTACATCCCTATTCACACCGTCACATCACTATTTGTTAAAGTAATGCCGGCTTGCAATTATTGCGGGCTTATTTAATACAATCAGCAATAATTTTGCTATAAATATGCGAGACTTCCCTAAAAAAGTTCAGTTGGTTGTTCTTCAGCTAAACTGCTCTCCAGCTACGGACCCGGTTCTTGCCTGCCGGCTGGTTATCAGTGAAAGCTAAGAATATACTACGGGTCTAACCTGCCCTTCACCAGGGCTATCGCGCTACTATAATCCAAGTCGCGTATAAGTTTTATGTAATAATAGAAATTCTGTGTCCGAACTAGTGTACAAATAAAACTTTTAATTAATAAATAGTTGTCAAAATTTCAGTACTGTCTTTTTTTTAAAAGTGCTGAATAGGACAAACTAACACATCACAGTCATCACAGTCAGCCATTCGGAGAGGACCCTGGAGAACCTTGGCAGGTCCAGAGTCGGGAGTCATCCTAACAGCTCCGGCTGAGTAGGCTGCTTCCGAGGAGACTCGGACAGGCCCCCTCAGTCTAACTTTACGCACTCCCTCCGCATCCTTGGCCCCCGCCTCGACCAAATCGTCCGTGAGCGCAAAAAATTTCTCATAGTCCGCGAGGCAGTAGTCTGGGACTTCCTGTTCCGCATCCGAGGCCATAAGCTCTGTGCAAGCCTCCTCCACCACAGCCCTTCGGGCATTGACCTGCTCGAGCCGCTTCCCTAAACTATAAACCCGGTCAAGTCGACCTATCAAAATATGGGCGTTCGCGGCCCAGCGCAGCTCCGCCTGCAGGCGAAGCGCCAGTTGCTTGTGCGACGGCATCACTAATAGATACAAACTAATGCACAAAACAATAAAAAAAACACAAATCAAATTAACAAATAACAAACACTAGTACGATCAAATCAAGTTAAATGCAAATTACTATTTATTAAATTAAATACACGTTACACTACAATTAAAGATACCCACTACAGTCAATCAGGAAAATGCCTCGCTCAACAACCGACCCTAGTCAAAGTACCTAGCCTTAACAAAACTACGGTAAGTACCTAGCCTTAACAGAACTGCGGGCGTTGTCCCTGTTGTTTTTCTACCCGCCAACAACAAAAAAAAAATTTATATGTAATTTTTATTACGTACTATTTTTATACTATATAATTAAATTAATATTACGGCCGTGGTGTGATTGGAAATCAATCAGCCGCGCTCTTGATACCAAAAATGTACACGCCCCTAGCTGTCCCGACAAAGGTCGATCACACAGGGGCCCCTTAGCTGTAGACTCGACGAACAACTAAGGACGGGGCCGAATGGTCTGGTGGAAATGTTCTATCCTACTACATTTTAAGGGGAAGGCTAGTCGAATAGAGAGTACTTACCTGTATCTGAGGCGACGACTGTCTCAGTGTTCGGTCAGGCTGGAGGTGTGTATGTGTTGCGTGTAGTGGTGTTTTGGTAATATGGATTGTGATTGACCTGACTGGACCATTGAAGTCGGCAGCAGCCCGGACTTCGGCACCACTACAAATTATGGTAATCTCCAGCGGCGTCACCCACGGTCACTTTCTTTCTTTTTAACGATGTCAGTCTATCAACTTTATTCTAGTTCAGTTCAGTTCAGTCTATAACTAAATCCCGTTACTTATAAGCAAAACGTAACACACAGCGCGAATACCAAATGTTCGGATCAAAGGTCACTTCCGTTTCGCGTGGCAACACATTTTTCTAGAACAGCAAAAACAATACGTCCGTTACGATCGGCAGATTTTTACAATAAATCTCTCGACGTGTCCCGTTTGACACCGCCCGAATGGAATGTGAGCTGGCGGGGGGCAGTGTGACCTTGCTACGGTGCTATGATTCGAACGCGCGTTAAGAATTCAATTTTCAAATTGTTAATATTTTGCCTTAACAAGTATTATACTCGTTTATTGTACATGTTTGTAATTTGTGATCGACGATGCATCTATGAGAATATCCGCATTTTTGTACGTGGTGTGCAAACAAAGATTCCTCTTCGTTCTCGTATTGACCTCTGTCGTTGTAAGGAGTATTTGCCTTAATCGGATATTTTATGTCTGGCGTCCAGTTGCTTATAACGCAACCTATCGTAAGCCAAGATAATAAAGGTAAATTAATTAATTTTCAATTCAATTACCTCAGCATCCGGCGAGAAAAAGGGACATTTGATATGACAAATATATATATATATATATATATATATATATATATATATATATATATATATATAATAATGTGATTATTTTCCATAATTTTAACCCCTTCTTTATTGTGGAAATTCAATTCTCTAATTCCCTTTCCATAATTCCATCCTTTGGTTGTTGACTTATCATTCGGACGAAAGGTTTTGCATTATCTGTAAGCTCTGTAGAGCCCATTGCCACTCCGTCTACTTGCATATAGAACTCTTCTTTCCACAATAAATAGCCAGATGTGAGGCAGTGTTTGAGTACCCGAGACGTCGGGAATATAAAAATAAGATAATATACGCGATAAAATCCGTAAAATTAGTTTTATTTAAATGTGTAGTGTTCGCGTAAATATAAGAAAAGTTTTATTTATTATTTTATGTTATTACAAACCTCTTCAACACTTTGAAAAATGGGGTAATAAATCATCAGGTAAAGAGAACCAAAATGATTAAATTGGGATATAGCAAATAATTCGTTGAGCTATATCAGTTACTCCGGTTCTACTGCGGGTATGCTAATTTCTAAGTTTATCATACAAAGAAAGTCCGAGAATAACCCTCTCTATAAAGTGCTGAAGTGTAAAATTCTGAAGTATCAATGGGTCGGCCATGTAGCTCGAAGAACCGACAACCGATGGGGAAAAAGGCTCTCGATTGGCAGCCTCGTACCGGTAGACGAAGTGTTGGGCGATCCCCCACTAGATGGAGTGACGACTTGGTAAGATATGTTTTACTTTCAGTTGTGTGTATATATTCATCTCTATTAATATTTTCTAAACGTCAGTTTTAACAACATATTAATAGCCAAGGCCTTATATCTGCAGAGTAAGAATTCGACACTTTGTCCTTAATATTGATATATTATTATACAACATGTAACAAAAACCCTGTGGTTTTCGTTAAGTGCGTTATTCAAACGTAAAGAAATAACTTTTTTTAATAAGCTTGATCATTAAAAATTATTTTAGTTTTAAAATAATAATTTGCGAATTGTATGTGGGTTTGTTACTTCTGCATTATCAGGAGAATAAGAGGATTGTGAAAGACCCCCTTCACCAATGCTCGTGTTTTTTAAAATAATCATCGAGCACGATGTCATAACGATTATTAAAAAATTTATATATATAGGAACCACAGGGTTTTTGATACATGTTGTATACCGATTTTGTAATAGGACTTCTTTACAAAAATTCTTTAAGTTGGTTTCTAACCGACTTCAAAAAGGAAGACCTACTCAATTCGAATATATTTTATAAGTGTGTTACCTCAGAACTTTTTTCTAGGTGAACCGATTTTAAGATAGATTTTTTTATAGCTGGTGCTTCTCATGTAATCCCATATAAATTTGATCAAGATCTGACTAATAGTTTTTTATTTATCCTTAGTAATGCGTATTTAATTGACTTCGACTACATTGATGATGTTTTCATTTTATTTATATTGAAGTCGGTTGTACAAAATGTTTAATTTTACCACTTGTTAACTATATGTCTGATTGTTGCGCTATATTTATTGTGTTCAAAAAAATATCATTTACCATAAAGTGAGATCGCTGTCGAGCACTAACCTATTAAAAACGAATAAAAAATGGAAGGTAATTTAAATAGGTTACCTATTCCTAAGATTTATGATTTCCCACCGGGCTTCTATTCATCGTAAAGTAGAGGTTTTTCATTGTTTAGGATTTATTCTGTGACGGGGTTCCGGCCCCGTTATTAAGGTAATTTTCAAATATACGTTTGCTTAGATATAATATTTTTTTCTATTAAATTGAAGTGACCAACGATATTAGAACACACCTGATGGTAAGTGGCTACCTGCTACTATCAGGTTTCAAACAAAGAAGGCTTCAGAAGCGTTGCACCTCTAAAGGCTAAGGTAGAATGCCCTTTACACTGAAACACAGTAGTACATGAACTTGGAGGAATAGTTAATTGTATAGAATGTGGTACCGTCCCAAATAGACCAGCCAGAAAAAGTGTCCATCCAATGGAGGAGAATAGAATAATGTAGTTTTTTCAATATAGAATTAAAATAATACTTATTAAAAGTCTTTTATGCCTTATATATCACTGTTTCATAAGAAAAATCATAGTCCTGAGAAGAACCACCAAGAAACCTAGCGTGACATTTTTAGTGTAGTACTTTCATTAATATTTAAAACCATTGTAGAAATCGCCCGTTAACAATCACCACATTCACAGGGGTTATTGTCAACGACGTAGGTATTCATTAATATTATAATAATCCTTTATACGCGGTCTTTGATTAATTAAAGCTGTGATAGACAGACCTTGTATATTTTCGGGTCTTTATTGCAAAAGCTTAGACTGAGTTACTGCCCTTTGACTAAATTACTAATTATCGGAGTCAAATAATTGGTGTAATTTGCTTGTGTTTGTTTCCATTGAAACTTGGCGTCTAGCATAATACCAAAAGAAGTAGTAAAGCGCTCGCTGTAAATTTCACAGTACATGAGCAAACCGGGTTCGATCCCTGCCGGCAACCATGAAATTGTTAATTGCAATTTTAAGTGTTGATTTATCAAGTGCACGGCGGCGAAATAAAACATGTTGAGGAAACCTGTATATCTGAGAAATAAAAAAAAATAATTATTTCGAAGACACGTTGAAGTTCGCCAACACGCATCGGGGCAGCGCGGTCAACATTTACTTGTCCTAAATCCCTCTGAGAAATGAGAGGAGGCCTGTACCCAGCAGTGGCACAGTGGTATATAGGCTGCTGAAACATTAACTTTTTTTACTTTTTAAATTGTCTTATATTTTTCACAATATTTGTCCTTTTCATTAAGTAATAAACTAGTCATCGCAATTAACATTTCAACGTTATATGTAACTGCCAAATAACTTAACGTCCAGATACCTATGTAATTCCCATTCCTTCTCAATAGTCTTAACGATCGTAGCAAGTCATCTTGGCTAATCCTGTTAGCATGTCACACAGTGAGTTAGTAGTAGAATAAATGAACTTAAAATATGATTTGGTACAGAGATAGATTTTGAAACGTGTAGTAGCGGAGAAACAACATCTAATACCCTATATCCCCATACCCCTAACCCGTCTACCGAGCGTGGCATCTATGTTTAAATCCTCCTAATTAGGTGAAAGGCAAGACTTTGATAGACTGTAACAAAAGAACTGAGATAGTGTGATACCTTAATAAAAGATAATTTGAGTATGAAGCATACCCAATTTAAATTCTGATTGGTAATTTTCGTGACTGAATTGAGATAATAGATTTTTCCAGCGTGTCATATAGCGAGTCAAAGTTTATTGACGTTTAGTTGTACAAAAATATATTTTTTTGAAAAAACCTTAAAAATCAAGATTAAAAAATCCGGCGAAGTAATTTGTTGCAATTATATAACAGAAGTGTGTGAGTACCCGGAATTCTAATTTTGAAATAATAGCTCTCACTGGACCTTGACACTGATTTTTAAAATAAATACTTAGTTGTTATAAGATGAACTACTACGGAATCCTTTATTGCCACATTTTAAATAAGTAAATAAAAAGAACTCCGCATTACGAACAATAGACTTACTCAGGGTGTGTTGAAACAGATTATGCCAACATATATATTCAGAACTTAAACATATATTATGTAATATAACAGAAATATCTCATAATAATACCAGAAGATATATAACTTTACAGTTGAAACTTAAAACCTGTAGCTGAACATTGCCCAAACGATTAGTTTTCTGTACCGTTGGCAGAGAACATGTGTATTTTTAATCGGATATCAATTTTTATTAATATCATCATCACCTTTACCATTATGATTATCACAGACCTTCACAAATCCACTGCTAAACGTATTTTTATAGAATATGAGCGAGCACACAGCCCAACTGATAGAAAGTGGATGCTGTGGCCCAGAGACATCTACATCCTATCCTCGATAAAGTATCAAGAATTAAATTGCAGATGCGTTGTCACTCCTGAGGACTTAGATGGAATAACTCCGTATCCAGTAAAAAAGATCTCCTGTTCTCTACACTCACCATACAAAGTACAGAAGCCTTGAGCTGCTATTTTAGGCTGGTATTCTGTAAGGGCGTGGTCCTTCCTCGGCCGAAACAACTCACTCATGCTAAAACTATATGCCCTACCACGTATAAGTCGTACAAGTAACGCCGTCTGCATGTAGGTCTTGCTGGAACGTCACTTCGTCTAGAAACGGGCCGTTCAACGCTTTGCTTGTTGGTAAAAGGCTGCCACTCTAGACTTTTCTTCTCAGTAATTTTTGGTTCGTTTCTTAATAGCAATGTATTAATTTTTATACATCTATAGCAATTCCATCTATTAGAATTTCATTTGTTAATAAATATAAAATTATTTTTCACATTATAGGTGTTAAAACTAAATTTCTTTTAATTTGTGACATCTGTTATTAGTAAGTTAGTGCGGCGCGAGCTTTGAAGATTATATTGATTAAAGCGCAAATGTCATTAACTAACTCTCTATTTCTCTCATTCTCTCTCTCTCTCTCTCTCTCTTCGTCGTTAAACCGAATGAATCGTGTAAACTGATGTTTAAAAACTGGGCTTGTTACCACTGCCATTATTTTACGTTTTTTTATAGAATAAGGTGACAAACGAGCACACAGTTCACCTGATGGTAATTGGTTGCTGTGACCCACAGACATCCACATATATCCATAATAAAGAATGAAAATGCATATGCGTTGTCACCCGTGAGGACTAAGATGGGGCGTGGTCCTTCCCCGGTCGAGCCGACCATTCGTGCTACAACTATACTACTAATATAGCTCCAGGATGGCTCTACCACGTCACACATCTATGAAATATGCATGTTTGTACAGAAGCACAAAACATTGATCCCCGTAGTCGTCGATATCCATATAGGCTTGTACTAAACAAAAATCCCAGAATAAGAAAATGTAACGAAATTAGTTTATTTATGTGTGTGAGCTTATATAATAAGATACTTAATAACTTAAAACTATTAAGTATCTGATTATCTTAATTAAAACTGTTACAATGTTTGATTGAAAGTAAGGTCTAAAAAATAACGTCGTAAAAAATATTTGCATGCTATATATAACCGTAGGAAAACATGGTGATCTGTAACTTAATGTAAATCTTTTGCAAATTTATTATTATTATTATTATGGGGTATTTGTATAGTTTTCTCATCTGGTTGGGCTGTATAAATATATAATTGAAAATGAAAATGATAAACTTACATAAATAAAAATAAAATAAAATAAATACATAAAAATTACATAAATATATAAACCCCAACCAGATGGAAGCCCTCGGCAGGGGAGACCAAACGGCCGAGGGTTAGGAGGAAAGGGAAAGAAACCGGTGGACGATGCGGGCGGTATCGCGGAGCACCGCCTTCTGCATTTGAACATGGAGCGGTCCGTCACGGAGTCCCAGTCGCCTCAGATAACCCGAGAGGCTGACTGGGATTAACCCGTTCGCAGAGACGACTACAGGTATAATTTCAGTCGGCAATCCACCCCACATGTCGGTTACCTCGTGAGCCAGGTCCAGATATTTTGTTAGCTTATCTGTTTCGGCTTTCACGAGGTTCTCGTCATAAGGAATGGTAATGTCGACCAAAAATATCCTTGACTGTGTCCGGTCCATCAGCACAATATCAGGCTTATTCGCAAGAATAGTCCTGTCTGTGATGATGGCCCGGTCCCAGTAGAGCCTGTCGCGGTCATTTTCGAGCACGGCTTCCGGCAAGTACTTATAATACGGCAGTTTCCGATCCACGAGACCGTATTTCAGAGCGAGCTCCTGGTGTAGAATCCTGGCTACTAAGTTGTGCCTGTGCAAATAATCAGAGTTAGAAAGCGTCGAACAACCGGAGGTTATTATTATTATTATTATAGAGATGAATCTGATCTGATAAATTCAACCGCACAGTTAAATCACCCAGTTAAAACTAAATGTGTTAGCCCGCCTAAGTTTTAAGCATGGTTTATATTGTAACACGTAGCAGATGTGGCCTCGGCTAAGCTGGAGTAATTTCAAGAACACAGAATGAATTATGTCTCTTTCTTATTTAAATATTCTGCACCTATAGAACGACATGATTGGGTTTATTATAATTACATTATACAGGACTCAATTGTGATTTAAATATTGCATTACTATAATATAATCAGCGGTGAAGGGAAAAATTGTGAGGACATCTAAAATCTGCCAGCCCATCAGCTCAAGTTTGGTCGAGATCTGATGCACAGAAAATTATGAAACGTCTATTTACTAAGCCAAGATTCTATGTACATAAGTACGACATAGTACACGTGAATAATTATTTACCACGTCCGTCAAATTCGATAAAAAAATTAGTTTCAATAAGTTACTTTTAACATTTTTAAAAGTATAAATATGATAATATAGTATCAGTGCAATCAATTCACTTACTATATCATATTCCATCCATTAATTCCATTACAGCCTATAAAATCCAATGCTGAACATAGGCCTCACCTGTAGGGAGTCGATAGATGCAGGTGGCCCAGAGCCGTGCTTGGAGGCAGTCTTTGGTGAAGGCATATACTCAGAAGAGAATTTGTGATGGTTAGTAATGACAACAGTAAACACTTTACAGTTTTTATAAGTGTAAAACTAAGTTAAATAATGAAACAGCATGGTACCAGTATACCTTTAACTTCCTTATTTGTGTTTTAAGTGCGATACGAAAGAAGTTATTCTTAAACATCTTTGTAGATAAGCGCTATTCTATTATTTTAAGCAAATAGAACAACAAAAAAGTGGAAAATGTAGTCGCCGCTAAGTTGAAAGAAAGTGATTTATGAAACAAGAACGGCGCGCTTAAAAACTTTTAATAATTTGCACTGATTGGCTGAGATTTATTTTTATATAGAAAACTAGCTGATTTCCGGCGCAATTCAGCTATAGAAGAAATAATTGCGAAAATACCGTTTACGATTTGAAAGGGTTATTTTGTTTAATAAGGAATGATAATACTTGGCGACTGTTCTACGCTACGCTTGCCTCGACTAACTTGCCATTCGAGGAACTATTTTAACTACTGGCTATTGGTGTTATGTTGACTACCTCGTTGGTTCAGCGGTCGAGTAGCGGCGCTGTAGTCGTGCCTCAAGCGAAATGCACCGAAGCCTAAATCGCGCTATCAAAATTTTGAAATACTGCGTTATATATATAGAAGCTGCCGCTGTTCTTTGCCGCCGTTTTTGGCGCTGTTATTGGTTAACGTACAGTCATGCGTGGGGTCTAACCCAACAATACATTGGTATGTTTATGAATAATTATTTGAAATAAATAATAACGCAATAAAACACTACATATTTGTTATTTAAATCATTTATTGTGCTTATAATAATCAATCTTAAATTGCATGTATGAAGAAGATAATAAATCTGAAAGAAGCGAAAGAGGTATATAAGGATCATGACACTTGGCGATCTGTTCTCTCTGGCTACCCCGTTAGGGATTGTGCGTGAAGATAAGGAAGTAAGTAAGTCTTAAATTAAGTTTTAGGGCTATTATAAATACATGTCTTTTTGGTTTTTATTTTTAAGGCACCGAGTAAATTACCTGAAAATCAACTAAAAACTTAATTTCTAATTAAACTCATTATATTTTTGACATAATAGGAATATATAATGAAACAAACATTCCAAAGAAAAACCACTAATAATAACTAATAAAAAAATGACAGCACTATTATTTGCCTTCAAAATTATTTGTTTTCGTTCGGTTTACAGGAAAAGTTATTAGCTTTGGAATGATTTATATTTTATATAATTACATAATTTCCCCCGGTTTTTCTTCTTCTTCCTCTTCTCTAGAAGAAGAGTTTATGCTTTGCTCGATGCTTGATCGATATCCAAACTTCTTCCGAGTTATTTTTTTTCTATGTCTTCACTTTCTGAGTCAGAACAATTTTACATAAGTCGTGAAATATCATCATCACGGATGTATATGGCTTATTGTTATAAATAATCTGAAATAAGAGCAAATCACTGTATTTCCATATTGCACGTGCGCGGTCTACAGGTACCGAGGTAAAATAGGTACTTACCGTTGCAGGAGCACGACACACTTTTACTCGTCGAGAACCCCTACGACACATTGAGAATACCTGAAATAGCGAGTCTGTAGTTCGCTAAAAAAAACAAAATAAAATATCTCGTGGAGTCTATTCAGACCCCGCCCGTGTAGTAAAGGTTAATGAAAAATAGTTATAGGTATATGGACCACACTTACCATTAGGTAGAGTATATACTCGCTTGTAACACTTAATAGTATAATGATTAATGGGAAACATTAGTAACAAAACATTTCATAAACTTGTTTTAAATTTCGATATTCAATTCTTATCAAACACCGAAACTTCTTAATGAGAAATGTCGAAAGCGAACAAATTCGTCTCTCAAAATATAAAAGCAGCTGTAACTAACGATTAAACTTTACTTTTGCATGTAGAGAATAAACATTTGCCTTTGACTTAGTCTTCATACACTTTGTCCTTAGAAACGTTAATTTATTTCTATTTGCCACCGACAACAAATTGAAAACAATTTCGCCGCTCCTATTTCTACCACTGAATTTCAATCATGGAAGTGTCAACCTGTAAAATTGTAATACATTTGTAAAAATTTAAAATCCTCGAATTATAGAACATACGTCATTTTTTCTTCTTCATTAGGCCTTCAGTTACACCTGATGCTGGAATCCAAGGAGTCAGTAATTCTTTCCTGGAGCAATGTACACCTATACGCGTTTATAACAAAGTCCCAGAAAAAATGCAGGACTTATCTATCAAAAACTTTGAATTTTTTTAAATTGATTGCAAAGGGTAATTATAATACTAAAAAGTACATAATCGATAATAATCTCTGGAAATAAGGTCGCTACCACACTGTTTCTAAATGTTTTCGTACTTATTTGTATAAAATATTATATGGTAAACTAGCTGACTAGGCAGACGTCGTTCTGCACTTTTCGACGACCATTTGCTTTCCTAAAAAAAATGAGTGGGTCCAATGGAGTCCCTCCCATTGTGCTGAAGACGTGTGCTCCGGAGTTGGCACCGGTTTTAACGCGTCTTTTCCGGTACTCCTACTCCCAAGGCGTAGTCACGAATTCATGGAAGACAGCTTTGGTCCACCCGATCCCGAAAAAAGGCGACCGCTCAGACCCGTTCAACTACAGACCTATCGCCATCACCTTCTTGTGCTCCAAAATAATGGAATCGATTATAAACTGCCAGCTCATGCGGTACATTGAGGATCACCAGCTGATCAGTGATCGCCAGTACGGTTTTCGTCAGGGTCGATCAGCTGGTGATCTTCTGGTCTATTTGACTCATAGATGGGCGGAGACAGTAGAGTCCAAGAGGGAGGCATTGGCCGTTAGTTTGGACATAGCGAAGGTCGTCGATCAGGTCTGGCACAAAGCGCTTCTTAAAGCTCCCTTCCTATGGGCTTCCCGAGAAATTGTGCAAATGGATCACCAGTTTCCTTGCTGATCGGAGCATCAAGGTCGTAGTAGACGGTGCATGCTCTGATTTCAAGCCTATCAACGCTGGTGTTACACAAGGCTGCGTGCTATAACCAACGCTGTTTCTCCTGTATATCAATGATATGTTGCTAACTGGTAACATTCATTGCTATGTGGACGACAGCACTGGTGATGTCTTATATGATATACCGGCCGTGCCAATATTTCTCGGGAAAACGTCGCCGAGTACCGGGACAAACTTGTGTCTGAAGTCGAGTCTTTGCTTAACAAAGTCCCGGATTGCGGGCGACTAAATCTAGTCCAGTTCAATCCCCAGAAGACACAAGTTTGCGCGTTTACCGCTAAAAAGAACCCCTTTGTCGTATCTCCTCAGTTTCAAGGCACTTTACTTGCTGCCTCAGCTAGTATCGGAATCCTTGGCGTCGACATATCGAATAGTATGCCGTTTCGTGGTCACTTAGAAGGGAAGGCCATATTGGCCTCTGAAAAGCTTGGCGTGCTCAGCAGAGCGAGGCAGCATTTCAGGCCAGCACATCGCTTGCAACTTTACAAAGCGCAAGTTCGGCCTCACATAGAATACTGTTCTCATCTCTGGGCCGGGGCACCCCAGTGCCAGCTCCTTCCACTTGACCGCATCCAGCGCAGAGCGGTTTGAATTGTCGACGTCCGAGTTCTTTCTGATCGGCTCGATACACTGGCACTGCGTAGATATGTTGCATCTCTTTGCGTATTTTATCGCATTTATCACGGGGAGTGCTCCGAGGAATTGTTCGGACTAATTCCAGCCGCTTAATTTCACCATCGCACATCGCGACAAAACTCGCGTTACTATCCATACCATCTGGGTGATTGGTGGTCCACCACTTTGCGATTTAGAAGATGTTTCCTTCCTCGCACGACTTCCTTGTGGAATCGATTACCATCAGCGATTTTTCCGGACCGATATGACTTAGGGACCTTCAAGAAAAGAGACTACTCCTTTTTAAAAGGCCGGGAACGCATCTGTAATTCCGTCCCTGGTGTTGCAGTTGTTCATGGGCGGTGGTAGTGACTTACCATCAGGTGAGCCACATGCTCGTTTGCCCCCACTTCTATAAGAAAACAATGTGACACGTTATTTTTATATATAAAGATTTAATGTTTAAGAAAAAAGTCGCGCTGGGTTTCTTGATAGTTCTTCCCACGACAAAGGTTATTTTTTCCCAAACTGAGGTAAAATTTAAATTGCCTTCAATAAGTATTCCTGTAATCTATATTGAATAAAGATTATTCTATTCTTGTTAGTTCACTGCTGGACTTGGCTCCTGCTGTAGGAGAGATTCGCCGTATTCGTCACGCTTGGCAGACGGATTTTCCATCACTCTGCAAGAATGTATTTCTGTGTGCTTCGATAAAATAAATTGAAAGGACGATTACTGTTCTTGTTGTATATGAGGTAGTCAGTTTAGAAAATAATAATTATAATTATGAATGTAGATTGGACTGGCAATTTAATCACAGTACTTCGTCTCGCATATCACAGCCGTCACTCAAGACCTTGTAATGCAAAAGTGCATAAACTAATAAGAAGAAAAAGTGTGTGTTTGTCATATACAGCTTCGCACTGGCGATTGGTTACCACTAGGCCTTGCCTACAGCAGTTTTTAGAAAAATTTCAATTATTTCAACAAAATAACGGGCTCGTTTTTGTAAATGTAACTTGTTGCTATTTATATTGGATCGCTGCCAAAACAAATTCTAGTACAGGACTCGTAGGCGTTAATGCGTTGAATTTGACTGCAGTTTAACTAAAATATATTAAAGGAAAGTAAAGTTGCAGCCTATATACGTCCCACTGCTTATCCTCTCATTTCTGAGAGGGTTTGTCGGAAGGAATTGTCTACCGCGCTGCCCTAATACGTGTTGGCGAACTTCACATGTCTTCGAAATATTTTTTTCTTATTTCTCAGAAATGCAGGATTCCTCACGATGTTTTCCTTCACCGCCGAGCAAGTGGTTAAATCAGCACTTAAAACTGCAATTAACAATTTCATTGGTGCCGGCGGGGATCGAACCCGGGTTGCTCGAGTACTGTGAAGCTTACAGCGAGCGCTTACCATCTGCGCTACCACGGCTCCAAATTTTTAAATAATTTTAAGAAAAAGTAGAAGACTAACATAATGTGCCGAAGAATTACAAGTAAAACCCGACTTCAGATGCAATAATGTATTTTTTGGGTCTTAAAGTTCTATAATAACTCTAGCCTAAATGAATGTTACAAGATTAAATAGCAATTACTTTAATCAAGAAAACAAAAATTAAATTTTATAATTATTTATTGACTAAAAATATATCAGAATTATTCGAAATGCATTTATTTTAAAACACACAGTTCTAGTACCAAATTCGTAGGCGTTGATGCGTGGGCATTGCTCAAACTAAAATTTCAAAACTTTTTATGAAAAGTTAGACTAAGACATAGTGTGTCAAAGAATTATGAATAATGGTTTAAAAGTTCTCAGGCATCTCTAGCTTAAATGAATGTTATAACATTAAAATATCAATTATTCTAATCAACAAAACAAAAATTTAATTTTATAATTATTTATGGACTAAAATGTATCAGAATGAATAGCAGGAATGCAGTAACTTTAAAATAATCACAAAAGCTATTACTACTAACAATAAGAGGTAGACGTGAGACACAAGTGAAAGCCAAATTGATATTTTTTTCATTATTTCTACCAAATAAGACAAGGGACCGATGAGACGTCTTTTACAAAAAACGTTCATTTATTAGAAAGACATATTTTATTGCTTATATCGTAAGAAGTTCCTTCTAAAATAATTCTGTCCCTTGCGAGTCTACGATTTTTTTCTTTTCGATAAATTATTTACAAAAGATAATTTTTATATCATTATTCATTACAGCCCAGTGAACGCAAAAAAAAAACATATTTGCATTCACTGGGTTGTTTGCGCGTTATTTTTCTAAAAGATAAATCTAGAAACATGGTAGTGTGTCTGTCAAGTTCGGAAAATAAAAATGCGAAAACAGCCAGTGTGCATTTAACAAGAACCATTCACACTCCAAGTCACTTTCGAACCAACCTTTACTCAAAAACTATATATATAACTATATAATTGTAATTTGCATACCTAATTAGTACCGTTGATGTTTATCATAATTTCATACTTATACTTATATGGCAGGTTTAAAAGATGACCTTATCACAAAAATTGATAAGGGCGTGCTTCGATGGTTTGGGCACGTTGAACGAATGAGTGAAGACCGAATGGTGAAGAAAATATATAGCGCGAAAGTTAATATTAACCTAAATGGCCTAAATGAAAGATAAAAGGTTGAAGGTACTTTCAAGAAAAGAGCGGAAAAAGCTAAAAAGGAAGGCGGCGGTAGTCACTTACCATCAAGTGAGCCGCATGCTCGTTTGACCCCTCTCCTATAAAAAAAGGTCATGTATTGATTTAGATTAATAAAAAGTATAGATTAAAAAAAAAACTTTTTCCAAAAATTAATCTTATCCCACCAAATACATAAATGTAAAAAGGGGACCAAGGCAAACCGGATACAACTGCGATTAATCTTGCCGAAATCCTGAACGCTTTTGGTAAGATTCGATCTATCTCCAAATATTTTAAGATATTCAGCGCATACAGTAGAAATTTATTAGACATATATGATAAAAGTATATAAAGTATGAATCTATTGTATCGGAAGCACAAAATGATTTGGATTCACTAAATGAATGGTTACAGAGCAATCAGCTAACGATCAACATAACTAAAACTAGCTATATGATTTTTGCAGCTAAAAACAAAAAGATTGGTGACTATAGTCCTTTGATGATTGACGGCATAAAAATTAATAAGACGGAGCAAGAAAAGTATCTAGGTCTTATTCTAGATAGTAAGTTAACTTGGCACCCCCACATTCAAGAAATAAAATCTAAGTTGATATCACTAACGGGTATGATAAAGGGTATTGCTCGTTGTCTTCCAGTCCCTGTACGGTATACAATTTATAATTCAATTGTGAAACCACAAATCGATTATCTAGTGGAAATATGGGGTAATGCAGCCAAAACTAATCTAGCAATACTACAAACTGCTCAAAATAAATTATTGAAAGTTTTGTTTCATTTTGATTATTTTACACCGACAGATAAGCTTTACAGACAAATTAAAGTAATGAACATATCGCAAACATACAAGTACCAAAATTGTATATTAGTACGAAAAATTTTAAATAAAGATATACACACAAACACAACTTTTTCAAAGAGAATACAACTACACAAAATGAAACTTAGGCGAAGCAACGTTATTGAATTATTAACACCACGAACAAATTTCGGTAAAAAATGCATAATGTATGAAGGTTCACAAATATATAACAAATTACCTAAAGATATTAGAGATTCAAAATCAATGCACACATTTAAAAGACTACTTAAGTATCATCTATCGAAAGACTAAACAAAAACCTATCTAAATAAATAAATACTCTCATGTTCAATAACTAACATAAATAAATACATATCTAGATTATTTCCTTCTTACACTCTAAAAATACCAATTATTTAAGTTATTCAGAAATAATAAATAATATAAATATTACAAATTTTACTAAATATATAAAAAATTATAACCGACACTTAATCAGATTTTTTTTTTCTCTCTAAACTATTGAATCTAATCAACTGTACCACTCTACTGTGCGAGTCACATCCAGTAATGCTTATGTATGTAATCGGCACAAAGAAGTCGGCGGTCGAATTTGCACAAAACGAGCCATCGCTGTCGCTAGAAACTTTTTACAACCACCTACATTTTGTATTTTTCGGTAGTTTAAATTATAGTTTAAATTATAATTTGCATTGTTACATTGTACGAATAGCCCAAACCAAATTTATATTAAGCTATAGATATATAAGTCTCAAAAAGTGAATGTAAAGTTCTTTGAGATAATAAAGTTCTTCTTAAACCGTAAAGTATAATATTCTGCGCCGTATGATTGCCGCATGTGTTTGCTACTTACGCTTGAAGAACGTGAGCTGATGGACACGGAAATGGACTGTATTAAGAGTCCTTTATTTGCTAGAACACGAGACTTTTTGGGTTCCTTCGCGTGGTACTAGACATACTTATTTTTTTTTATAGGATAGGGTAACAAACGAGCACACAGTCCACCTGATGGTAAGTAGTTGCTGTGGCCCATAGACATCTATATTTATCCTCGTTTGCGAATCAAAACGCAGATGCGTTGTCACCCGTGAGGACAAAGATAGAATGCCTCTTTTCCAGTAAAAAGGGTCTCCGGTTCTCTACTCTCACCATACGAAACACAGCAGTGTTAAGCTGCTATTTAACGCTGGTATTCTGTGAGAGCGTGGTCCTTCCCCGGTCGAGCCGACCCATTCGTGCTACAACTATACTATTAATATAGCTGCAGCATAGCTCGGCTCTACCACGAATAAAATTTTACCAAAACCACGTATTTATTCAATGTTCTCTTTTACTCTACGAAGTATGATCAAAATCCGGCTTTCACGAGAAATTTAAAACTTATAATACTAAATTTTCAGGAATTGATCCCTTTATTAACCCTAGGGATGCATTAAATTTTCAAGCAAAATATTAAGCTCTCATTTACATAAATATACACAATTGTTCCTCTTTCGTCTGTTTTATTCCCTGTGCATTTTATATTAAAACTCAAGTTATTATATTCATAAAATGAATCACACATTTATAAAATGTACAAGTTATTTTACCACCTCAACGAAGAAATGCTACAAAGTACGTTTTTCGTTTGCTTTTCTTTGAGAAAGTAAAAGCAGATAAAACTTTGGGATGGAGTGTAACCCCCTCTTGCTGAAATCGCAGCTTGCATTCGTTTCGGCATGCTGGTAAGTATATATCTTATGGTTTCGAGCGAAATATCTTCCCACTTCGCGGTAATCACATTCTTTAGCTCTCTGACGGTCTGCCGAGCCGTCTGTACTGGTCTCATTCGTGGCTTAGAACGTCCCAGGCATGCTCTTTGGGATTTAGGTCAGGACTTTGGGCTGGCCAATCCAAACGACGAATTCCGACATATATCGTTTACGCTTCCACATCGCTGACCAGTGGGTGTGAGGGGAAAAATTCAAGTTATTATATTAATAAAATGAATTGTACATTTCTAAAAAATACAATTTATTCTACTTGAAATGTGTATAGAGTTCTTATTTATTTTAGTTGTCTTTATTTTGCGATTACGAATCATGAAAAGATTGATAAATCTGGGGGCACGGCAGTGCCCCCGCCAAGTCGAGCAAAAAAGCGGCACGGCTGTACCATCTTTTTCTCGAAGCAGTTTAGGCCATTTCCGAAACCCTATAACTTCGTTATGGATAAAACTAGAAGCCTGAATTTTTACTAACAAAGTAGGCACTGTATAAACTCAGTATATTTCAAATTTCAATAAATTTGAACCAGTAGTTAAAGAATTATAACTAGTAGAATTTTCTTAATTTTGTCACTCACTGACTGACCGATCATCAAAACTCTAAGGCACTTCTAGCAGACAAAGAAACTTCAAATTTGGAATAAAATTATTGTTTAATATATAAATCAAGGAAAAATTAAAATATTTTACAATTTCCGTCCAGTTTTCGAGATACACCAACTGCATAAATAACTTTGTAATCCCATATAAACATATAGTATTACAAAGTTACATTTGCAGTGAATGAATCAATGTACCTATATATGTATAATGGAACAATAGGTGTAAATAGCTACCTAGATATAACTATCTACAAAAAGAAATGAGATGCCATCAAAAACATAACTTGTAAAAAAGCCAAGTCTCGCAACTCAGTTCTTCTACCGTAAAAAGTTGTGAGATCCATGTAATGCCAAGTCGGTTAATTTGTTCAGTCCATAGATTGATACATAGATTGACTTGGCAATCGCACTAAACAATCTAATTTAATATAATATGTATTACTTGTGAGATATATTGTGTTTTCATGCGAATGCCAAGTCAATCCATGTATCAATCTATGGACTGAACAAATTAACCGACTTGGCATTACATGGATCTCACAACTTTTTACGGTAGAAGAACTGAGTTGCGAGACTTGGCTTTTTTACAAGTTATGTTTTTGATGGCATAGGCTTATTTTTATCATTTGATAAGTACATGAAAAAAATAGAAGTAGGTACAAAATTTATCTATAATTTTTTTTGTTATAGGTAAATATTGTAAGTATATTATTTATTATGTTATGTAAATCATCGTTAATAATACGGTAAACGTGTTTTGGCGGTGTAAGTATATCCACTACAGCATATCGTCCAGAGGGTGTCGTAAGAGGCAACAGAGGGAAAATCAAAAAGGAGATGGGCAGCAGCGTCTTCCTGATAACTACTCAAAATAATAAAAAACTGCGGTTGCCAATCCGCTTGCCAAGCGTGGCAACTATGGCAAAATATCCCGATGAGGCAATCTATGAGGGAGACCTATGTTCAGCAGTGGACTTATATAGGCTGTAGTGAATGTATGGATGGATGTGAATAATCACATTTTAAATAAAAATGAAATATATGTTTGCATGAAAACTTGTGATGTTAATAAGTAATTAGCTAAGATTCGCCTAATGAAATAAAATGATGTGTCTTACCTAGGACACCTCCCGCCCTCCCTCAATGGCGTGTACTATCCCCGTCACCATTAATCCCAACACCACTCCTCTCAACACCTTTACACTAGGAAAGACCATCGTCGATAATACAGTACATGTTTCGCCTCTAAACGAGGTATTCTCATAATGATTTCTTATATTTACGCGAAGACTACACATTAAATGAAACTAATTTTTACGGATTATTTCGCGTTTAATTCAACTTTTTACTTCCCGACGTTCAAATTAATATTAAAAAACTGAAGGTAGCCGGGCTAATTATGACATCGGGACGTCAAACACCTCAGTCCCTCCCGTGACCACGGGTGATGAAAAGTACCCGAAATGTCGGGAAGTAAAAAGTTATATTAAACGCGAAAAGATCCGTAAAAATTAGTTTCATTAAATGTGGTATTCTCAGGTGAAATTATCAGGTGAAAGGTGTCTACTTAAATTTCTTTAGTTTTATGTACGCCGCAATTATTATATATAGCAGTAGTAAAATCATATTTTTTTATTTTAGACTTGCATATTTATATAACTTGGCGGTACTTTTTTAAAATAATAAATCAAATACAAAGTTGTAGCCATAACGGGCATCACCGTCAGATATTTTGCATTGAAAAATTTAAACGAACTTTCGACTCTTCAACTATTATCAGTCTTGTATTACAAAGTTTTAGAAAACGGTTACCACTTCGAAATAACGGGAAACCCTTGTCGCCTGTATGGTTAAAATCACTGCAATGTTCTGCAATCTGCTCCGTGTTTTGAAATTAACCATGTTTTGAAACTTTGAAGCACAAGTAACTTTACAGTTTTGGCACAATTCACTACACGATCAAAAGTGGTAAGTGCACTGTACTCATAACTAATATAATAGTGTATTTAGATTATAATATGATGTAACTAGCTGTTCCCTGCGATTTCGAGTTTTAATTTATACAGTGGTGGAATTAGAGAATACATCGCTTTAACTCATCCAGTTTTATCGTAAAGTAAACGCCTGAAAGTTCTTTTATATGACCGATGGTGGTAATACCGCCTCTTAAAAATGCGGTTGTAATCGAACAAAATAAATTTAACGAATTTTATCACCATTAATGTAAATAAAATCAAAAATTTAATGTAATAAAAACAAAATAAATTGGGTATTAAAATATGTACAATATTTAATAACTTTACCGAGCACGTGGTAAATATTAGAATTGCATTGCAAGCACTTAAAATTGCAATTTTTGCGATTACAAACAATTTCAGTGTGCCGGTGGTAATAGTTGGTTTTCTCGCTTATTATGAAATTTTCTGGCGTGCTCTTAACTTTGAGCTCATATTTATAGATTTTGTTTCTAAAACTGAAGTGATAAACGAACTCACAGTCAACCTGATGAGAAGTGGTTACTGCACTCCATGGACACCTGCAACTAAATTCGAACAAAAAAGTTTACAGATGCGTTATCACCTTTGAGCACTAAGGTTAAATGCATCACAGCCTGTAATTTTACTATCTCTCTATACGTTTTAGAGCAGAGTACAGCAATGCGGTGTTACATTTTAATTTATTTAAAATAAAACAATAAATAAGAATAAAAGAGGCATTAAATTCAATTGATAACAGTTTAATTAAATAACCATCTTGAATATAGTTATCAGTTCTCACGAAAACTTGAGATACAATTACGGACCAAAATTCATGGTGTCGCTTTTAGGTGTCGGTGTGTGCGCGCATCGTAACAACTTCATGGTGTCGCTATTAGGTGTCAGGTTAGTTTTAGTTTTGGTTAGTTTATTTAGGTTTAGGTAAAAATTCACTCTCATCATTTTTTCCAAACGCGCTAAAAGAAGTATAACTTCAAAAGAATTTATTTATCAACTCAGGGTAGGAGTTTGGTTACTATTTATTGATTTCGATCTGCCTCGAGTCTGCCTCTTATTACTGCCGTTCATCCAATATTAAAATAAAGAACTTAGATCTTGGCATTTGCGGTCCAATCCTTTCTCAGCAGCCTCCTGTCCCTTGGTCACAAAACCAGTCCGGAGGAAGTTCCTGAAGAGGTTATGCTTCCAAGCATTACGAGTACAAGTATATAACAGAAATATTTGTGTGCCACTAATAGCAACAGTTGCGCAACTATGGAGAGCAGAGCTAATATGAATATTTATAAATACAGGTAAGAAGCATGTAAATCAAGTTCCCTGGGATGATATTATGATATGCAGCAAGATTTAAGTTAAAGGAAGCAACAACGGGAGTTAACTGATGGAAGATAAAATTATAAATATTTGTAAATTAATTTTCTTAATTAAAATTAAAACAGACAACTGTTTAATTGAATAAGTGATTTAAACAGCAAATGATACGAAAAATAGTCACTGTGAATCAGTGGAGGTTTCATCAGTCAGTTGATCCTGAGTCATGAGTTCGAATACCCTTAAATATAATCGGGCACATATGTTTATGCTAAGCTTTAACAATATCATATTTATATTTATTAATGAAATATTTAGTTAACTTTATTTTATAGGTATTGTTATTTTACTTTATTTAAATTTATACTATTTATCCTTTTTTATATATTTATTTAAGTTCCAACTATATGAGAATACTACAAAATATCCCTAAATAATAATATAATAAATAATTAGAAATAAATGAATAGCAACTTGAATTACTAGTAATCTAGTAGATGGATGGTAATACGGGAGATTATTTTACAAACCATACATTTACAACGAAAAGCCTACATTATGTCACAGCACTCTAAATATATTTATTTATTAGATATATTTGTTTAAAAATGGACAGATAAGGATGGTACAATTCTCATAGCACGACATGTTTTGCAATGTGATTGTAAATAGCATGAACACATAAAAGCCATTTTGTCGAAGAGTATAAGCTACTTTTTCAGATATGGGGCCTAAGTAGGTAAAACTGCTCACATATCGATGAACACTTTGAGGTTGAACCGTGTACGAAGAGTTGCGAACAACATGCATTTGTTTCTTTTTAGTTAAATTGTAATGAAATTTTTCGAAAAACACACATTAAATTAAAAATATACATTAAGCTCTTTTAAATAATTTTCTTTAATTACTGGGACAGTGAACAAACGATTAATGTAACAATAAAAAGCGGTTAGTTTATGTTGCCACGGATGACACGATGACGCGGGGATGACCGTGTTGGTATGAGTTGGTTTTCGATAAATTTGAAAAACATGTGACTATTCTTTTCGCGAGAAATTAATTAATGGGACTTAAAGGGACATTGAACAAACAATTAATGTAACAATAAAAAGCGGCCAATTTTTGTTGTTGTATGTACCATAAATATAGGCCTTCCCAAGGAATGCCACAAGCATGATTCTAAGCCACCTGCATCTATTAACTTCCAGCATATCTTACCATGTCTTCCCTCCATATAGTGGGAGGCTGCCCTGCACTTCGCATACCGGTACGAGGTTGCCACTCGAGAACCTTTCTTTCTATTGTTTATCTGTTTTCCAACCTACATGGCCAGCCCATTGGTATTTCACTTTAATAATCCGTTGGTCTATGTAAGTTACTCTGGTTATATTGCGGACATCCTCATTTCTAACTTTATCACGCAGAGAAACTTCTCTCCAATTTAAAAGTTTTATATTTTTCAGGTGATGGTTTGTGTAACATTTAAAGAAAACATAAACACAACAATTTCTTTATTTTTACTTATGCAGTTAGGGAAATACCACATTTATTTTATTTAAATTGTTTGATTTCATTTTATAATAGTGTACCTAAATATAAGTATCTGTATCTAGATTTCCCTACCCAATAATGTTCTATTAAAGTCATACTCATAAAAACAGCGTTTTATTGTAATACATAACAATAAAATTCACCTAATTTATAAAAATATGCAACAATAAAAAGACATAGGTATTAGAACCTATCGAAACCTAAGTAACGAGAGCATGTTGGTCATTCAACATATAAATGATATAAAAATGCGTTTTTCAATTTCACTAATCAACGTCACCGCGAAAATTCCTTCTTCTTTGGACATTTTAAAAATGTATTTATTTAGAAAACAATATTTACAGTTACCAATGTACATATATTAACTAAATTAAGTATTTATATTCATAAAAATATTTATAATTGAATATAAACTCTTAAAAAACTAAAATATATTTGAAAGAAGGCGCTCCAACACCGACGCGCGGTTCTGCCTCGATGATGTCCGAAAACAGACTGCGGCAGAGCCCGCGGGTGATTACTGGGCGACGGAGCAGGCACGCTCGCGCAAATATATTCAATTTCGGGAAAAATTATATTTTCTCGATGAAAACTGGGAATAAAAATAAAACTCTCAATTAAAAATATTAATATTTTAAGAACTTTTTTTTGTGTAAAAACTATTTATCGAGCTTGTGCTGACTCTTTGGGGATTTTTTTTTCTTATAAGTGGTTGACAAAAATGAAATTTTGTTTAATTAAAAACATTTACTAAATCCTCTTCTGTCACCCTGTATTTTTTTCTTTGCGGATTAAATGAACAGTTATAGTGATTTCTTTTACTTAAATATCCAAGAATTTAGGCATTTCAACTGCACTTAAAGCCTTAATCATACGTGCTATCTCATAATAAATTGATGCTGTGGTCCATTTACCTATTTATTTAATGAAGAATCTGATAAAATTCTCAACTAAAATAAATCAAGGACTAAGAAAAAATGCCTCGTTACCAGTAAAACGCCTCTCCGCTCTCCGGTTTGGTCGTACATCATAAGAAATGCAGCAGTATAATGCTGCTATTTACGAATACATTAGTATTCTGTGACAGCGTAGTCCTACCCCATTCGAAACAATTTATTCGTTTTGCGGCTGCTTTATGTACAACAATGTAAAAAATCTATTATTAATTTAAATGTAATCATAACAAATTATTGACATTTATTAAGACATAAGACGTAAGATATACGTGATAGCCACGCTGAAGTATATTAGTTGTAGCAAGAATGGGTTAGCATGATCTGGGTAGGACCACACTCACAGATTACCAGCGTAATATAGCAGCTTACTCATAGACCCTTTTTATTATAAATGAGGCATTTCATCTTAGTCCTTAGAGGTGACAACCTATCTGTATTATGATTCCTTATCGATGATATATGTATAATATGTCTATGGCCCACAGCATGCACTTACCATCAGGTGGACTATGTGCTCGTTTGTCATCCTTATTCTATAAAAAAAAGTCTCAACCCATCACTAATGGCATTTTATAACGTTTTGAATTATTTGAATTTACTATAGTGGCCATATTATAATTTTTCATTTTTCTAATGAAAATTATTTATTTACGAATGAAGTTACATTGTCATTATATTTTTCATGGTTATTAACACGCCTCATGATAATATTCGGTAACAGCAAAAAGCTTTTAACCACGCGTAAATTTAAATAATGCGACACAATTTTTGTGATTTTAGAATATAATATTATTATTTATAAGTTAAGTTTAAAAAAAATCTATACAATACAATATTGCCTATCTTCACTGTTGCGCATGATGTTATTTTGTTTTATTTCTATTACTGTGTAATTCCGAAGAAAGCATTGAAATAGTCGTTTGCAGAAAACTCAACCTGAGTTCGATCCGTCACATCACAGAAATTTTCAATCTAAAATGTTGATTTTTCATGTGTGTTGAAAAAAAAGGTTAGAAGCAAAATTGGTATATCTAAGAAATAAAAAAAATCTATGACATGTAAAGTCTGCAAATATTGTCTGGTTCATGAACCTTTTAGAAATAAGGGGAGGCCCAGCAGTGAGACGTATCTAGACTTAGAAATTATGATTTGTTTTTTAACCGCAGCTGTTGTAACTTGGAGACCGTCTGTTATGCAGTATGAGGTCGCGCGTTGTTATGCAGGAGCAGCGGGGATGATCAATTGACTAAAGCTGCTCGTACCAGCTTTAGTCAATTGATCATTCCCGCTGCTTGCGTGTTACGTGCGAGCTTCTCCATCAAGGTGTTCAGTTCTTTACAGTACATATCTGCAGTAATGCTCAGTTCGGTAAGAATCTGTGGTGAATCACACCAGCGCTAGGCCATCAAACGGTGATCATCGCTTTTCTAGGGGTAAGTTTTTGTTTGGGGCATTGTTAAGTGCTGAACCAGGATCCAACCAACTTGCTGAGCGCTTGCGACTGTCAAACATTATCCATTTTTCGTCATCATTTATAACTAAATTATTTAGTTTTTTCCATTCCGATCCAAGACTTGTACTAGGGCTATTATTTACTGGAGAAATAGCTGTCATTGTGATGTATTAGAGCAGTATCAAACATAGATTCATAGGATTTCTCGGAAATTGATGAAAATAATTACCTATCATAGTGAAAAATAAGTTAAAATTGTTCATGACTCAAGTTTTATATTTATATCATCATCATTACAGCCCTTCACAAGTCCACTGCTGAACATAGGCCTCCCCCTAGGAATGCCACAAAGCACGGTCCTGAGCCACCTGCATCCATCGACTTCCTGCACATCTCATCAGGTCGTCACTCCATCTAGAGCGGGACGCCCAACAATTCGCCTGCCGGTACGAGGCTGCCACTCGAGAAACTTTTTTCCCCATCGGTTGTCGGTTCTTCGAGCTATATGGCCGACCCATTGCCACTTCAGCTTACTAATCCGTATACGTATACGTTATATTTATATAAAAAATATTATTTTACTAGTATGTATAGTATTATTTAAATATTTTGTTGTTTTTCGAGGCAAAGAGAAGGTAAACCGCCAAATTCTTGAATTCGAGCTGTTACTGAGAATTCCTCGATACAAAAATAAGAGATTTCAGTCCGATCCGGCATTTGAACTCGGGACCACATGATAAGCAGTCGCGCTTAGGACTTTTAAATCCACGCGGCAGTCATTTACAGGAATGTTAGTAATGTGAATAGCATATCAAAGGCTGCAGAAGATGTTTTTGAAGATTAAATGGCCTTTTATTTTGTTTGCAATTATTTCAAAAAATACACCGACAAGATCAATATATTGACATTTAAGTACACATACTTAAATGTCAATATATTGATCTTCGTTCGTGACGTTATTAAACATCAAAATATGTCTATACCTGTCCGCTTTTTTCTCCAAATTTATATGGTTTCACCCCAGCAGTATAAACTATTTAATAAAAAAATCGGTTCACACTTTATGAATAAATCTCAAGAAATACATACAAAACATACAGTTTAAACAAAAACTTCCTCTTTTCAAGTCGGCTGAAAAGACAGTCATGATTTTCATTTAATAATATATTATTTTTGCTCCAGCGATATTCAAATAAGATGCTCAACGTATCCATTCGCTTCTGCTTCGCTTGCATTAGCATTAGTCTCAAACATCTTTGTTTTCAAAGTCCTTTGTAAATTTCGTTTTCTAGTGCAGGACAATAACATTTCTATAAAGTGCAACATTGTTTTGATTCAATAAAGTATCCATTTTTACACGTACGTGATATGAATAAATAAACTTTTGGCTTTTCATTGATTTTGTACCTCACAATAGATATTACATTAATTATTACCGTGCAGCGCCAGTGTTAGATCCACTACCCCATATAATCCCGTGGGTGACGCATAAGAAGATAGAGGGAAACAAATCAGTAGATGGACAGCAGTGTCTTCCTAATAATGACTAAAAATAAAAAATAAACCTGCGGTTGCGAACCCGCTTGCCAAGCGTGGCGACTATGGCAAATATCCCCCCTATGAGGCAAATATGGCGGAGGCCTGTCTTCAGCAGTGGACATAAATAAGCTGCAACGGCAACGGTAACGGTCTTGGGTGGTAAGTGGTATTATCATCATGGTAAAGTAAAAAAATAACAACTGACAAATAAAATTTTAATATCTTACGTCGAAGAGATAGAATAAATAATTTTCGATTAAATTGCTGTAGAACTCTCATATTAACTTCTTAGTACACCTTCTTCATTCTATCTCTGCATCACCCCAAGGTAGACTAGTAAAGAATTCCTTAGGCATAAAGTGCACCTATATACCACGTGTGTATATGAAGTTTTAAATAAATAAGTGAATAAGAAATAAATATTTAATTAATTTGATTTCACTTCTACACCGAGAACCCTTATTAACCAAATCAAAAAAGGTGATTTTTAATTTGGCTGTCTATGGTACCTTAAGCACCACCTTTACCAATAGAGAAACTTATGATACTAGTACGATAACGTTCACCTTGTACTCTCGTACGTGCTCGCTGCTAGATGTGGCTTACGTGATATTTAGTTCAGGATGCAATATCAGAAACACGGACATAATTACAATTCTAATAGTCATAAACCAACAATTTGTATTTTGCAAAAAGACTGGAATCCTAGCCTGGGACTCTCAGCAAGCTTCTTTTCGTTATTCACGGCCAAAATAATTAAAAATTAAAAATTTTGTACAGCCGACTTTCAATATAAGTTATTAAGAATACCTGAAAAACTATTGGTCTGACTTTGATCAAACTCATATGTAAAAGCTTTTAGACAAATTTACTTCGCAAATATCCGCGTTATAAAATAAAATTATGCCTTACCTAGTATGAAGAGCACCTCCCGCCCTCCCTCAATTGCGTGCACTATCCCCGTCACCACTAATCCCAGCACCGCTACTCCCAACACCACTACACTAAGCAAGACACAGCACTGAGGAAAATACGACACGTGTTTCGCCTCTACACGAGGCATCCTCAAGTGATATAGACTCTACGGTGGCTAACCGCTAAGTGAGCAGCGAGCCAAAACAAGTGCCTTTTATACAGACCGATGACGCAACCGCTCTCTACTTACGGAGCGAGCGACTGCGTCATGCGATAAAACATGCGACCAATCACTGCCGGCCTTACGCAGCCGTTTGTAAAATTAAAAACAAACCGCCGCGCAACGCCCACCCTCCAACCACGCAATCAATCGCCGATCACCGAGAGGGTGACAAATGACCATATTGCGAGGCTCTCTATTATTAGAGAGCAGGCTTAAAGATATTTAAGAGAGATGAGTTAGTAACATTTGTTTCTTCATTCAGCAATGCAACGGTACTGTTATTACTTTTTAATATCTCTAACTGTTCCAGCACACACAGCCGCAGCCCTTTATTACACGTATGTAAGACTTTAAAGGAGTGGTCGTTGGCTAGGTTGTGTCCAGTGTCCAAAAGATGTTTGGCAAAATAGGATTTATCGGGATTGCAATTCCTGTACGCGGCTAAATGCTCTTTATAACGTGTCTCGAAATTGCGACCAATCTGATCCACGTAAACGGCGTGGCATTCGTCACAAACAAGTTTGTAAACACCTGACTTTTGACGAATATCCAACTTATCTTTATTATTACAGATATTTCTAAGATAATTGTTTGTTTTGAACGCCACATAAACGCCGTTTTGTCGAAGAGTATTAGCTACTTTTTTCAGATATGGGGCCTAAGTAGGTCAAACTGCTCATATATCGATGAACACTTTGAGGTTGAACCACTTACAGAGAGTTGCGAACAAAATGCTTTGTTTCTTTTTAATTAAATTGTTAATGAAATTTTTCGAAAACCGTTAGAGACTGCTATTTGATAAATTATATAAAGTTATTTTAAATAATTTTCTTTACTTAATGGGACAGTGAACGAACGGTTAATGTAACAATAAAAAGCGGCTACTTTATATTGCCACGGATGACACGATGACGCGGGGATGACCGTGTCCGTGTGAGTTGGCTTTCGATAAATTTAGAAAACATGTGACGATTCTTTTCTTGTTATTGTTAAGTCAAGAAAATTAAGGGAACAATCTTGTTCCAATTCAAGTTCAATTCAAAACACTGAGCCACCTGCATCCATCAAATTCCAGCATGTCTTACCAGGTCATCACTCCATCTAGTGGGGGTTCGTTTAGTAAGCTGAAGTGGCAATGGGCCCACCATATAGCTCGAAGACCCGACAACTGATGTGGAAAAAAGGTTGTAGAGTGCCAGCCTCGTACCGGTAGGCGAAGTGTTGGGCGACCCTCTCATTAACCTGGTAATTATAATACAATTATACATGCAGTTATCCGGCGTTAGTCACTTTCCTAAAATGAATTCTCTGGCGTTTACGCTAAGGAAAACAATTCAACACAAATAATAAAAGAACCTATTCGTGATCTACATTTTAAAACAGCAAGCAAGCAAGCAAGACATTCAAATAAGGCGTTTATTGCCTTTTGTTTCTGTTCTGCTTGCAAAGCACTTTATTCAGCTTTGTTTCAACTTCTATTGTGAATGTTGCTTATATTAACATAAATTCTTCTTCGTCAGTCTATAGCATTCCATCGCCATATTAGGTTCCGGTTTCAATTATCCGGTAGGGCCAAAAATCAGTCGTTCGATCTGGAGGACATTAACAATCTATATTTTATTTGAGCTTATAAAAAATTAGCTCAAAATAAAATAAAGGAACATATACTGGCGATGGACGAACTGGTGACACTGTGTAAATATAATGAGGAATGTGTTGAGCCATTAGTAAAACATTAGTGTGAGTGTCAGCGCTCATTACCGGTTACTTCAGGAACAGTATGTGTTAATAATATGGATAAAAAGAACCCCTCTCCTACTTATAAACTTCATGACAGTTCCAGAACAATAAATAATTTGAATAATTTAAATGTTAGCAAAAATAATATCGTTGTGTACAGTGATGATATAGGTAAAAACTTAGGTTTAGTATTAAATAACTGTCTAAAGGAACACCAAATTACTAATTATTGTATGCCTGGAACAACATTTAGCCAAATTTTAAATAAAATTCTAATAAGTAGCCATAGTCCTAATAGTATATTGATACTTATTCTTGGGAGAAGAGGCAATATGAATAAAAAACATTTATTGGTTTAAATTGAAATTCTAATCAACTGCTGGACATTAGCGTGTTCTAACCTAAAACCTATAAGGTATTTTCTGTTCATATTTTACATTTAGGGGATGATTTGAGTTTGCAGTACAAGACTTCTTGTGTTTAGAGACCCAAAAGATATGTTACATACATAACCGTGTAAGGGGCGGTGTAAGAATCCACTCTATTCCATATCGTCCCCCGTGTGTCGTAACAAACGACAGAGGGAAACTGAAACAGAAGATGGGCAGCAGCATTTCCCTGATAACAGTTGAATAAAAAAAAAACTGCAGTTGTCAACCCGCTTGCCAAGCGTCATAGCTATGGAAAATATGAGGCAATCTGTGGAAAAGGCAGCTCTTTTATATGCTGTAATGGGCCAACAAATGAAGTTATGTTTATTTTAAAAAACGTCCAAATCATCTTAAAACCAAACAGCTAGTATACTTGTTAGGCTTTTACGTCTTGCGTAAAATGGCAAGACCTTCGACGGTAAGTTGTGTCTAAGGTGTCACGAGTCTAGAATACTAGACTTGCAATAGCAATCGTCTATCTGCCTGCCAATTACATTCGCGTAACAATAAAAGGAAATTCTCCCTACAACGAGAGAGATTCATGTTCAGCAGCAGCAGCTGCAGCTGCTTTTTGGTAAAAAACAAGAAGAAATATTATTTATTTTTGTATACTATTGTTCTTGCATAATCTGCACGTACCAAAAAGTACCTGTGGATGAAATTTACCATTTTAAATCGAATTAAGTCATTTTTTGTATATAAGTAGTTGTTATAAATTATTTATATGTGCAGCTTGCATCGTTTGACTTAAACGCTTTTTCATGTATTTGAATGATGTCCATATATTTGCGCCCTTTGCTCTACGTTCGGAGCCTGTATCCGTAACTATGGTAAAACACTTACTAATTTGAAGAATAAGTTTCGAACTCGCAAACTCCAACGTGCTAGACCAACGCCCTAGACATTGACCTATTGAGCAAATTATCTCTGTCGCAAAATCACCAATCATACGGGCAAGTAAAGTTTGTAGTTTCGTGTGTGAAAACCCCCAGAACGTCAATTTTCCCAGAAACGAAAGCTAGCTAGATCTATTTTACGCTTCTGTAAACACCTTAATTGTAAATTTCATCGAAATCGTTAGAGCCATTTCGGAGGATGGGATTACAAACCAACAAATACATAAATATTCCTCGTGTTATAATAAATATTTAATATAATTTTATTTAATATTAATTTGAATATTTAATATAATTTTATGATAATTTTTCTTTAAAACAAATACGTAATTATTATATTATATAATTATTTTATTATTAATGCATAATTTAATGTTTGTGCTTCAAATTTAAAAATTGGGCCAATTTTAGCGAAGGCGTAAATTGAGCCTATTCTGGATCTACATTTTAAAATATAATGCTCTCTGATAACATTCAAATCAGGCACTCCTTGCCTTTTGTTTCCGTTCTGCTTGTAAAAGCACATTATTCCTTGTTGTTTCATCGTCCTGAATTTTGTTGACTGCTGCTATTGTGCTTTCTTCAAAAGTGGAATCTAGTTTTGAATTTCCGATGTTTTACTTGAGAAAAAGTAGCAAACTAGCAAATAGCTCTGAGTCAGTTTTACAGTGACGTACTTATGAAAAATAATGCCCGAGTCAGTGAGATCGAACCATTTTGTGAAGTGGATCATATTTAGTCCACTATTATATTAGTAATAGCTCGTGGGCCACTTATGCCCGGGCTACACTAACGAGAAATGCCGTTAATTATCGCGTTGATGAGCGTTGAATGTAGGTGTGGCCACCACTTAACGCGATAATTCTACAACGGCAAGAACAACGCCGTTTCCCGTTGAACGATAACTCGAGTGTCGGTACATCAAAGAGATTAACGCACGAATTAACGCGTTGAAGCGGCCACACTACATTTGTCTCATTGTGCACGGTGAGCGCAACGGAGTCGCACGTATGGCTGCGATAGAGTGGAATAATGAAAAAGTTATTACGTTTCTTGAGATTCTGCAAACAGAGCCATGCTTAGGCAATGATAAAATATATTCATATAATAAATATTTACACTCATCAAACATAGTGTAGCAGCGTCAACGTTCATCTTGCTTGAAATTCAAGGAATATTAACGTAAAGTGACCATACGTCCCGTTTTGAACGGGACTGTCCCTTTTCTCGGTCACCTGTCCCGTTGTTCCCAAGCAAAGCTCCGGGACGCAAAATAGTCCTGTTATTCTAAACCGCGAGAAAATTTAAAACTATGAAGTTCGTCAGACACGAACGGTGCGAGAGCGGGACCGACCCAAAAATAAGCGAATGGGATAATTTCAAAGTTTTCGCAGAAACTCGTTGGGTGATTCAAACATTTCTCACCAACATTCTCAACATAAATTCTCTTCCATTTTAATCGAATATATTTTATGTATACCTGGTACAAATGCTCCAGTAGAAAAAGTATTTTTCTATTATGAATAAATTGTGGACGTCTGAAAAAAAAATCATTTACAGGTTTCAGTTCTAAAGGCGATGTTGATAACAAAAATCAATGTAAAAAAAAACTTGCCCTTATTTAAAATCATCACCAACTTTATTAAAGCAAATTTGTTCCACTGACAAATATAAATATAATTAAAAAAACTGTTGCATTTAATAATTACTGTCTGAGGAGCTTTGCTTTAATGAAGCTGGTGAACTGGTGATTAATTTTTATTTTTCACAATTTGTTAAAATATAAATAATTATAATTAATGTGATTATAATTATAGTGAACACTAATTGTATAAAGTTACAGTTTTTTAAATAAATAATAATTTCTTTTTATTGTTAACCTGCTAACTGGGGAGTATCTATAAATAAACCCATGTCCCGTTTTGAGTTAATAAATAAATGGTCAGTTTACTTTAACGCCGTTGAACGGCAAATGACGTCGACCGTTCCAAGTGTGGCCACTCAGTTTATCGCGTTAAAATTAAGGCAATGATGCTCGGGCCACAGTAACGAGAAACGTCAATGCCCAAAAACGCAACAATTATTGCCTTAATTTTAACGCGGTAAACTGAGTGGCCACACTTGGAACGGTCGATTTCATTTCAATTTCAACGCCGTTGGACGGCGTTAAAGTATACTGACCATTTATTTTTTAACTCAAAACGGGACATGGGTTTATTTATACTTCCCAGTTAGCAGGTTAACAGTAAAAAAAAATTATGTTTTTTAATTAAAAACTGTAACTTTATACAATTAGTGTTCACTATAATTATAATCACATTAATTATAATTATTTATATTTTAACAAATTGTGAAAAATAAAAATTAATCACCAGTTCACCAACTTCATTAAAGCAATGCTCCTCAGACAGTAATTATTAAATGCAACAATTTTTTTAATTATATTTATATTTGTCACTGGAACAAATTTGCTTTAATCAAGTCGGTGATGATTTTAAATAAGGGCAAGTTTTTTTTACATTGATTTTTGTTATAAACATCGCCTTTAGAACTGAAAGCTGTAAGTGATTTTTTTTCAAACGTCCACAATTTATTCATAATAGAAAAATACTTTTTCTACTGGAGCATTTGTACCAGGTATACATAAAATATATTCGATTAAAATGGAAGAGAATTTATGTTGAGAATGTTGGTGAGAAATGTTTGAATCACCCAACGAATTTCTGCGAAAACTTTGAAATTATCCCATTCGCTTATTTTTGGGTCGGTCCCGCTCTCGCACCGTTCATGTCTGACGAACTTCATAGTTTTAAATTTTCTCGCGGTTTAGGATAACGAGACTATTTTGCGTCCCGGAACTTTGTTTGGGGACAACGGGACAGGTGACCGAGAAAAGGGACAGTCCTGTTCAAAACGGGACGTATGGTCACTTTACGTTAATATTCCTTGAATTTCAAGCAAGATGAACGTTGACACTGCTACTTTATATTTGATGACTGTAAATTTTTATTATATGAATATATTTTAGCATTGCCTAAGCATGGCTCTGTTTGCAGAATCTCAAGAAACGTAATAACTTTTTCATTATTCCACTCTATCGTAGCCATACGTGCGACTCCGTTGCGCTCACCGTGCACAATGAGACACGTAGTGTGGCCGCTTCAACGCGTTAATTCCTGCGTTAATCTCTTTGATGTACCGCCACTCGAGTTATCGCCCAACGGGAAACGGCGTTGTTTTTGCCGTTGTAGAATTATCGCGTTAAGTGGTGGCCACACCCCCATCAACGCGATAATTAACGGCATTTCTCGTTAATGTAGCCCGGGCATAAGTCAGTGGCGGCACTTGGAAAGTGAAAGGGAGGATGGTTATAAACTACTTATTTATGTGCTTACTTTAAAAATCATCTAAAATTTTTGCTCCTTTTTGTTTTACAGCTTTTGAAAGTGTTCAGAACAAGTAAAGGTCAACGTCCAGAAAATTATTTAAATAGGGTGATACCATGACTTACTGCACCAGTGCCCAGTTGGCAGTCGCGCATGCACTAAATATTGGAATGAAAAAGAATCTTATTTTTTACTGTGTAGTATAACTATGAACGACTGGTCATAGTTTCGCCATCACTCGTAAAGTAGAAGAGTTTAAAAAGCTTCTAATTTTAAATTATCGAAATATTTAGAATATTACAAAGCGTTTTCATTTCTGAACATACATATTTAAAGACTGAGCTATTGGAACCATTCCTTCCAATAGCTCAGTTTTTAGATATATTCAGTAAACAGGTTAAAGTTAGAAATTTGTTTTTCTTACATCTTTCTTTCGCTCCCTCTTTTGCAATCTTTCGTTCTCCTTTCATTTATGGGCAATATTCTAAAGCTGGCGCCAGATACAGCTTTAAACATTTGAACACTTGTTTGAAGCTATGTGTGGCACGGGATTTTGAATCAATGTTCAAATAAGTGTGCAAAAAATGCACTTTGCCAAGTGGTCTCGATTTTTCAGCGCACATCAAAGCATTCAAACTCGACAGTGTTTAAATGTTTGCATGGTCTGTCACACTTGCGCAAAGTTCAGTCGCGCGAACGTTGTTTAACGAGTCGGTAGTGTGCAGTAAGTTTTAAAAATAGGTCCAATCATAACGACAGTAAATAACAATCGTATGAATATGTTTTGTATGGTCAGTTTTTATCTAAAAAGTTTTTTTTAATGGATAAGGGTAACAAACGAGCACACAGTCCACCTGATGGTAAGTGGTTACTGCGGTCTATAGACATCTACATCTATCCTCGTTTGCGAATCAAAATGCAGATGCGTTGTCACCCGTGAGGACTAAGATGGAATGCCTCATTTCCAGTAAAAAGGGCCTCCAGCCACCTGCACTCACCAAGCGAAACGCAGAGGTAAACCTTTACTTCACGCTGGTATACTGTGACGTCGTGGTACCACCCCGGTTCGAGCCGGCCCATCCGTGGGACAGAAAAAGCTGCCGCGTGGCTCTACCAAACCCTGAACATGATAGACAAGTACTTATTAATGAAATAGATATTCTTGTATTTTAATATTTTATTGTTTTGTATTATATTGTACTATTTTTGCACATGTAATAAATAATGACCTGCACTTAAATAATACAAGCATACTGCGTCCACAAATCGTCGTCTATCTTGTTTGTTGTTTATCAACGTACTGTGGAGAGATGTTTGCAAAGCATATCTGGTAGGTTATGCCAATAAGTGTTCAAACAAGTGTTCAAAGTCCTTCAAATAAGTGTTCAAATGTTGTTGCTATATTTGGCGCCGGCTTTACGCTAAGCCTTGGTGTAAAGCAAAGTGTATTATATTATAGTATGCGTATATATAAGGTACGGCGAAAAAGTTTTTGCGTATTCGTATAAACAAAATCAAGACATTTTTTTTCAAAGTTTAATTACATTTAATTATAATATACAATATGTAACAAAAACCCTGTGGTTCCCGTTAAGTACGTTATCAGGATTCAAAGGTATAGAAATAACTTTTTTTTAAAAAACTCAAACAATAATATTTTTTATTTTATTTAAAAAAATAATTGTATGCAAATTGTATATGGTTTCATTACATCTGCATTGTCTGGAGAGTACGAGGATTGTCAAAAACCCCGCTTTATTTAGCTTTAGCATCGACTAGTATTAGTAAGAGGTAATAAAACCACATAAAATTAAAAAAAAATAATAAAATTAAAAAAGATTGGTCAAGTTTAAAAAAAAGTTATTTCTATAGGTTTGAATACTGATCCTGATAATGTACTTAACAGGAACCACAGGGTTTTTGTTACATGTTGTATATATGTGCCATTTTGTCCGATAACTTGTTGCAATCTTGTAAGTAGTGACAAAATCCCGTTGCCGTAGAAATCTTGGGGTTATTGATCAAAAAATGCGACTAGTACTTTTGACAGTCTTCTCTTGATGTTCACGTACCCACTAAAACACTATCCAAAGAATTCTGAAGAGACCGAAACAGGTGAAAATCTGAAAGCGCAAGGTCAGGACTGGTGGATGCATTAACACTTCACACTAACACACTCTCAATTTTTGCTGAGTGGCGAAAGATGGGTGTGGTCTGTCGTTATCATGACGAACGACCACTCCTTTTCTTCTAATTCTCATTAGTTGTTGGTAGTAGATATCCGACTACCCTTTGGCCATGATATTTTTCGCACATCCTTGTCGTAGGTGATCCACCTGGAACACATACATATATATTAAAGATCAGATTGTAATAACATTGAATTCTGAGAAGACGAGAGAATTATTAAAAATTAAATAAATCCAAAAAAATTAAATAAATTCTACGTAATTTTGATTTTTATTAGTCCTGATTTTCTTCTTTTGCCTTTAAAATGTCACTTTTAAAGTATAAATTTACCTAAAACAACATGAATATAGAAGTGAACGGTGTGTTTTTGAAGAAGGGAGACGCAGGTGTTTCTAAGATTGCGTTCCGGAACGATGCAAATGAAAAATGGAGTGATTTGTTTGAAATCAGATGTGTAATAGTCCCGAATTAGCACCGTAAATCTGTTCTTGATATTAAGTAAATTTGTACTATTTGGGAAACATTCCCAATTATTTTGTAGGCCAATAAATCAACTATTTAAATGTTATCAAATTAAAAATATCATAAAGTAACTAAATATTAAAGACAAATAACTGAATTATTTTATATATACACAACTGTCATTTTTAAATTGATTAGGTACGTTGTATTTTATCCTATGAATTACAAGATTGAAAATCCGCTCTTACTCACTGGTTATTAATAAGTGTATTAAAGTAAAGTATAACATATATATTATACCTAGTCAGTCAAATTCTGTTACATGTTTAATATAAAATAATTGAAACAAGTTTATTCATTATGTTACCATTTATATACTAAAATGAACTTAACAAAACATAGATTCTTATGACACTAAATTTTATTCAAAACTACCTCCGTGATTTCGAATACAAGCCTTCAATCTGCGCGGCCAGTCGTCTATCGCAGCACGAACGAGGTACATGTCAATATCGGCGGCTGCCTTAATCAAGGATGTCTTGAATGACTCCAAATTGGGATGAGGCCTTCAGCACGCCTTTTCCTCCAAGTGTTACCATATCTTGTAATCTAACGGATTCAAATCTGAAATAGAGGAGGGCCAGTCTTCGTGCCGGATGAAGTCGATTTCACGCGCCGCCAGTCAGTCTTGTGTGCTTTTCGCTCTATGAGCTGGCGCCGAATCTTGTTGGAATACCCAGTGCCTGTTATTGAACATGGTATGAGAAACAAGTTCCAAAGGTTCGTCAGGACTGTATTTTGATACACAACTGCATTCGTTTTTAAACCTTTTTCACAAAAATGTACCTCTGTTAAGCCCCAATAAGAAACTCCCAACCATACCATGAGCGAGGATGGAAAATGACCTCGTTGGACATGCGGAATACGGTTGCTCGCTTCTTCACTACTGTGTGCGTACACCTTATCATTTTGTTTGTTGTAGCTCTCTTCTACGGTAAAAATTTTTTCATCCGAAAAAAGGATTTCCCGATATTTTTTTCCCGCGTACCGCTTCAACAAAGCGCGGCATCTCTTCAGTTTCAGGTCCATTAGACGAGCATTCAAACGATGTCCTGTTTTTTTTCGATATGCCCGAAGCCCTAAGTCTTCATTTAACACCCTTTTCACCGTGGTTCTGCTTAACCCCATCTGAAGGGCCAACAGTTTCTGCTTACGTTTGGGATTTCTTTGAATTCGCGCCTTCACAGCTTTTATCACTGCTGGAGCCCTAACAGACCGAGGGCGACCACTTCTTGACCTGTTATCTACACTAGAGTCTTCATTGTATCGTTTGATGGTACGATAAACGAATCTTTTGGTTATATTCAAATTTTTCACTATGTCAAAAATTTGAATTGGCGCGTAACCACAACAATGCAACGCAATAACTGCAACACGGTCTTCTTTAAGCGTCCACTCCATATTTAAAAATGAGTAAAATTCTAAAAAGTATACAGTTTTATTTTCATGAACAATTCGAAATTCGAATTCAATCAACTTTTTAACCGACGAAAAAACGGAGGTTCTCAAGTCGACGTGTATATTTTTTTATGTTAGACCACGCATAACTTTTTACATAGTGGACCGATTTTGATAATTTTTTTTTATTAGATAGGGTATACCCCTAAATTGGTCCCATATAAATTTGAAAACAAATCGTCTACCCTAAGGGTGGTAAAATAGGGGTGATTTATTGTTTACTCACATATTCTAATGCTGTGTTGTGTATTACTACATTACATAATAATTACATTACATTACATTACAAAAAACCTCACGATGAATGAGCTTTAGACCTGTCAGTTTCTTGTGTGTGGTCTACACTCAGTCAGGTCATCTCAGTCTCTGCATTTCTGCTAAAGCTCGTTCATCCTGAGGTTTGTGTAATACCTTATTTGGCTCTAGATTAGATAAAGCAATACCCTCAAGTTCTTGTACTCTACTCAGTGCCACATATACCTGTGCCACATATACAGTGTTTGCCCTTTGGCAAACACTTTCTTTCCGAGGTCGATTACAGCTTTATCAAGAGTCTTACCTTGTAATTTGTGAACCGTGACGGCTCAGCATAAAATTATCGGCAACATCCTGCGCTCAGAGTCGCCATAACCCTTCGTACTTTGAAAAGTTGCTACCACTTCACACAACCATAGCTATCTTTTAGTCTGCTTCTTATGCTTACAGTCTTTCCTCGCGAAGATCTAAACTCTCCTGTTAACGTGTTAATCTAATTCTCTTTCTATTTGCTTCCCACCTTTTTTTTCCCATTATTACATTCTTCTAAATATCTCTTTCTCATTCGAGCAGCATTTTTGGAGGCCTACCCATGGTGGTATATAAAGCCTGTTTTTTTTTTAAAGTATTTATATTCTACAACAAATAATAGTAAAAGTAGGATTATATAACAGTTAATAGCTATAGTAAGGTAGGTTACTAATTTGAAAGTATTCAAAAATTAAGCATGTAGTAATTAGTAGATTATAGCCACGAAAAATTATAAAATAAAAACTTTTTAACAAAAAAATTAAACCGCCGAAAAAACTAAAAAGCAAAAAATAATAAACCTTTTTATTTAACCTTAATAACTAAGTTCTTAAACTAATTTAAGTATACCTAATTAATTTTGAGTCGGCGCTAAACAATCAATGAACAAAGACCAGTAAATTACCTTAAATTTAAAGAAATAACCAAATCAAATTAACAATGCCGCGTATCACGCTTTACATAATTAATTAATTTGCTTGTTTGGCGCCGACTCAAAATTACTTAGGTATACTTACATTAGTTTTAGAACTTAGTTATTAAGGTTAATTAAAAACTCAAAATAATTACAAAAATAAATACTTAGGTATACTTAAATTAGTTTAAGAACTTAATTATTAAGGTTAAATAAAAAGTTTTATTATTTTTTGCTTTTTAGTTTTTTCGGCGGTTTAATTTTTTTGTTAAAAAGTATTTTTTGTGGCCAGCATTCTACAAGAAAAGTTTTTACTGTGTGACAATACTTATGACCTGACTGTGTATTATTTCTTTGGTTATTATTCTATTTTGTCTAAAAATATATTATTTTATTTTATCTAATGATTATTTCAAAAGACTCAGTAGCTAAGGGATTAAGCACCTGCCGTAAATTTTAGAGTACCTAAACCACTCATATTTGGCCAACAAAATTATTGATTGCAATTATAAGAGTTTCTTAACCACGTGGTCGGCGATGCAGGAAAACATCGTGAGGAAACCAAAACCGAATTACGGGGTAAACTAACGCCAACTTTTTGACTCCGAGTACTAACTAAGAACTACTCGACAGAAAACCCCAGTAAACTTTGACCTGATCCAAGATTCAAGCCCGGAACTACGTAATCGCAATTTCGAGTACTAGTCCAGCGAGACAGGAGAGTATTATACTATGCGTATGTCCTTGAGTTATTATGCCAATTTTTAGACTTTTGTTGATAAAGGTGTTTAAAACGTAAACAAGTATTAATTTCATAATATTATTGTAAAGAACACTTAAAAAATAGACTCAGCCAGTGCGCTTTTTTATCTTCGGCTTTATCAGCGCTAAACATTCAGTGGAATCACAGATATAGTATAAACTGTACTATATTGTATCTATGAGTGGAATAGTCAAGCACTGGCTGAATAGAAAAGTAAAAAATGATACAAAACTGTTCATTATATTTGTTCGCATCTTTTCATAAAAAGAACACAAGCCATAAAATACCCATTCAGAAACAAAGTTCCACATTAAGCAATATTCACAAACAGTGCAAAGCATGCAATCTCTATAGCACTTGCGTTGCGCTGATTTCGGAACACTCAATTAAATCGATATACACTTATTTATTTACACCGTTAAATAGAACTTGATGTTTCCATAGCTGAAGTAACGGGTTAAGAAGTTATAGGTGCTTTAAACATTTCTAGTTCGGAACTGATTTTATTGTATATTTCTTAATTAGCTTTTAATTATTCTTTAATTCTGACTTCTGATTTTCTGACTTTGGGTGAATAAGTTTCATTTAGTACAACTTTCTCATCATCATATAATGATTAGGCAGTAATCTACCCATAAAAAGTCCACTGCTGAACATAGGCCTCCTTCAAAGAATGCCACAGAGTAGGGTTCGGAGCTACTGCATCTATCGACTTCCTGCATCTCTTACTAGATCATTACTCCATCTAGTAGAGAGCTGAAATTCTACAAAACACGAACCAGACCCACCTGTATTACTCAATCAGGTGGGGTTGCTACTCTAAACTTCGCTTGCCGGTACAAGACAGCCACCTGAGAATCTTTCTTCCTCATTATGTAATGTGCCGCTATTTAATGATGTTAAAGAGTGTTTGTATAGCTCGTAGAAACAACAACTGATTGGGAAGAAAGATTAACGAGTAGCAGCTTTAATTTAGAAAAGAAGAGTACCCCCCCCCCCCCCCCTACCCCCTAAATGCGGTGGGAACCTCATTTAGGAAGTCGAAGAAGCCACCGGGTTGGCTCAGGATCGTGCCATTTGGTATTCCTTGGGGGGGGGGGGGGGGGGGCAAATGACATGTAAGCGTGTAACTTTGTTTATACAATACGAGTATTTTATGTTTATGATGTGAGGGTGTATAATATACGTGAATAAGTTACTTAGACGAGACAGTTAAAAGTGTCTCTTATATTGTTCATGTCGATAATGAATCAATCTTTCTGTGCAGTCGGTACTAGCGGGATATCTCACTGTCGGTGCTAATTAATTTACGATTATAGATACTCTTACTTGAAACTAGCGTACCGCCCTGGCTTTGCCTGTGTAGGAGGTAGATATAAATATGGCGTTAATTAGATTTAAGACAATCAAAGAACAAATATCATCAAATTTTGCGTTTTCTTCAAGTTATTTGGATAAAATATAGCCTATATCCCTCTCTATATACATATCTGCTATCTGTTTGTAAAGTTTTAACACAATCGATTCAGCCATTCCGAAGATAAGCCCGCACAGATAGATGAGATAGACAAAAAATTTAAAATTGTTCTAATAGTATACCAATAACCCCTTGGTCCTAATAGAAGCCAGTTATTTCAATATTACAAACAAACAGATCGATTTCATTCATATGTATAGATAAAAAAAAGCAAGTGCATGACGGGAAGTATAGAAATGAACGAATATGAAATGGTTTAAATTGAAATGTTGTCATTGCGAAGTTAGAGTTTAAGCTAGAGATTGTCTCTCAATGCAGCCTTGGATATTAAATCAAAATGAAAGTAAAAACAAAGCAGCATAATTAAGCTAAATTAATTCACTTAAAATAAAAGTTAAAAATCTTTACTGCCTATAACTTTTAAATCAGTACATATAAATAAAATTGAAGTGTCTGTCTGTAATCTATACTCTATACAAATACAAATAAATAAAATTGAAGTGTCTGTTTGTAATGTCAAAATTACGGCTTTTTACTAAATGCATATGAAAGTATATACGATATTTATAACAAAAACACAATTTTTAAAATTTTTGTCTGTCTGTCGGTCTGTCTATCTGTCTGTCTGTCTGTTTGTTCCGGGTAATCTTTGAAATGGCTGGACCGATTTTGACGGGACATTCACTGGCAGATAGCTGAAATCATAAGGAGTCTACTTTTATTTTAGAAAAATAATTAGGGTTCCGCGCAAAAAAAACTAAACCCCCAAATAACACGCGGGCGAAGTCGCGAGAATCAGCTAGTATCAAATAACAGCTCTATATTTATCTGAGAAGGCTATTTGCGTGCCATTAAAACATGAAAAACCGTTTTTAAAATTTTTGACTATCTGTCTGTCTGCCGGGCTAATCTTTGGGACTTAATCTATGGTAATAAAACTTCACTAACAGATAGAGAGCAATGCCAAAAGTGATGAAGGTTATATTTTATACGAAAATCTTGGACACTTAAAAAGTATTTAATTATCTTAAATTTAAATACCACCATAATAATATACCCTACACAGGCGAAGCCAGGGCGGGTACCTAATTACAAATATAATAATTTTTATGGTACAATTACTTCTCGCAATGATTCTGCAATTTCTTACGTAGTCGTAGTTAAGCTGTGGTAAACTAGTAACTTTTATAAAGTTTGTCAATATTTTAATATTTATAACATAAAATTAAGTTTGAAGATTAAAATATATTGTAAAAATACCAAATAAGTAAACCATTCTGTAGTTCTGAAATTAGCTTTGTTTCAGTAGGAAAAGGTTTTCAATCGTATATTTTTAATAATTAAGGGGCTTACATAACAATCAAAGTCGCTTTATATAACATACTCTACATAAATCTGTAGCGTATGATCCTATAACACTGACTAGAAGGAGGAAAGACAGAGTCGTTGCCACCACTACGGTGAAAACAGCTTCTGTCACTAAACAATATCTAAAAATGTCGGTTAAGCTTTATAACAAAGTTAATAAAACAATAAAAATATACCACTTAAACAATTATGATAGCAAAAAAGCTCTCACACAATGGTTAAAATCCCTCAGCTACGCTGACACAGAAAAGTGACTAGAAAATTACTATAACTAAATATAGTATAACTTGACAGTGGACACTCAAATTGTAAATACCTATTTAAATTCAAATAACTTAAACAATTGGCATGAAGTAATTTCTGATGTGCTGCAGAACAGACACAATATTTCATTTACACACACACATATTACGCGCGCGGCACATAATACACTTTCACACACTCACACAAACACACACGCACACACACACACACACACACACACACACACACACACACACACACACACACACACACACACACACACACACACACACACATTAACACACACACACACATATATATACGCACACACACACATCCACACACACGCACGCACGCACACGCGCACACACACACACATACTAACAATATAAAATAAAATAAATATTAAATTATATTAGTAATTTTATGTAGACTGATTTTATAAGTAATCACAAATGCTACACTTTGTAATTGTAACTAATACTTACCTCGTAGTCATATAGTATGGAAGAGCGATAACTTCCTAATACAGGTATTTATATATCTACATAAAAGGAATATTATCAAAACATGTTGGTAAACCTGGTATGTTACAGAAATAAAGCGTTTTTGATTTTGATTTGATTTTTAGCTTTAAAAATTGCTTAAATTGGCTCTTTCTCTCTCTCTTTTCACTAAATAACAATAGAAAAAGTCAAATATAGAAATAAATAATATCTACTTAATTAGTCAGAGTTTAAAGTGACCGATAATCAATATAATTAAGCACTACTTTTCGAAAATACAAAATATTAAAAAAATAAAATAATATGCCTTACCTAGTTTGAGGAGCACCTCCCACCCTTTCTCAATTACGTTTCGTATTTTTGATAGTGGGTGTATCCTAGTGTTGGTGTTGGGAGCAGTTGTGGCGATAGTGCTCGCAATGAGGGATGATAATCTTCCGCTGACTTGATGTCGCTAGTTAGGACTGAGGTGAAGTTTTTGTAACACAATGTGAAAGCTTTTAGAAAAATTTACTTCGCAAATATCCGCGTTATAAAATAAAATTATGTGTCTTACCTAGCATAAAGAGCACCTCCCGCCCTCCCTCAATTGCGTGCACTATCCCCGTCACCACTAATCCCAGCACCGCTACTCCGCTAAGTAGCGGTTAGCCACCGTAGAGTCTATATTACCTGAGGATGCCTCGTGTAGAGGCGAAACACGTGTCGTATTATCGTCAGTGGTGTGTCTTGCCTAGTGTAGTGGTGTTGGGAGTAGCGGTGCTGGGATTAGTGGGGACGGGGATAGTGCACGCAATTGAGGGTGGGCGGGAGGTGCTCTTCATGCTAGGTAAGACACATTATTTTATTTTATAACGCGGATATTTGCGAAGTAAATTTTTCTAAAAGCTTTTATATAATGGATTTTCGTAAAGTAACGCCTGATTATATTAATTATAACACAATGTGATATAATTGAGATGTTGTTTTAAATAAAAGTTTATCGGTTTACTCTTAAACTTTTTGCATATTTATAATTTTTTTAATCATTCTACTTTAAGAAATAAATGTAGAATGATTTAGTTACTTCTAATGTTAAGAATATAAAATACAACTAATATTACAGAAAGAAAATTAACTTCCCCGCTATGAGATCTATCAAATACTTCACCTCATTTCAAAAAAACCTTTTATGTTGGCCCCGCTCTGGTGGCAGAAAAAGTCGTCGATACTCTCATTGAGAGAGGGTGGGTTGGTGCTTTTATTAATACATTTTAACACAATATAGAATAAGGGTAACAAACGACCACACAGTACACCTGATAGTAAGTGGACACTTTGGTCTATAGACATCTACATTTTTTTCTCGATTAAAAATCAAAATGATGATGCGTTGTCACCCCTGTGGATTAAGATGGAATGCTTCATTTCCTAAAAGTTACTACTATACGCTAGTATTCTGTCAGAGCGTGGTTCTTCCCCGGTCGAGGCGACCCATTCATGCTACAACCAAAATATAGCTGCAGCGTGGCGTGGCTCGACCAAGTTAAATTAGGTAAGACACATCATTTACACAGATTTTAGGAAATTAATTTTTAATACCTTTTCATTTAATCAACGATAATATGTAAAGATGTGAATATCTACGATCGATTGCCGCACATTATTAATAAATACACACAAACACTAATGGTTTAATATTCACAGTCACAGACACATGTAAGGAATGCATATCTGATTTTTTTTTAAAACATTACCCCTAGGATTACCTCCTGTTTGAGGAGAGGAGGAGTCCTCTCTGTCCTCATGAAGGCAGTTTACATACATAAATTTCACGCGGACAAAAATACAGGCCCGGAACAATTATTTGTAGGTCATACAAATACTTGTACTTTTCAAGATTCGAATCCGCGGACTTTAGCACCGAAACTCTTTGACAAGCCACTGCGCCACGGAGCCGTCAAAAAGTGATTAAAAGTTTTGATTAGATGAATCTTCGTCAACTTTCATGTATTTTTTTCATTAGTTTTAAAAATCAGGTCTATTTTAAAATATATTATGAATTGAGACGAAAAACACCATTAGCAAAAATTCTTTAAAAATGTTATAAAATATTACCAATTTTGATATTCTTATAATTCCATTCAACGCCAAGCCATGCTCTCGTCAGAAAGAATAATTTATCCCCGGGTTTAATATCAGCTGCAAAGTAACAAATAATTTCCCTAAGTTATTGCTAACGGCTGCAAATTTGTGAAATACCGAGTGGTAACTTTTAAACTTTTATAAATTGCTGTTGAAATTTTTAAAACTATTTCTAACGAGCTCGACCAAAATTTAGCGTCATCTGATAGCATATTATGAAAGTAATATAATTAACTAGTAAACCGCCCCGGCTTCGCCTGGATGAGGTTAATTAAAGTGGGTTATTAGATTTAAGATAATCATTAACGTGTATTTTGTTTCGTCGATTTTTCGAAATTTCGAAAAAAATCTCCAAGCTTTTCAGATAAAACTTAGCCATTTTCAGATTATTGGCATAGTTCTCTATATTTTCTTGAAGTTTCAATACAATTGGTTCAGTCTTTCCGAAGGTTATCCCGGACAAATAAACAGACAGACAACAAACGTCCATGCAGTTCGGCGAATGTAGTATAAGAAATAACCGACTGCATGTTTGTGTAATAAATATTTAAAAAAATTAGAACATGCTTACTAATGTCTTTTTGGTATAAAAATAGCCCCCCTTAGCTCAATAAATACAGTTACTTAAATATTAGAGACATTCCCTTCAATTTAATTTATGTAGAGAATGCAGTAATTAATATTGGCATTAACATTGACATAATGATTTCGTATATTTACGCGAACACTACACATTGAATAAAACTACTTTTGCGGATTCTATCGCGTTTAATTAACTTATTTTTATTAATTCCCAAGTTTTCGGGTGCTTTACAGCACCCATGGTCACGGGGGACTGAGGTGATTGACGTCCCGTTGCCAGAGTTAGCCCGGAGTACCTTTCAGCTTTTGGTGCTAGTGGTACTGCAAGACTTCAAGACACAGTAAATTCATTTAGCGTAGATCAGACCAAAATTAATAATTAAAAAGCTGAAGGTACTCCGGGTTAACTCTGACATCGGAACATCAATCCCCTAAGTCCCCAGTGACCATGGGTGCTGTAAAGCACCTGAATCGTCGGGAATTAATAAAAATAAGTTAATTAAACGCGATAAAATTTGTAAAAGTAATTTTATTCATTGGCAACGCTTTTAGTAGTGCTTGTATATCTCTTATTCTTAAGAGTCTGTCCAAATATGAGGATTTGATCCTGAAACAAACAAATTAAGAGAGTGGTCTCTTAATTTTGTTTTATCTTCCCTGCCCCGCAGGATCTGCAACAGCAATAACAGTATTCTGACAATGTTTGGGAGCCGATGTAGCTAACGCTTAAATGGGTTTTTATTTATAACTGTCGAATAATTATACCATAAAAGGTTTATGTAATGTAGTAGATGTTTTAGTAGTATTGTGTTTGGGATTCAAACTCAGGTTCACAAAAAAGCTGACTTTGAAACTACTGTCTATGCTTGGCATTGTTTCTTATCCAAAATATACCACGGGCGCCTATTTATCTTTGAGTTTTATCCTTTTTTAATTTATGAAAGTAAATTTTATTAAATTCAAATAAAACTTTACAACACGTGCCATTTATTATCATAACTGCGGCGCGATGCTTCAGTATTCTCGGGGATTCATTGTAAAGCGTCGGAAAGTGCTTTTAAATTGCTGCTTAGAGCAGCCGCTTGTCAGAATAAAAATATGTGTATAGCGTCAAAGGCAGTAAATGTGAACTTTTGTAAGGAATTTTTATTTGTACTAATAAATATTATATTTTTTTATAGAATATGGGTGACAAACGAGCACACTGTTCACCTGATTGTAAGTGGTTGCTGTGGCCCACAGACATCTACATCTATCCTCGTTTGCGAATTAAAATGCAGATGCGTTGTCAACCGTGAGGACTAAGATAGAATGCCTCATTTCCATTTAAAAGAGTCTCCGGTTCTCAACACTCATTAAACGAAACACAGCAGCATTAATCTGCTATTTTACGCTGGTGTTCTGTGAGAGCGTGGTCTTTCCCCTGTCGAGCTGACCCATTCGTGCTATAACTATACTATAAATATAGCTGCAGCATGGCTCTACCACGTAAAAACGTATGAACATAATTGGTTAACTTTGAAGTAAGGTCATTGATCAATTCAGACTTCTCATGATCATGGGAGTTGCAAGCCATGAAACGCCGAGAAATGAAAATAAAAAGTTCTTACTTTAATAAATCAATATTAAAATAATAAATATGATTGGTTATATGTATTGAGAAATATAAAAAATCGAAGAGATGTGAAGTCCGCCAACACGCATTGAGGCAGTGCGGTTGACATTTCCTTGCCCTTAAGATCTTCTCAGAAGTGAGAGGAGGCTTGTGCCTAGAAGTAGGACGTAAATAGGCTATAACATTACTTCAAATTATATTACTAAAAAAGATATGGCTATTAACGGCTATCCATAATTTCAAATTGAAATTTTTATTTCGGGCCAATAAAGACGGAGAAGAAGAACAAACGTATGTAATATAAACTTTTATATCATTTGCTAGCTTTTTACCCGCGGCTTCGCTCGCGTCAGCTTAAATTTATAACACCATTAAATGGTGTCCCGTGCCAAATTTAGCAAAATTAGATCATTTTTAGTGTTATTTCTTTTTACTCCTTGCATTTATTTATAATAAAAGTTAATTTAGTTTTAATTAAACAATGACGAATTTCATGGTCTTCTACCATTTCACGATATAATGTTTATTTGAGATATTTGATTCATATCATTGGTCATACTTAATATTGATTGGCACCATTAAATAGATTTTTTTACGTTCGAGTAGACTTCAAAATTTAATAAATGCAGTTCTATAATGATAAAATGTTTTATACCACACATTTAACAGTGGTAGAGCCAGGCGGCAGCTTTTGCTGTCGCATGGATGGGCCGGCTCGAACCGGGGTGGTACACAACCTCACAGAATACCAGCGTGAAGTAGAGGTTTATCTCTGCGTTTCGCTAGGTGAGTGTAGATGGCCGGAAGCCCTTTTTACTGGAAATGAGGCATTCCATCCTAGTCCTCACGGGTGAAAACGCATCTGCATTTTGATCTGTAACAGAGGATTAGATGTAGATGTCTATGGGCCGCAGCAACCACTTACCATCAGGTGGACTGTGTGCTCCTTTTTCACCCTTATCCTATAAAAAAAAAACATGGAATAAAACTAATTTTACGGATTTTATCACGTTCAATTTTATCTTTTTACGTGGGGTTTTTTTACGCATCTTTGGATGAAAGTTCCTTCAAAACTAGTGTAAAAGAACATATCGTTGATGTAAAGCATCAACGCTCCGGGAATTCTAAAGCAAATCAACATGTTAGTACTATCCCATCCATTATATCGGATCTGATTGACAAAAAATCCTTTCAATAGAACACCAATTCCTAGCAATGACGAACATCCTAATATTGATAGGGAAGATGGCCGAGTACTACCATCTTCTAAGGACCCCATAGTTAATAAAATTAATTCAAACCCAAGCATACTATTCTAACTATGACATCAGGTCGTCAAACACTTCAGTCTTCCCGTGACCATAGGTGCTGTAAAGTGCCCAAAAACATCGGGAATTAAAAAAAATCAAATTAAACGCGATAAAATCTTTTAAATTAATTATATTCCTTATACATTTTATTCACTGTTAACATGGGAAGCACTACACTCATGAAAGGCAGTAGAAAAATGGTCGCCTTGTCGTGGCGGTGAAAGAGAATCACTCAACTCATGTAGCCCTGTCGTAAGAGGCGACATAGGAAAACAAACAGGAGATGGGATGGGCTGCATCATCTTCCAGACAACGGATCAAAATAATAATATTGTAATAATAGTATCGTGGCAACTATAGCACATATCCAGCAACTTAACAAATTATGGGGAGGCCTATGTTCATTTCATTGAACTTTTGATAGGCTCACGATAATGAATTCTACTCACCTTTGCAACTCAACTCCTTAATATTTACGGTAGTAATAAAAACTATATATTTTATTGCCCCGTGAAAGTAAAAAAGTAGCAGCTTAGATACATGTAACTACTGGGCACAGGCCACAGAGAGATTTTGGCCAAAAAATTATTCGTTGCGCTGATTCCAACGTGGGATGACTTCGACTGTGAAACTTCTCAGATATGCAGGTTTTCCTTCACCGCCCAGAACGTAAATCGACACTTCAAATTGCAATTAATATATAATATGCTAAAATATATAATAATGCTTTACGTAACCATGAAATTTTAGTTTTATTCAGTTTGATTATCGCCTTTGACAAGTAAAATATAATAAATCTTTGTATATATAAATAAATTTTTCAATGAAATCTGCTTTCTTTCGTTAAAGTATTCTTGCGCAAGAGCCTGTTTATTTGCATATATCATTTACACATATGTGCTATGTAACCAGGACTGTCACAAATATCTTAATATTTCTGAAAATATGAAGCTGTAATTTTAAACTAATTTATAAATCTCATTAAAGGCAAAATAGTAAAGTAACAGCTAATATACGTCTTACTACTGTGCACAGGGCTCCTCATTACCTATAGTATTTTGTGGGCAGAAAAACAGAGTATGTTACAATGTTTCAATGTACATTAACGGTTTTCACATCTCCACAACAATTTTAATTACTCAGACATGTAGGTTTTCCCCACGAAGTTCTTCCGTGCCTTGATGAAATCTCACGGCGAGCTACATGGCCCTCGTATTTGTTTAAATACAATTCATAAAAACTTAAAATAAGCTTTTGCGTGATTGTTGACCACATCTACCTAGTAACGTAACACGTCCAACGATGCCACGAACGAAATTACAATTATTTAAATCGTATATTTATTAGCATTCTATTATTTAATTTTATCAGTGACTTACCAGTTAACTTTATTTAGAAGTAAGTAGATGGCGCTATTATTATATGAAATAATGAAATAATTAAAGCCAAATCTACACTATATAGTAATATCATCGAAAGAAGCGAACATTGGTTTATGATATCAATAAGGCTAGGCTAAGTGATGGCATTCTGTTAAAAGTTCTGTTTCTGTTAAAAATACGCTATCAGCGCCGCTAGCCGTGAAAAACGATATGATAAAGGAAGAAAAATATTTAACCTTCGTTTTTTGAAGTTACTTAATCGGATAAAAGTAGCCTATAATTTGCCCGGGTTATTAATTACCTATATACAAAATTTCAAGTAAGTGGGTCCAGTAGTTTTCGCGTGAATCCGGAATACACAGCCATACAGACAGACAAAAATTCTAAAAATCATTAATTTGGCTTCAGAACCCTTTATTTAACCCCTGGACTTGTTTTTTCAAGAATATCTGAGAATTACAGACACGACTTTCCTACAGATTTATTATTTATCATATGTATAGATGTGTAGATGTGTAGACGGACTACCCACAACTAGCTAGAATGCATATTTTGTAAGACACCGCTTGCTTATTCAATTCGTTTTATAAAACGTGGCTTATTTTATAGTCTCAGAAACGAAAGAAAACTATGCCTTTAGAGAAGCCTTCTTAACTAAAGAAATCTCTTAGTTTATGAGCGTACTCGTTATGATGCGACTAGTAATTACCTAAGTTACTCATCTGTATGACAGTCGTTAATTTTTAATTAAAATTTCTCCTTTTATAATTTTATCTTGCACCAGAGCCTGTACGACGTGATAATAGTTAAAAGTCTGAAAGTATTTAGTGATTAATTTATTACATTTTCAATGCCTTAGCTGTGTTTTAATGGTGTAAGTTTATCCACTACCCCGTATATTCCCGTGGGTTTTTTTTAAATTATAGGGTGACAAATGAGCACACAGTCCACTTGATGGTAATTGGTTGCTGTGACCCATATACATCTACATATATCCTCAATAAGAATCAAAATGCAGATGCCTTGTCACCCGTGAGGACTAAGACGGAATGCCCCTTTTCCAGTAAAAAGGGTCGCCGGATCTCTAAACTCACCATACGAAACAGCAGTATTAAGCTGCTATTTTACGCTGGTATTCTGCGAGACCGTGTTCCTTCCCCAGTCGAGCCGACCCATTCGTGCTTACGATACCATGTAGATATCGTAAGAGACAAGAGAGGGAAACTGCAACAAGAGTTGAGCAGTAGCATTTTTTAATAAATAATATAATGTCAAAATAAAATCTCTAAATAATATACCGTGAAAGCAATGGGAAAAAGCGTCCTAAGCTTGATTGGCTGTAATGAATTGATAAATTAATTTAATTTGTAATTGCAGGCAGGACTTACGCAACTTTAATACTGCTCGTGTTGAAGAAGCGATCGAGCAGAACTAGGGCTCCAAAGTCTCTGCTAGAGATCTGTCTGCCAGAAAAGCCAACTGTCGAAGCTGAAGACCGAGCGTTGCAGCGTCATTTCCGGGACACCTAAGATTTTGAGTGAGATTGAGAGGTTCTATGGGCAGCTGTACACGTCATCGTTGGAGCCACACGCAAGTGTGAGTAACGATCCAAGAGCGAGTCTTATCTCACATTATTCCGATGATATCCCGGACGTCAGTCTGAGCGAGATTAGAATGTCTCTCCGGCACCGTAAAAACGGCAAGGTTTCAGGCGAGGATGGAATTACAGCGGAGCTTCTGAAAGCGGGTGGAAGACCGGTACTTGAAGTCCTTCAGAAGCTCTTTAATTCCGTCCTCCATGGTGGCATTACACCGGAGGCGTGGAGCAGAAGTGCGGTGGTCTTGTTCTTCAAGAAAGGTGACAACGCTCTCTTGAAGAACTACAGACCGATTTCCCTTCTCAGCCGCGTTTACGTGCTGTTTTCGAGAGTTATTACGAATCGTCTCGCGCGCAGACTTGACGACTTCCAGCCTCCCGAACAAGCCGGTTTCCGAAAAGGCTTTAACACCACAGGCCACATACATACCCTTTGGCAAATTGTACAGAAGTCCGAGGAGTACAATTTGCCACTATATCTGGCGTATGTGGACTAAGGAAAAAGACTTTGATTCCGTCGAAATTTAGGCGGTACTGCAGTCCCCTTCAGCGGTGCCAAGTTGACTGTCAGTATATCGAAGTGTCGAAGTGTTTGTACGGTACGGCTACGATGCCTATCCAAGTACAGAACCAGAGTACGAAGCCTATCCAATTGCAGTTAGGTGTAAGACATCGCTGGAGGAACTAAGCGCCATGCTCGAAGACCTCAATAGTGTTTCCCAACGTATAGGTCTTAAGATGAACATGGACAAAACAAAGATCATGTTTAATGTCCATGTCACACCTATGCCGGTAGTTCTAGGGAGCATTAAGCTGAGCTTAAGTTGTTGTCGAGTATGTTAACCTGGAACAGATAGTCCGACTAGGTATGTCCAACTTCGACGAGAGGTCAATTGGCGGCGGATTGAAAAATACGGCACATCTTCTCGTCAGGTATACTTCAAAACTTGAAAACGAGACTGCACAACCAGTGCGTGTTGCCAGTTATAACATATGGAACTGAGACGTGGTCCTTCACTCCTGGCCGTATGAGAAAGCTCAAGGTCGCTCAGCGAGTTATAGAGAGGGCTATGTTCGGGGTTTCTCGGCGTGATAAACTTAGATATGAGGATATCCGCAGTAGAACCATAGTGACTGACATATTCCAATGGGTTACTAAGCTGAAGTGGCAGTGGGCCGACCATATAGCTCGAAGGACCGACAACCGATATGGAAAAAAGTTCTCGAGTGGCAGCCTCGTACCGGCAGGCGAAGTGTAGGGCGTCCCCCCACTAGATGGAGTGACGACCTGGTAAGATATGGAGGAAGTCGATGGATGCAGGTGGCTCAGGACCGTGTTTTGTGGCATTGCTTGGGGGAGGCCTATGTTCAGCAGTGGACTTGTGAAGGGCTGTAATGATAATGATGATGATGTTAATTGCGTTTATATTGTTGTATTGTTACTGTAGTGTCGTATGTCTTCGTTGACACTACGGCACTCTATTCAATAGGAAAGATTTGTCGTTGCTATAGAACAGATATCGTCAGTTTACGCTAAATATATGGTCGTTTCTAATACGTTTCTTAATTCAACCAGGAGAATTAATAAATATATATTTAAAAATGATTGATTACGATTTAATCTGAAACCTAAATTCAATTAGAAAATCGGCACATATTGTTGGGGCTTCAATTTGTTCGCTTATTTTATTAACCCTTTGTACGTTTATAAGTCTTCAAATAACTTTGATCTGTTAATTAAGCATTCTTGTACAGAAATGTAAGCTCTTGTCAATGACAATACCGAAGAGTCTGCCTTCATAATGGATAGCTGTCTTTGTTGCTACTGTGCGCTGATATTTTGCCTTTATTTCAAAGCTGTCGAAGCTGACTTGGAAAAGGTTTATGACAGAGTGAACAGGAACGTGTTATGGCAAACATTGAACTCATTTGGGTTGAGCGCTGGTTTGATACAGGCATTAAGGTCTCTTTATAGGGACTCTAGTGCTTGTGTCAGGATCAACGGGTCTAGTCGGACTGGTTTTGCATTCATAAAGGTGTCAGACAGGTCTATGCAGCTTCCCCGTGGCTGTTTAACCTATTTATAGGCTGTTGTTTGCGAACTTTGAAAATTGAAGAATGTGGGTTGAGAATGGGTGAGTTAACCGTCAATTGCCTTTTGTACGCCCTTGATCAAGTCATATCTGCATCGTCAGCGGCCGAGTTGCAAATCATGGTTACTTTAATGAACTGGTCATTAAAAGAAAGAGGTATGAAAGTGAAAGCAAGTAGGACGAAAGTAACCATTCCTTTTTTTGTTTTTGTTTTAGCTTTGAAAGAGAAGATAGTAAAACGTTATGTGAAATAAGAATAGAAGAAGAGTTGACTGAACAAGGGATGAGTTTATATATCTGGGATGTTTATTTATCAGGGATGGTAGATATGATAAGGATATAGAACGACAAGTGAACGCAGGAAGTAAAGTAAATGAGGCTCTACACGCTATTATGAAGAATCAGAATGTGTAAAAGAAGGCACGTATGGCAATTCATAATGCTGTATTAGTCCCTACTTTAATGTATTGTAGTGAAAGTTGGGTGTGGCAGAAGAAGCACAAGAGTAGAATAAATGCTGTATAAATGCGGTCATTAAGGAGTATGCTAGGTTGAATCTGAATGACATGGTGAGAAATAGTGTGATAAGAGAAAAGTGCGGTTTGCAAGATGACGTTGTGACCAGGATTAAGAAAGGAATGCTTCAGTGGTTTGGTCATGTAGAAAGAATGAACGAGGAAAGAGTGAAAAAGCAAATTTTATGTGGAAGAAGTGAACGGTAGAGTCGGGAAGGGACGCCTTAGACGAAGATTTATCGACCAAAATGGGCGATACATTGAAAATGGTCCAGATTAGGTACCCTTAACCGACGGGCATGTATGCGTAAACATATGGATGTAAAGAAGGCGAGAGAGGTGTGTCAGGATCACGGAAAATCGAAGTCCGTAGTCTCTGCCTACCCCTCTGGGTGACAGGCGTGAGTGTTTGTGTGTGTGTGTGTGTGTGTGTGTGTGTGTATTATTAAGAAATTTAAACTATCTCTCTGTAACATTAAAATAACTACCTTCTATTAAGCTCAGGGGGTAATTTGCATTCTATAGAGACTTGAAAAACCATTTATATTTCAAAATTTTGTCTGTCTGTCCCGGCTAATATTCCTAATGGCTGAACCGATTGTGATAAAACTTCACGTAGAGATAGTAAGCAATGCCAGAAATATTTAAGCTATATTTTATCCGAAAGACATGGAGGTTATTATTTTGCAGAATCGAAAAACTGATAAATGGTTTTTAATGATTATCTCATAATGTAGATAAAATCAAAACAATACTTTTTGGTTTGTTTATAAAATATTTTAGTACTTTATTTTCTATATCATATAGTAGAATAGAATAGAATAGAATAGACAAATTTTTATTCAATACATATATGATTATATACATAGATTATTACATATTACTTATAAAAGTATTTTTATTTACCACTGCTTCGGAAAATACCTGTATCCTAGGAAGAACCAGCAAGAACTTAGCGGGATTTTTTGTAAACATATTTCACTTTAAATATTTTATTGCGTACAATTTTTAAATGAATTTTAATAGAACAAACATGGTGGCGATCACCTCAATCCCAGGGGTTATTTTCATTTATGTATTCTTTGATATTATCATATCTCTTTTTGTACAATTTGCCTTTAATAAAACATTTAAACTTCTTTATTGACAAATTTTGTACATTTTCAGGGATTTTGTTGTAAAAGCGTATACATTGCCCCATAAACCCTAATTCCGTAAGCTTAATTCTGTGGAGTCTAGTAACTGTGTATTACTGGCTTATGTTTGTTCCTAGTGCTGAAAAGTATGAACCTCTTTATTCTTATCTAAGCTATTAATGTTTTTATGTTCATACATTACATTTCCATAAATATATTGCGATGCCACAGATAATATGTTTATTTCTATAAAATTTTCTCTAAGGGACTCTTTACAATTTAAGTTATAAATCGACCTCTCTCTTTTGCAAAACAAATATGGTTTCCATGTCAGTCGCATTACCCCATAACAATATTCCATAGGACATCACGCTGTGAAAGTAACTAAAATAAACTAATCTAGCTGTCTCAACATTGGTGAAACTTCTAATTTTTCTTACAGCATATACTGCAAAACTAAGTCCGCTTGCTCAATTAGACATATGGGGGCCCTGTTGAAGCTTCGCGGCAATAATAGTAATACCTGGAAAAATAGTGGTATCCACAAGACTCAACTCCTCCCCATTTAAGAGGACATTGATATTTGAATGTTTAACATTAGGTATTATAAATTGAATACATTTTGTTTTATTTCCCCGTAAGAGCAAATCGTTGGCGTTAAAATAATGAACTAAATTCGGTAGAGCATTATTTATTTGCCTAAATTAATTGACTGGCGTTTGTTTAGCAAATAAATATATTTATAAGCTCAACACAATAGATTTTTATGGAGTCATTTATTTTCATTATAAAAATTAACAATTGATCTAAAATATTTTTTTTCAACATTTTTACTGAGAGTTGTTAGTACAGAAACAGGTCTAAAATTAGTGAAGTCCAATATACTACGAGATTTGAAAAAAGGTATTACTTAACTATATTTCATTAGATCAGGACATACTGCAGATTCGATATTAGTATTAAAAAAAATAAAAAAAATTAAGGTGCAACTACATTTTTATGGACCCAATAACTGTGACGGAAATCCCCTATAAATCTGCGGTTTTCTTTACATCAAGGGTTTTGAAATATTTTACAATGTTTTGTGGTAATACTTTTCTAAATCTAAATTCTTTTAAACAGGTATTAACATTCTGTTTGAGTAATGACTCGGCGACCGTAGGAGAAGTATTTGAATACTCCGTTGTCATTGATGACTCCGTTGTCCAAATAGGAATGTCAGTGACATATTTCATAAATAATGCTGCGACTTTTTGATTTGATCTAATCAATTCAGAATTGATTTTTAATTGATAGTTTGTGTTACGTGGTTTGTCTTTTCCGGTTTCACTATTAATAATACTACAAGTCATTTTAATTTTATTTTAGCAGTCTTAATTGTGTTGCTAATATGTAAAGATTAAGCCGCGGAGCACACTCTTTTGAACCATTTAGGATAATTTAGACATATACTTTAAAAATATCGGAAAGATTATATTGTAATCTTTCATGGTAAAGTTCATATCATCTTCATCTGATCTTATGAATTCCTATTGTAGCACACTCATTAAATAACTTGCGACCATTATAAAGCAACATTAATCTTTAAAACTATTTTCTAAAACACCATTTTACAACAAAACTATTAGTGTTAATGGATCACCCATTTAATGGATCACAAGACCAATTTACATGAAACCAATATCTTCAACTTTAACTTAAATATTCTTCCATACGAGTATTATATATTTTTTTTGGGATCGCATTAAAATTAAAAGGTTCGTTCGATATTCGGAATAGAAAATATGTTTATGGTACATATGTTACCCACAAAGAAAAAAAATAAAATACTACGTTTTAAGTGATACCATATTAGACAGAAACAAATTATTTTTATTGACTAAAAAAATGTTTAATCAAATTCTTTATACCATAAGTATATAGATTAAAAAATACGTAAGAAATATAGTAAGAACCTACATACATTCCACCAAGAACCAACCACTGGGCACAAACCTCTTCTTCTTTCAATTTAATTAAATTCTGCTGTGGTTCGTATGGTGAGTGTAGAGAAACGGAGATCCTTTTTACAGAAAAAGAGGCATTCGATCTTAGTCATCACGGATGACAACGCATCTGCCTTTTGATTCTTTATCGAGGATAAATATACTCGTAGATGTCTAGAGCCACGGTATCCACTTATCGTGGACTGTGATATTATATAGAATATGGGTGATATACGAAAGTATGTCACCCATATTCTATATAAAAACACCTCACCAGAAAGTGAGAGAGCAGTACTCAATAAATACAAAGTTCAATTTTTTTATTCAAATGAGGTTCTGCCAAGCTGTTTTTAATATAATTTAAATTTTTAAATAAATAATGATTGGCTCGGTAATAAACATGCAGATTTGATTAAATTGCCATTATAAGATATTTACCTTTTAGAAAATCTATAATAAAATAGTCTTAAACTAAAATAAAATTCAACTTGAAACCTCTACCTGTTTCTGAGAAAAAGGAATTTGACAGACGCACACACTAATGAATGGTGAACAAAATAATGAAAGGTTCCGTTTCTTTTTTCTTTTCAAGTATGGAACCCTAAAATAGGTTCTTTTCATTTATCAAAAATAAAATATAAATATGAAAGGGCAAAGTTCTACTTAATATCAACACTTGAAAACTTATAAAATGAGTTTTGTTGGGGAACTGTCACAGCAAGGATGCGAAGATAAACTGCCGTGAGGTCAAAAAGTTTACAATTCTTAATAAAGCAGATGACTTGGATAAGGAAGTTTTTAAATGCTTCTTAATATTTAATCTAAGAAATTTCATAGAATGTATAGTGTATTAAATATCTCAAAATAATAATTAAAGATGAAGTTGGTTTTTACGTTAATAACAGACTGTAAGGTATTTAGTGTAAGTCCTCAGGGGTTCGCTCACCTGTGGGTTTCTCTGTTCTGCATTGACACTTGTAACCTAAAATTTTTGAAACATTTATTTAAACGATATAATGAACAATGGATGCTTAAAATTATTTTAAACTTCAACTTAACTTTACAGAATAGCTCTAATATTTAAAATACGCAATAATTGATTTATTTTTAATTATTCCTCTTTATGAAAAGGTTTGTGAAAGGTTACCTCTTATATTATTTAAATTTAAAAGGAATTGTCTATCATGATGCCATAAACCATGCTAGCGGAGTCCAAATGACTTCGATATATTTTACTTTGCAGATTTCATTTAGTGGACCAATTTCGCCTGCTACTTGTTGCTTGTCTGGAGAAAAGTCGGTTTATTGTAATAAAATCTAGGAAAACTCTAAAAGAGATAACATAATAGATTTTTTCATTTTATATTTAATCAGTTTTCCAAATTTTAATTCTAATGATAATAGTTAAGCAATGAATGCTCGTACTGTCCGACGTTGGCTGTTCTGCCCAGATAATCTGGAGAAGTTAATAGCCCTAAAAAAGTCTCGGAAAATTATTCTCTTTAATTATACCCTCGTTAGGAGCGTACTGTGTCAGGCATAACAAAATATATTAATTTGGGTAATTTTAAACTTATATTTTAACATTTATCACAAAAGTTACGAAAGTAGCTTTATCTGTGGGTGTTCATTTTAAATGACGATCGGTTTATTTCTCGCAGTACCTAATAATAATCTCCTCAAGACCAAACTTCGGTCACGCAGTAGTCAGTCTCAATAGAGACTAGCCATCTGTTGAAAACAGGATTAAAGTGCATTCCCATATTTCGATAAGACGGTAATCCGACATAATCGGAGAGAGGTCAGGTCACCAACGGCTTTTACGTGCTTTCCAAGGCTGTGGAGTAATACCGCCAGCTTCCTGGCTCCAAGCTGCTTCTGAGAATTTTTTGAGAGAACAACCTAAAAAGTAATTTTGGCAAGACCCGGGATTCGAACCCTGGACCGTAATCGTTTCGAACACTACTCTAAACTCTATACATGACACACTAACATCGATGACACGTGTTTCGCCTCTAAAGGAGAAAATCTACTGCTGGACATGAACCTGTCCAGTTGTAGTGACGATTTATCTTATTCGTTACGCTTGGCAAACGCGTGTCTATTGCAGTACCAGAAATATCACTTAGGCCGAGAAAAGTAGCGACTTTAATGCTACCGCTCGTCCTCGGCCTAAGTACTTTATGTCTGGGGTAAACGATAGAGTAATACCGCCATCTATTGAAAGGCATAAGATTTTTCGGTAATTTTTTTGTTATTTCTTTTTTACTCTTCCTTGTTTTAAACAGTCGATAGTAGTCATTACCGTCATCAGATGTTGAAAGTGATTACAATTTTTTTTATAGTATAGGGTGACAAACGAGCACACAGTTCACCATTTTTATAGGATATGGGTGACAAACGAGCACACAGTCCACCTGATGGTAAGTGGTTGCTGTGGCCCATAGACATCTACATCTATCATCTATTACAATTCAAAATGTAGATGCGTTGTCACCCGTGAGGACTAAGATGGAATGCCTCATTTCCAGTAAAAAGGGCCTCCGGCCACCTGCACTCACCAAGCGAAACGCAGAGGTGAACTTCTACTTCACGCTGGTTTTCTGTGGGGTCGTGGTACCACCCCGGTTCGAGCCGGCCCATCCGTGCAACAGCAAAAGCTACCGCGTGGCTCTACCACCTGATGGTATGTGGCTGCTGTGACCCATAGATATTTACATTTATCCTCGTTTGCAAATCAAAATACAGATGCGTTACCACCCCTTGTGTTCACCATGAAACATTTATCAGGAAACTTCAATACTACGGTGTAAGAAGTGATGCTCTTAAATTTATTATTTCATATTTAAGTAACAGAACCCAAAAAGTTGTCATTAACAATATGAGCTCTTCCGGGTCGATGGTACAAATGGGCGTGCCTCAAGGCTCAATTCTCGGCCCCTTTCTGTGTCTTGTATACATTAATGACTTACCTTAGATAGTAGGGGATAACCATGATATAGTATTATTTGCAGATGACACTTCTTTAATTTTCAAATTAAGTCGACAATTACTAAAATATGACGAAGTAAATAATATTATATCTAAATTAGTAAATTGGTTCAATGTTAATAAGTTGCATTTAAATGGCACTAAAACAAAATGTATGAAATTCATGACTCCAAATGTCAAACAATTAAATACTAATGTAATTTTAAATAGGGAGAAACTGAGTCTTGTAGATACCACAATTTTTCTTGGAATCACACTAGACGCGAAGCTTCAATCGAGCCCCCATATATCAAAAATAGCAAGTATATTTAGTTCTGCAGCATATGCCGTAAAAAAGATTAGAAGTCTAACCAGTGATGAAACAGCTAGACTAGTTTACTTTAGCTATTTCCATAGCATAATGTCGTATGATATTTTGCTATGGGGACACGCAGCTGACACTGAAATTATATTTGTTTTACAGAAGAGGGCCAAAAGAGCAATTTATGATTTAAAGCCTAAAGAGTCACTGCGACAAAAATTTAAGGAAATTAATGTATTAACTTTGGCCTCTCAATACATTTATGAAAATGTAATGTACGTACACAAAAATAAAAGTAGTTTTACAAAAATAAGTGATATTCATTCTGTAAATACTAGGAACAGACACAAGCTAGTAGTACCAGTTACTCGACTCCATCGAAACAGTAATTCATTCTTGGGGCGATGTATACGCTTTTACAACAAAATTCCAGAAAACATACAAAGTTTGACCTACTCAAAGTTCAAAATCTTTATTAAACTAAGTTTGCATAAAAAGGGTTATTATAATATTAAGGAATTTATGGATGATTATAACCCCTGGAAATGAGGTGATCGCTACCAAGCTATTTCTAATTTGTTGTGTTGTTAATTTGTGTAACATACATGAGTGTAAGCTGGTATTTAAAAAAAAGTCCCGCTGGGTTTCTTGCTTGTTTTTCCCACGACAGAGGTTTTTTTTCGAACAAGTGATAATCAAACAAAAGAGTGACTTTCAATAAGTATTATTTATAATCTATATTGAATAAAAAAAGTTTCTGTTTCTGTTTCAATCATACATTAAAGACGAATGTAGCACAAATTAAAAAAATGAACATTTCTCGGATATTCATACGTTTGTGACACTAAAAATTGTTCAAATCCTATGATTGATGGAACCACCTAGTTAGTTTTCTTCTTTATTATTGACGACACGATATGTTACGGTAAATAATATAAAGTTTTTAATTCTAACATAATTAAATAATATAACATTTATATAAACATACATAATTTCTTTGTCGCCCTCACAATAGTATCGTAAAATAGAAACTTAATGCTGCTGTGTTTCATAAGGTGACTTTAGATAACCGGAGACTCTTTTTACTGGAAACAAGGTATTCCATTTTTGACCTCAGGAGTGACAACACATCTGCATTTTAAATCTTAAACGAAAATAGATTTCTATAGACTACAGTATGCACTTACCATCAGGTAGACTGTGTGCTTGTTTGTCGACCTTATTCTAAAAATATATTATATAGAACATTTTAAATTTATTTTTAAATATTTTTCGTTTTTAAGCTATATTACTGGTCTTTCACCATTTCAGGCTTCTTACTTCGAAAAATAATTTAAGCTATTTTATTTCTTTACGTTTAAGGCGTAATAGCATTGGTACTCAGCACTCCCTTTTTATTCGATATTTACGTGTTTAGACACATATGAGGCATATAATATGCGTTGGGCAGATTAACAATAATATTTTACTATGTTAAAATGCTTCTATTATGTACTAAAACCACTGACCTCAATAGTATATATGGAGGTCAGTGACTAAATCCCTAAAAACTGCAATATCTTTTCATCCGTGTACATTTAAGGGTGTTACAACACCAGTCGATCGGTGGTGAAATTGATTAGTCAACGTCGATCTATAGTTGACGGCTCCGTGGCGCAGTGATTTAACAATGAGTTGATGCGCTCTGGGGCCGCGAGTTCGAATCCCGCACGGAACAAGTATGTATGGCCTAAAATAATTATACCCGGTTTGGATGTATGACCTCGTGCAATTTATGTTGGTAAACTGCCTCCACGATACAGAATAAAATCCTAGTGTGGGTGTAACGTTTTCAAAAGAAAACAAAAATAAGAAAATTAAGTTTGTACTATATTTAGCGTTCTATAAAATTGATAAGTCAATGTCGATCAAGGTGCTTCATTATTCAAAAATTCGCTCTGCTCCACCGCTATTTAAAATGTCGTCTAGATGAATTTAAGCTATATCTCGCCAAAAAAAAAAACGGTCGCATCCAGAGTATTTCATTTGCGTCTCCGTAATAATAATACGAGTAAGAGCGTACTGGCCAACAATAACGCATCCTCTTCTGAACACATTTTGAAAGATGCTGATGATTTGCACACAACCACATCGATTAGTTGTCTATCAAAGTTGATCGATGATTGAATAACATTTTATCGACCAGTATCCGTTGATCAGCTTAAGCAAGACTTCCATCTATGGCATCGATCGACGATCGATCGATTGGTGCAATAACACCCTTACCCACCACCAACACCCGGGTGATTAGGTAATGTTTGTCTACGACTAGAGTTTGATAGCCACGATTATGCCAGGTAATATTTAGTTATTATTTTTACTTCTCAGTACAGATTCTCGTAAATAGTAAATGTCTTCGTGTATAATGATATACACGTTTTGCAATATATGTCAATATCGGACCCAATATTGAAAGCGGACTTGATTGATAGTAACTATGAGTAAGAATAGTGCACGCTTTTTTCGTTATAATATTTGTAAAGAAAGTTAACGATCCATTTTTAAACGCCTTATATTGACTTGACCTATTGCATACCTTAAGCGAAAGCGCAAGGTAATGTTCTACTATCGCCTAAAAATTAAAATTCCAACATCTTATCGAATAAAATCGTATCTAGCAATCATATTATACATATAAGTGATATAAAAAGCACATTGTTAGAAAGATAAATGATTGTTGAACTTATTAATAATTTTTTAAAATCGATTAATTGCTATTTTTAAATAAAAAAAAGGGTTTTAGTGGCTTATGGTGTGGATTTATCATGTCCCTGTGGCTTGTAAACAGTATAACTTTTGAAAATATCAATTGTTTAACTCAATCTATTTTTTAATCTCTTCTGTTCATTGCACTATTGTCCGCTGTACATTGGCCTTCACCCCCAAGGAATGCCACAAAACATGGTCCTGAGCTATCTGCAACTATCGAATACTTATTATTAATCATGGAATTTAATAATACATTTTTTACCCACTTCCTGACGTCAAAGTTATCTTAACTTTTGTAGACCAATTACAATGTGGAAAAACCTTCAAGGTAATAGTGAATAGGGTTTTAATGATTCAATGCAAAGTACTATCTTCGGCTGCATCTTCACATATAACGTCTTAAAATAGAAAAAAAAATACCAATGACACTACAATAATTTCATGAATGTTCAATAATATAGCATTCTTACTAGGATCATGCAAACTCATTACCAATGCGTATTGTTTAAGTTTCCTTAAAGTCTAATATTATTTTAATATACTCGTATTAGGTCCTTACATATGAAATTAGCGTTTTGTCGTACTGACGACTTTGATCTGAAATATCTCCTCTTGGATTATGAATTCCAAATTTAAATTTATAAATTCATTTAGCTGGTACATTTGAGTTTTGAAAACAGTCATTCATTTGTTTTTTCTTCATTATTTTTTTCTTTAGCGGCGCTTATTACCGCACAATGGAAAACATGAAATATCGGTATATTTACGAGTACGAGTTCTACCATGGCACCAGTGCTGCAGAAATAGCTGGAAGGATTAATGATGTGTACGACGCTAGTGTTGCAAAAGAAAGCACGGTACGATTTTGGTTTCAACATTTCGTTCTGGAAATTTCGACCTTCAGAACCAATCCCGTGGATGGCCGGAGACCAAAGTGGAAAATGAAGAATTAAAGGTTATTGCAGAAGCGGATGCATCACAAAGCACTTCAGAAATAGTTGCAGGCTTCGGGGTAAGTGATAAAACTGTATTAATCCATTTGAAGCAAATCGGGAAAGTAAAACAACTTGAACGATTGGTACCTCATGAATTAAGTGAATCGAACTTGCAAACACGCTTTGACTGCTGTGTTACTTTGCTCAACCGACACAATAATGAAAGGATTTTAAATCGAATCATTACTTGTGATTAAAAGTGGATACTGTACGATAATCGGAAGCGCTCTTCGCAATGGTTTAACCTTGGAGACCCACTCAAATCCTGCCCCAAACGAAAATTGACTCAGAAAAAGTTACTTGTGAGTGTTTGGTGGACAAGCGCTGGTGTCGTTCACTTCAGCTTTCTAAAATCTGGCCACACGATTACGGTAGATATCTATTGTCACCATCTGCAAACCATGAAGGAAGAACTAGCTGCTAAACAAACAAAATTGGTCAATCGATCTAGGCCACCGCTGCTTCACGACAACGCAAGACCACACACTGCATAACAAATAACCACTAAGTTAGACGAGACACAATTGGAATTTCTGCGACATTGCTCCAACAGATTAACATTTTTTCCAGAATTTGGACAACTTCTTACAAGAAAAAAAAATTCAACTCCGATGCGGAAATCCAAACCGCCTTCAAAGAGTTTATTAATTCTCGCCCCCCATGTTTTTTTTTTGTAAAGTGATCAATGAACCACGTATGAGATGGCAAAAGTGCATATATAACAACGGTGCATACTTTGATTAATGAAATATATTTTCAAAAAAAATATTTACTTTATATTCCTCCCGTACAAAACGCCAACTTCATATGTAAGGACCTAATATATATATATATTCGTCTTCGGTGTGAGATTGATATAAAATTACAAATATTGATATCATCTTCAAGCCGTGACTTCTTACGACGATAATGAACATAAGCGGCGTGTTTGTGCAAGTAAGAGTGAAACTAAATGAGTGGTATACTCTTTTGTTATTGTTTAAATTTTAAAAGACATAATTTAAAATAAAAAATTTTGTACTGCCGACTTCAATATAAATTATTAAGAATAACTCAAAAACTATTGGTCTGATCTAGATCAAATTCATATAGTACCAGATGTGCAGTATCAGCTTTCAAATAAAAAATAATTATCAAAATCAGTTCACCCAGTAAAAAGTTCTGAGGTAACACACATAAAAAAACATATAGTCAAATTAAGTACCGTCTCATTTTAAGTCGGCAGAAAATTAAGGAAAAGGCTTTTAAACTCATATAGAGTTTAATAAATACAATATATCTAACCAATTTACTTTTCATGTTTTTCACAAATATTTGCAGAATAAAAATATTCAAGAACACGTGAAGTCCGCCAATATGCACTGTAGCAATGGACTAAATGCTCTGTAACGTTTTTAATAGGAATTGAAAATGTTTTAATAGTACCGGTATAGGACTGGTATTTAACGGTTCTTATACTAGAATCAGAACCAAAACCAAAATCTAAATGCAAACCGTTAGGCACCTTTATTTTATCGGCTAACCAGCGGAACAAGTACTAACTTGCTTAATTTCATCGAGTGACGGGTAAAAAATGATATTATGAGTAAGAAAAGACAAAACGCAGTGATAATTTTTATATCTTTTGTTGTAAAGGCTTCTCCTTTGACTTAAACCTAAAAAAAGTCCGTATTTTGGAAACGGTATCGTAAAAGCAATACCTTAACCGAAACCAGAAATTGAATGGTACTGAAATAATGATAATCGGAATAAAAATTAAACATACTACAAGCCGCCGAAGATGATTAGTTAATGTTTACTACCCGTTAAGTATATATATTATATATATATACTACTTGGTCTCTCTTACATAAGGCAAACAAAAAGATCTATGAAAACACGAGTGAAAAAACATATAACTGAGGTGAAGCACCAACGCTCCAAGAAGTCTGCAGTCTGTGAATTTTTTTAAAGATCGTTCCCGCTATCAGATCAGACTCGATAGACCACAAATTCTTGCAAAAGGACACTGATTTTTACCAAGCATGACGCGTGAATATTGAAATTTAAAAAAAAATCCTTATTTCAATACAGAAGATGGATGGGTACTGCCATCTGCTAGGAATCCTATAGGTAAGAAAATTAAATCCAAACTCAAGCATACCACTGCAAGATTTCAAGATACTGTAAGCTCGTTCTGTGTAGATCCGATCAAAAATTACAGCTAGAACATGGGGAGTATAGTATAGTATAGCATGGAGCTGCACAGCGACAGATATATTTAAAGGGTGGATCTTATTCAGGCGAACACCCAGTCAAGTTAAAATGAGTTTGTGCAATAGTTGCATAAATAGGAAATTATGAAGATATATATGAACAATTAGCGGTCAGCCACCGCAGACTCCATTTTACATGATGATGTCTCGTTTAAAGGCAAAACACGTATCGTATTATCGACGGCGGTGTGTCTTTCCTAGTGTAGTAGTTCTAGGATTAGTGGTGGTGGATATAGTGCACGCAATTGAGGGGGGCCGGAGGTGCTCTTCAAACTAGGTAATAAAAAGTTATAAAATACCGGTTGAATCGAGAGTGAGCGAGAGGTTGCGTCACTCAAGCGAAGCATCTTAGTGATGGTGGCATGCTAGAATGGAGGATATATCGAGAAACCCCCAAATGTAAAGTTCACTGTAGGCGTCGCGCGCGAGAGATTTCGCCCAGGTCATTCTACGTAGTAGTAGTGCTAAGATAGTAACGTGGTTCTGTCCGTTGTGGTGGTTCTTCTGGTGCATACGTATTTAATCGGCAACAAAATTAGCCTAAGAAGTTAAATTTGTGTTTCACTTTAATATTTTTAAGCAAAATGTTAACGTACAAGTTCAACGCATGCACGACTGCGAGACGGCAGAAATTGTTTTGGCGGCAATCCAATAGCAACAGGTTACAATAATTAGAGATCAAGCCGCGTATTTGTAAAATTGATCAAACTAAAAGTATCATTGCTTTTTTATGTTTTCAATGTATATTTGATTGGCCTTATAAACTTGAATTTTATAAAAATAATATTACACGTTTTTTGTTTTTTCTAAATTAAACGTTGCTTGAATATTATATGAATAATTAGTTATTCCCATAATATTCAAGATAATCTATTAAGTTGATTGAATGAATGATGTATTCTCACCAAAACACAATGCATAGGTAATATAGAATATTACAAAACAAAACATACAAAAAAATTACAATAGATACAAATATATTAGTTTGCAGTGACGAAAATTTATCCGACTCATAATAATGCTGTAGCAGTGTTACCTTGGTCACAGCACTGCTATTTAATCGATGCTGATGTAGATAACATGAAGATGTTTACATGGTAGATCCATACTGAAGCTATATTATAGTTGTAGCACGTATGGGTTCATTCGACCGTGGAAGGGCCATTCAATACCAGCGTCAAATAGCAACTTAATGCTGCTGTGTTTCGTATGGTGAAAGTAGAGAACCAGAGACGTATTTTCTGGGAACGACGCGTTCCGTCTATTACCTCAGGACTGACAACGTACCTGCATTTTAATTTTTAATTGTGGAAAGATGTAAATGTTTATGAGCCAAAACAGCAACTTACCAACAGATGGACTGTTTTCTCGTTTTTCACCCATATTCTATAAAAGAGATATTATTTTATAAATTAATACAGTTAAATACATACACATCTCTGTCATACGAGTTTTATAGTATGACTAGCTGGCTCGGCGCCTTTACATATTTTATCAGCGTTCATGCCGTAAATTTTTACAGCGTTAATAAAATTTGTTAATAACCTGACTACAACACCCCCTATTGAGTTTGGCACTAAATTGACATATATCGTAAATAAGATTCATTTGGATTCATAAATAATATAGAATCTGTAAAAATTTGACTATGCCTCTACCTATTGGATCCTTCCATAGCAATTAACCATAGTTAGCACGAAATAAATATTAAATATGAATATGACATCTAGAAGCCCATTCCTTCAGAAATTACATGATTATAATAGATTAAAGACCAACGATTAAATATGACAGGAATAGAGGTTTGACAATAAAAAAAGATAAACAGTAGTCGGAGTAAAACTCAGCACCCCTACTCATTCGAGAAGTATAAAGTTCAACGCACTTGACGTGCCGAGAGATTAATGCTCGACGGCGGTTAGATTACTTGCAAAAACCATACAGGTGAACTGTTAATTGGTCATAAGTCTAATCATCATCATCATTATTTATTATTTTTATACAGGGTTATTTTGCAATTATCAGCCAAATTTTCAGAGAAGGTTCAGTATAAGTAATATAGGCAAATGGTAAAGAAAAATTAATTTAAAAAAATTCAAACTTTCTGTCGTTATTATCTCTTAAATTCAAAATACGTGGTAATGTATTATTTTAACTGATTTTCATTCATAAATATGTAACGTTTACTATTTTATGCACGCACATATTTGTAAGAGTACCTTGACGTTGTAGGGCATCTCCCCTGCTCTTATTTATTTACTGTTACATATCTAAGTACCTGCATCCGCTCGCCCAGCCAAGCCAACAGCTGACAGTGTTGACCGTGACCTCATTACATACGCTTTGTTACCAATGACGTAACAAAAATATTCGAACCGCGGGTACTATGAAATGGTGCAATATTACAGTATTTATCGTGTTTGCAAAGACAAGGAATTAACGCACGTGTACGACCAATCGGAGAATAATTTTTGTAGCTAACCTAATTCTGTTAGACACACAGTTCTCCACTCCGTCAAATGGAAATGCTCGAGGTGGTCATTCATTAATAAGCTCGGCTGTCGAAAACACAACTCATTTCATTACCAAAGTATACAAGCACTGAATAATAACGATGGTCCACCTCGGAAACAATTTTGTGAGTGGTTAGTGTCATTTTAAGTGATTGCATATTTTAAGTAGTAAAATTATGTTATTATATAAATTGAGGTGTCTGTTTGTAATGTCAAAATTACAGCTTTTTACTAAATGCATATGAAAGTATATACGGTGCTAATAACAAAAATACAATTTTTAAAGTTTTTGTCTGTCTGTCTGTTTGTTCCGGCTTATATCCGAAACGGCTGGACCGCTTTTTACGGGATTTTCACTGGCAAATAGCTGATGTCACAGGGAGTAAATTAGGCTACTTTTATTTCAGAAAAAGAATTAGGGTTCCGCGCAAAAAAATTAAAACCCCTAATAACACGCGGGCGAAGTAGCGGGGAACATGTACCTAAGCCTGTTTAAAGTTTGAAGGGAAATTGGTATCATAGTATTGACAATGTCATTAAGGAACAAAATAGAAGGTTAAAGCTCCGTGCATTGACTTGTAAACGAGCGCTCGCTGTTGTTGCCCATAAATCACACTCAGTTTCAGATATTTTCAAATAAATGTAGAAACCTTATTAACGCGTATTTTTAAAAACTGTAAAAATATATATCAGTATTTATATTTTGAACTCAATTATTAATTTTGGCTAGTCTTTGAAAAATAACCCTGTATATTTAACTCACGGCCTTAGTTACCTATTACGTCATGATTCTTCCGTTTGTTCCATTTTAGGAAGCAAATTTGTAGCCGACCAAATTTAAATCGTAGTAAGCAGTCTTGCTGTTCCTTGCACACGTAATCTATTTAGTTGTTATGTTGTACCACCTATTTCTGTACTATCAACACTTAGTAAGATTTTTGAAAAAATTATTCTTGATCAAATGTTAAATTTCTTTAATATAAATAATTTACTTCATAAAAATCAATTTGGTTTCATAAGGGGTCGCTCGACAACTGATGCCGGTGTTGAGCTGATTAAATATATATTTAATGCATGGGAGAATTCACAGGATGCTTTGGGTATATTTTGTGACCTATCCAAAGCCTTCGATTGTGTTCACCATGAAACATTAATCAGGAAACTTCAACACTACGGTGTAAGAAGTGATGCTCTTAAAATAATTATTTCGTATTTAAGTAAGAGAACGCAAAAAGTTTTCATTAACAGTATGATATCTTCCGGGTCGATGGTACAGATGGGCGTGCCTCAAGGCTCAATTCTAGGCCCCTTTCTGTTTCTTGTATACATTAATGACTTACCTTACATAGTAGGAGATAACCATGATATAGTATTATTTGCAGATGACACTTCTTTAATTTTCAAATTAAGTCGACCGTTGCTAAAATATGACGAAGTAAATAATGCTATATCTAAATTAGTAAATTGGTTCAATGTTAATAATTTGCATTTAAATGGCACTAAAACGATATGTATAAAATTTATGACTCCAAATGTCAAACAATTAAATATTAATGTAATTTTAAATGGGGAGAAACTGAGTCTTGTAGATACCACCATTTTTCTTGGAATCACACTAGACGCGAAGCTTCAATGGAGCCCCCATATATCAAAACTAGCAAGCAGACTTAGTTCTGCAGCATATGCCGTAAAAAAGATTAGAAGTCTAACTAGTGTTGAAACAGCTAGACTAGTTTACTTTATCTATTTCCATAGCATAATGTCGTATGGTATTTTGCTATGGGGACCCGCAGCTGACACTGAAATTATATTTGTTTTACAGAAGAGGGCCATAAGAGCAATTTATGATTTAAAGCCTAAAGAGTCGCTGCGACAAAAATTTAAGGAAATTAATATATTAACTTTGGCCTCTCAATACATTTATGAAAATGTAATGTACGTACACAAAAATAAAAGTAGTTTTACAAAAATAAGTGATATTCATTCTGTAAATACAAGGAACAGACACAAGCTAGTAGTACCGGTTACTCGACTCCATCGAGTCGGTAATTCATTCTTGGGGCGATGTATACGCTTTTACAACAAAATTCCAGAAAATATACAAAATTTGACCTGCTCAAAGTTCAAAAACTTTATTAAACTAAGTTTGTATAAAAAGAGTTATTATAGTATTAAAGAATTTATAGATGATAATAACCCCTGGAAATGAGATGATCGCTACCAAGCTATTTCTAATTTGTTGTGTTGTTAATTTGTGTAACATACATGATTATAAGCTGTTATTTTAAAAAAAAGTCCCGCTGGGTTTCTTGCTGGTTCTTCCCAGGACAGAGGTTTTTTTTTCGAACCAGTGGTAATTATACAAAAGAGTGACTTTCAATAAGCATTATTTAATAATCTATATTGAATAAAAAAGTTTCTGTTTCTGTTTCTGTTTCTGTAATTATGTACTACATTTTAACATTACGCACTGTGGTTGTAACCATCACGTAACAATATGGTGGAATTGTAAGTACGATACCTTGAAAGTGCATAAGTGGTACGCTATTTTATTGCTAACTGGCGGATCGCTACTAAGAAATATTATTGTAATTATTTTAATAATAACCTATTTAAATAAAGCTAATTTTACGGATTTTATCTTATTTTTATATTCCCTATGTTTCGGGTGCTTTCCAGGACCCGAAATTAGGATGTTTTTTTTTAATTTCAATAGCCTCGAAGGATAGCAAGGATGATTCGCGAGGCTATTGGAAATTAAAAAAAAACATCCTAATTTCAATAGAGAAGATGGATGGGTGCTGCCATCTGCTTGGGATCCCATAATTAATAAAATCAAATCCAAACCCAAGTATACCACTGTTAGACTTCAAGATACTGTGAGCTCATTCTGCGTAAATCGAACCAAAAATAAATATTAAAAAACTGAAGGTAGCCGGGCTAACTATGATAGCAGCACGTCAAACACCTCAGTCCCACGTGACCACAGGTGCTGGAAAGCACCCGATACGTCGGGAAAATAAAATATGTGTAAGGTAATATACGCGATAAAATCCGTAAAATTAGTTTTATTTAAATGTGTAGTGTACGCGTAAATATAAGAAATCATTATAATAACCTATTGATACATTTTTCGGACACAATGAATATCTAGGAATTAATTAACAATTTTGTTTTTTTTTAAATTAATTTATTCATAACATTTGTAGAAGAAAATATTATAAATATTTTTCTACAAATTTTATCTGCAGTAGTTACTTAGTAAGTCGGTTGTACGACAACCGACATAAGAAGAAGAAGAAAATTGTATAAATATTTTTCTATAAACGATATGTAACAAAACAGATACAAAACATAAAAGCTGAGAGTTCCTGACAGAAACGTTAATCTCAGTCGCGCTTAGCATTTGTGTTGCAAACAAGCCGATTCCGCATGGACACTTTTATTTCCAGTAGTTCTGTTTAACGTTCTGTGGATCAAACAAATAGCTGTACACTGTCTATTTCTCTGAGTATTATCCAATATTATATATTATATTCTCTAATATACATGTTAATTAATTTGAGTGTGTCGTAGGTCTAGTAGTTATCAACTCGATTGTTGTGAATGAGGTTCCAGGCTTGAATCTCCGCTTGTCAATATCAGTTATTGTATTTTTCAGTCAAGAAATTCACAGTAGTAGTCCGGAGTCAGGAAGTGGGCAGTGTTTCACACCCCACGCCTTGGAAAGTTTTCTCAACGGTCGTGTCGGAATACCGTCCTACGAGAGTGAGAGAATAGAGTGCAAGTGTGTTCGCGCATACACTCAGGCACTTCTATTATCCTGTTCTGTGCAGATGCTAGTTTCCGTTGATACTGCTCGTCATACCGTCTCCGAAATTCAATCCACTAGTCCTCCGGTCACGGCGACTATTTATTTCACGATATTCTCATCGATTTGAACTCCTCCAGGAAAAGAGGCTCCTATTCGTCATTAGTGTTCTGAATATATATTGTCTTCGAGTAAATATGCTACTTGAACACTCATTAACCCTCGTGCTTAGTGTGATGATTTGAAGAAATATATAAAAAAAATGGCGCAGTATATTAAAAAAGAAAGATTAAATTTCAAATTTCGAACAGAGTTGAACAAATACATCATAGTTGGATGACCAAATGTGGGATATGATCTCATCGAATTATTATCCTTTTCTTTTCCTTTCTTAGATTTTTTTGCAGCGTCATATATAATCTGTTTAGCCAAGCGAAAAATGTCATTATGTTCAAACTCGTAAAGTAGGTAAGGTCTTATACCATTTTCCATAACTATTTTTTTTATAGGATAAGGGTGAAAAACGAGCACACAGTCCACCTGATGGTAAGTGGTTGCTGCGGCCCATAGACATCTACATCTATCCTCTGTTACAGATCAAAATGCAGATGCGTTTTCACCCGTGAGGAGTAGGATGGAATGTCTCATTTCCAGTAAAAAGGGCCTCCTGCCACCTGCATTCACCAAGCGAAACGCAGAGCTAAACCTCTACTTCACGCTGGTATTCTGTGAGGTCGTGGTACCACCCCGGTTCGAGCCGGCCCATCCGAGCGACAGCAAATGCTACCGCCAAACAACTATGGTGGCAACATATGACTTGAACGTAACCAATACCATTACAGCCTATAAAAGTCCCCTGCTAAACATAAGACTACCCGCATTTTTTAACATTTTACGTTGTTATTAAAAACAAGTATCTCCCCATCTCCTGTTTCATTTCCTCTGTCGCTTCTTACGACATCCACGGGACTATTTGAGGCTCTAGATATATTCTTACATCTCTACTACACGGTGTGGACGACAAACTATTAGCAAAATACCATTAATCATGCAACGGAAATCACAATCGTAGTCGTAACACAACTCTCATGCTCAAAGTGCATTGAAATGAGATTTATAAACGTGTTTACTTGAGAAACCTATCCATCAAATACAACTCACAACTGGCTTTACAACGGTCTCTAGCAGATAAAAATTAATGATAACCATTAAACAAAAATAAAGAATAGACCAAGAGCCCCTTTTGCAAAAAAAATGACTACACTACTGCTAGTACTAATACCAAGCATTTCTCGATAAATCATGGTAGACTTGGATGAATTATCAGACCTAAAAGTTTGGTAGAAATTTGTATTTTCGCGTAAAAAATAATAATTTGGTAGTAATAAGAACTACTATAGTATGCAAATAAAACGCAATCAGTTGAACTTCATATAGCTAAAACACTGTTCTTATTTTGTTTCTTTTAAATATTTAACTGGTGAAAAGGGCCAAATGTGGAAGATTCTGTGTGAAAGTTTTCTTTGTTTTATTTTCTTAAACAACAACTTTTTTTTCTGCATCGAATGATATAAGTTTAATTCCTTTCCTCTTATAATAAATACCAAAAAGAATTCGACAAAATTGGTAGAGCCATGCTTCAGCTATATTTCTGGTATAGTTGTAACATGAATGGGTCGGCTCGACCAGGAAGGACCACGCTCTCACAGAACACCAGCTTAAAATAGCAGCTTAATGCTGCTGTGTTTCGTATGGTGAGTATAAAGAACCGGAGACCTTTTTTTACTGGAAACGAGGCATTTAATCTTAGTCGAGTGACAACGCATCTGTATTTTGATTCGTAATCAAGGATAAATGTAGATGTCTATGAGCCACAGCAACCACTTACCATCAGGTGGACTGTGTGCTCGTTTATCACCCCTTATCCTATAAAAAAACGTATAAATACAATAATAATTATGTAGTAATATTTGCATTGATAATATAATTTAAAACAAAAGAGTGAAAACAATGAATTCAATGATCGTGAGGCTGTCCAAATAGCATTTGTGAAAAAGGAACATGCTAGGTTACGATAAGGCTGACATATCCTTGTAGGATAAAAGCCTTTTTAAATAAAGATAGATAATAAAAAAAATGATCGTGAGGCTGATAAGCTATATTGGTTTACATACATTAATCAGATAGCGCTTCATGATCATATTATATTGTATTCATTTAATAGGTTTTTTTAAATTAAATTTAAAGTTACTGCTTGTATACGTCCCACTGCAGGGCACAGGCCTGTTCTATTTCTGAGAGGGTTTTATGGCATGGAAATGTACGCCGCGCTACCCCCAATGCGTGTTAGCAAACTTCACATTATTTAGAGAAATAAGTTTCTTATTTTTTAGACACGCAGGTTTATTCACGATGTTTTCATTTACCGCCGGGCACGTGGCAAATTAATGCTTAAAATTGCAATTAACAATTTCATTGGTGCCGACGGGTTTCCAATCCTGATTGCTCGGGTACTGTGAAAACAGCAAGAGTTTAGCCCCTGAGCTTCCACTGCTCTTTTTTGTATTACTAAAATTTAAAGGCTATCAAATAAAAACGTTTATGGGAAACTCCTAACACTTGTGCGATTTACTCGTGGGTTTATCTATTTCGAATAAGTTTTCTTTAAATGCAAGAGAACTCATGACTTTCTTTCATTCCGGAATGCGAGTAAAATCCTTTGAATACCGACAAAACGTTTCCGATACTCCAGTCTGGAGGGAAGAGCAGCTACTTGGCCGGTGCACCCTGGGCGCGGCAGTAATCTTCCTCGAGAAATGAGAAGAAATTCTTATTCCTTGGGGAATGTTACTGCCGCGGCTAATTATTCTGACATGGGTGGGGTCCGTCTCGGACCAACGGTGCGTTTCCTCTGCGTGACCCTCTGATCAGCAGAGGGCATAGCAGAGGAGTGAGGGCGGGCTCGGTGTGCACTTACCCTGCCTCCGTGCAGACAGTGAAGGATTCATCCTTTGCTGTCACCACCGGTCTCGTAATCCCATCGAAGTGTCGTGGATCATGTCTCGCGGCTTTGATAGGGACCGAGGGTCTTGGCATAACCGCCCGGACCGCGAGGGAGAAAACCTCTATAAAAAGTTACCCCGAATCTCAAGCGGCGACGCACCCGCGAGGGGATGGATGGCTGACGGGGTTCTATGAACAAATCAGTCGCTAGTGCGCTCCTCGCCAGGGTAACTGCAGACCCCCCTGGCGAGTAATAAATCCTTAAATCTGCTTACCTTGGTAAAGGGGTCTCTGCCAAGGTGGACCTTTAATTCCCCCATATTCGTGGGTACAAAAATGGAAAATAAAGAAAAACAAAAACAAAAAACCAAAACCGCCGGCAACGGCAACGTAGAGGAGAGGAGGAACGATGCGGGGACAGAGTCCTACGCCGCATCGAGCAGCGTGGGAGGCTCAGAGAGCTCCCGACGCGTGAAGCCTGGGACCGCGGAGACCAGTAAGTTCTTCCGCAAGCGGTCTAGGCGGGATGGCGACCAAGGGTCGTCAGCCGGTGAAGAGGAGGCTTCGGCCCGGAAAATCCCCACCAACAGGCGAGGCGGGCTGAGAGGCAAGGGGAGGGGGCCCTCTGACAACCAGAGGGCTGAACAAGCGGCAAAGCATGCCGGGGAGGGGCGCCACCCGGGCGGTACGGCTCGGGTATCAGGCGAAGAGACGGATGCGACTGCGGCTCCGAGGTGGAGCGTAAGGCCAGATTCGTAAAGGAGGTGGAGGCCGCGATCAAGGTCGTGGCTGACAAGCAAAAGGCCTCCTCAAAGTTAAAAGCCATTCCAGCGGCCTCCGCCTCCATCATGGCGGCTGCGGAGGCCAAATTTGTTGGGGCCGAGCCTAATGCGAACGAGGTAGCGAAGCTGCGGGCGGACGTGGCCCGCCTGACGTCCGCCATGGAGACCTCCAAAAGGAGAACGAGAAGCTCCGCGCAGACCTGGCCAGTCTACGTGAGCCTGCCTCTCGCGCGGCGCCCCAGACGCAGCGCCCAAGCCAGCCCGTGCCGGTGGAGAACCAGGTTCTGTTCTCCGTGCTGGAGGGCATCGTCCTGCCCCCCCCCCCCCCTAGGGGCAAACAAGACGGCGGCGAGGCCGGCAACGGTCTCGTACGCGGCGGCCACAGCTGCCGCATCCAGGCCGGGGCCGTCCAGCCAGCCCTCGGGCAGGGCTGCAGTTGCCCCTCCCCCCCCTGAAAAGCCGGCTCCGGCAAAAACCGGTACCGGCTGAACCGGCTCCGGCTAAGTCGGCGACGGAAAAAGAGGCAAGGTGAAGGCGAAAAAGGGCAAGGCGGCAGCACAGGGGGTGGCTGCGCCAGCCCCAGTGCCTGCGGCGAATGTGCCAGCGCCAGCGGCAAGCCAGCTGCCGTCGCCGCCGCCGCCCCCCCGGCTCCCTACACCTCCCGCGGCTGAAGCCGGTTGGCAGGTGGTCGGGGACAAAAAGAAGGGGAAGAAGGCAGCCAAAAAGGCCAAAGAGCAGGAGCGGCAGCGCCAGTTCAGGGCGCGCAAGATCGCGGCTAGGCTCCGCGCCCCGAAGACCGCAGCTGTAGTGATTACACTACAGCCGGACGCGGAAAAGAAGGGCGTTACCTACCGCGATCTGCTCGCGAAGGCGAAAGAGGCGGTGGATCTCGGGGAGCTCGGGATCACCGGGGGCCTCCGGCTCAAAGTCACCCAGACGGGGGCCCGTATGCTGGAGATCCAGTGGCGCGACCGCGGACGCTCTGGCTGCGAAGCGCAGAGCGTCCCTGGACGCGGACGAGGCCCGAGTGTCCAGGCCCGTCAGATGCGCAGGACCTGCGCATCATGGGTCTGGACGACTCGGTATCGGAGGAGGAGTTGGTGGCCGGCCGTCGCCAGGTCCGGGGGTGCACTACTGACCAGGTCAGGTCAGGCGCCATACGCCCGGACCAACAGGGTATGCATGCCGCCAACGGTGTGCAGCCCTGTTACGGCGCCCAAAACCATAGTGGAGGGCCGAAGGCTTCTGGTGGGCTGGGTCTCAGCGCAGGTTAAGCTGCTGGAGCCCAGACCTCTGAGGTGCTACCGCTGTCTCATGGGGCACCACGTATCTCTGAAATGCGCCTCGAGGTTGACCGCAGTGGCCTTTGCTTCCGCTGCTGTCAGCCCGGACACATATCGGCGACCTGCTGCGCCACGCCGCACTGTGATGCATGTGCGGCGACCGGCAAGCCAGCCGATCACCGGGCCGGAAGCAAGGCCTGCGTGCCACCCGCCAAGGCCAAGGCCGCGGGTAGGGGAGGCCCTCCGCCGCCACCGCCTCTGTGGCCACCGCCGCAGCCGCAATGCCGCCGCCGCCGCTGTCACTGTCGCTGCCGCCGCCGCCGCTGTCACTGTCGCTGCCGCCGCCGCCGCTGTCACTGTCGCTGCCGCCGCCGCCGCGACACCGACGCCCGCAGAGAGGCGCCCCCGTGGAGGAAGCTGAAATGGAATGCCTATAACGCCCCATTTAGCTTTCTCCAGGCGAATATCAACCACTGCGCCTGCGCTCAGGATCTGTTGCTCCAGAGCATGGCGCAGTGGTCGATTAACATCGCTGTGGTCGCTGAGCCGTATTTTGTCTGGCCTAGGGAGGACTGGGTGGCGGACCTTAACGGCTCAGTGGCCATCATTTCTTCGGCCGCCGCCGGTACCCCCTACCCTTGAAGGTGTCAGGAGGGGTCAGGGGTGCGTAGCAGCACGGTTCGGGGAGTTCGTCGTTGTGGGGGTGTACTTCTCCCCGAACCGATCTCTCGCCGAGTTCCACAACTCTCTTGCAGAGCTGAGAGCAGTCGTCGTCGGAAGTTATCCCCTCCCCGTACTTGTCCTCGGGGACTTCAATGCCAAGAACTTGGCTTGGGGTTCTCGTCGTACAGATGTGCGGGGTAGGATGGTGAAAGACTGGGCTCTGGAGACAGGCCTGGTCGTCCTAAATCGGGGTTCTGTCCCCACGTGTGTGCGGATGCGGGGCGAGTCGGTGGTGGACATTTCGTTCACTAGCCCCGCTCTGTCGCCGCGTGCCATTGACTGGCGTGTCATGGAGGGGGTGGAGACCTACTCCGACACCGGTACATCCGGTATGACGTCTCCACCCAGCCCTCGAGCGCGCCAGTCCAACAGGCCCCGAGTGGTCCGCGTTGGGCGCTGAAGCAGCTGGACCGGGAGCTCCTCCTGGAAGCCTCGATCGTGCAGGCCTGGGTGTCATCACCGGACAGGCCTGCCGACGTCAATGATGAGGCAGGGTGGTTCCAGGAGGCCATGTCCGAGATACGTGACGTGGCAATGCCCCCGCGTCCGGCCAGGAAGCGCCCGGCGTCAGGTGTATTGGTGGTCTCGTGAGCTGACGTCTCTGCGCGAGGCGTGTGTCCACCGCGCGGCACTTGTACGCCAGGCATCGCAGGCTCCGCATTCGTCCACCGAATGCGGCAGTCATTGAGGCGGAGCTGTACGAGGGATACAGAGTGGCGAAGACCGCCCTCCGGGAGGCTGTCCTGCGGGCCCGGGATCGGTCCCGGGAGGGATGCTGGAGACTCTCGATAGAGATCCGTGGTGGCGCCCTTACAAGATGGTGCGGGATTAAACTCCGCACCTGGGCCCCCCCCGCTGACGCAGAGTCTCCGGCCTCAGCTTGTGGAGAACGTAGTGAGCGCTCTGTTCCCTGCGCGAGGGGAACATCCGCCCCTGCCTATGGCTCCGCCACCTGCGGTGCCGGAAGCGGACCACCAGGACGACGACGACGACATCCCGGAAGGGACCGGGGTAGACCTGAGAGTGGCGGTACGTAGGCTCAAGCCAGGAATACCGCCCCAGGGGACCCGATGGCTTGCCTGGCAAAGCCTGGGTCCTGGCCTCGGAGGCTCTCGGGCCCCGACTGGAGGGCTCCTAAGCGCATGCTTGGAGAGAGGCCAATTCCCGCTTCGTTGGAAGACGGGGAAGCTGGTCCTCATTCGGAAGCCGGGGCGCCCTGCGGACTCTCCTTCCGCATACCGGCCCGTGGTGCTGCTCGACGAGGTGGGCAAGCTCTTTGAAAGAGTAATTGCAAACCGCATCGCCGAGCACCTTGCGGGGACGGGGCCGGATCTTGCGGAACACCAGTTTGGCCACCAGGCGCTCTACGGTGGACGCCATCATGCGCGTGAGAGCCCTCACGACGGGGGATGCAGTGGCCAGGGGGGGGGGGGGGGTAGTCTTGGCGGTGTCTCTCGACATCGCCAACGCCTTCAACTCCATGCCCTGGAGCTGCATTAGGGAGGCACTCCGGTATCACCGGGTGCCGACCTATCTCCGTCGTATAGTCGGGGACTATCTGACGGACAGGGCCGTCATCTACCCCGGTCGCAACGGTGAGTGGAACCGGCGAAAAATGTCGTGCGGTGTCCCACAGGGTTCGGTTCTGGGGCCGCCCCTGTGGAACATCGGTTATGACTGGGTGCTGCGCGCCAACCTCCATACCGGCGTCAGCGTAGTTTGCTACGCTGACGACACGCTGGTACTGGCACAAGGGGGTCGTACGAGGCGGCGGCGGAAACTATGACACGCGGGGTTGCGATAGTCGTTGAGAGGATCCGGCACCTGGGTCTCGAGGTGGCTCTGCACAAGTCCGAGGCCATGCACTTCCATGGTCCTCGGAACAGGCCACCACCGGGATCCTCAGTGATGGTAGGAGGGGTATCCATCAGCGTCGAGTCGACGTTGAAGTACCTAGGACTCGTCCTCGACGGCCGATGGAACTTCTTTGAGCACTGTCCGACGTTCGGCTCCTAAACTAGAACGGACCGGGGCTGCCTTCAGGCGGCTCCTGCCGAACCTGGGGGGGCCAAAAGGCCTCCTGCCGGAGGCTCTACGCGGGATCGTGAGGTCCATGGCCCTTTACGGGGCCCCGGTGTGGGCGGGTGGTTTGGCGTGGCTTTCCGTCCACCACCTAAACGCGCCCTAAAGGGTGGTTGCCGTAAAAATGGTTCGCGGCTACCGCACGATCTCCCGCGAGGCGGCGAGCCTCCTTGCCGGATTGCCGCCATGGGATCTGGAGGCGATAGTCCTCGCGCGCCTGCACGAATGGCGCGCGGAGGCACTATGCCGGGGGGAAACCCCGCTGCCGCGGCAAGTTGTCGCGCAGCGGACAGACTTCCGGCATGATCTCATGGCGACATGGAGAGAGCGACTGTCGCAACCCCGTGCTGGGCACGCCACTATAGCGGCGATAAGACCCCTCTTTGAGGAGTGGCTTAAGAGACGCCACGGCATCCTCACCTTCCACCTGACGCAGGTCCTCACCGGACACGGTGTGTTCGGGAGTTTCCTGCACCGAATCGGGCGGGAGGAAACGCCCGGGTGCTCCCCACTGCGAGGATCGACCGGAGGACACGGTGGAGCACACCGTGAAGGTGTGCCCTGCTTGGGCGGAGCACCGCCGTGTCCTCGTAGCGGCGATAGGCGGCGGCGACTTCTCGCGTCCGGCCCTGGTCGAAGCCATGGTCAGGAGCGAGACGGAATGGGATGCCGTCACCACCTTCTGCGAAGCAGTGATGCTAGCGAAGGAGGTGGCGGAGCGGGAGAAGGAAAGAGCAGCAGTTTTCCTTCCCGGCCGCCGCGGGAGACGCCCCGGGCGTCGGGGGCTACGTCGTGGCCCCTGGCCACCGTAGGCGCGGGCCTGTGGACGGCGAGCAATGGGTAGCTCGCCGTCCGTCCGTCTAACGACGACAGGCCGTGTCGACGGCGCGTTTTGTTCCACGCGCGCCTCAAAGAGCTGTCAGCAGCGTGAAGGGGCCCGCAAGGGCCGACGCCTGCCGGGGCTGCGGGCTGTTCGAAAGAGATACCGCGGCTCCGGAACGTAAGGGCACTGAAGGAACACGGATGGTTTTTAGTCAGTAAAAGTCTGACACTCCCTTCCGCTCCACCCACAGCGAAAGGCGTCATTAGATGATTTTCCATCCGCAAAAAAAAAAGGCTTAAATATCTGAACACTGACGATGGGAAGCGTCTTCAATAGTACGAGATGCCATATACTGCGATCGTGGCGATTATAGAAAATAATCTCCAAAACTATGAAGTTCATGTCCATCAGTTGACTGTTAATAAAAGTAAAAGAAGAATATAGTTAGATAATTCAAACATGCAAAATTAACTAATTTATCGTTGCCAGTTTGATTGAATATGTTATGAATTTTTTTTTAAAGTAAACCTTTAATATTTAAAAAAATCATTTGTGAAGGTACAACTACAAGCAGGTAAAATATTTAAGTAAAACCCATCAAGGTCATTATTTATTACAGTTGAATAAAATTCACAATTTTCCATCTGATTTTAAGTGATTCCTACTTTTCCACGGTTCTACAATCGTCTAAGCACTAGGAAGGCCTTAGTTTCTTTGTTACCCCTGACGACTAATCTTAAATGCCTCACAACTCTAATCATGCTGCTTAGCGAGAGAAATATTTGATTGATGAAGACGGATTTTCTGACAAAAAAGCATCTGTATCACCTAAATTCAATTATTACAAAGAAAAGAAAGTCAAATTAAATAATTTAGGGCCGAAAGGTTTCTCAAGTAAATTTACTCATAGGTTAAATTGTAGTGTTTACCATATTACAAATATATTTGTATAAGTAAAATAGTTCAATTATTTAACTTTTAAATTCAGTCAGGTTATAATTTATTTAATGGATATATTTTAAAGGCATCATCAAAGTCTGTATTTGTAAGAAAGTTGCTCTGCAAAAAAATCTCTGGTTACCTATTTCAATTAAAAAACTAAATAAATGAAAGTGTTTGCATGGTCACTTCGAACTAAGTTGAACTAAAGTTATTTATAAAACTCTTAGCACAGTGTTAATTAAAACCTTGATTAATGTTTGTGCTCCTTTGAAACGACTTTTTATTTTTCTTCGTCCTCGTCTGCAATAAAAATGCAAGTCGTCCGTCGTAAACAATTAATGGAATTTTGAGATAACATTTGTAGTACTCGTAGATTTGTCTTTCTTAATCTAATATATTTCTTTATCGAAAATTTAAAATCTTTTTAAAACTTAATTAACATTTATCTTTAAATTCATTTCTAATTTGCTTTTTAAGTAATGCAAAAATTACCACATTTGATTATAACTAAAATAAAATCGAATATTATTCACCAACTTTTTTTTAGGGTGACAAACAAGCACACAGTTCACGTGATGGTAAGTGGTAGCCGTTACCCGTAGACATCTACATCTATTCTCAATAAAGAATACAAATGCAGATGCATTGTCACCCGTGAGAACTAAGATGGAATGCCTCTTTTCCAGTAAAAAGGGTCGCCGGTACTTTACACTCACCATACGAAACACAGCAGTGTTAAGCTGCTATTTGACGCTGGTATTCGACCATTCACTAAAATCATTCAAGACATTTACCAAAATATCATATAAGTACTGGCAAACCAATTCTACACTTATGCGAAATTTCAAGTCAATAGCAATAGTCAATAATCATTGAGAAAAGGGGCCATGAAACATAATAAGTAGACTTAAAGACCAAACTCGTCTTAAAGTTATGTTTTTCAGTACGAAACCCTAAAAATTTAGAGATCAATGCTCCGAGCGTTGATTATTTTTATTACATAAAGAAAAACAGAAGCATAGCAGGAATATTCAAGCTTATGTCTACCAAGGCGATTTTCTTTTTAATAAAACTTATATAAAATAAACTTATAATAAAAACTCTGCCAGATGTTAAGTAGCCACTGCAGTCCATGGATACCTGCAGTCAACTTAAACAAATTGGATATAGATGCTTTGTCATGGAATGCGTAACCGCCTGTAATTATACTGGTTCTCAATTCCTTTCAGACGAATACCATGGTGCACGTACTGCAGAGCAACTGCAGAAATAGGTAAGAGGGTGGTGCCTACTCCGAAAACTCTTAAGGAGAAAACCGCCTGTAATATAATTACAAAAAGCCAACCTTATTTTATCATCTGAACTTATTTTTTTATCGTGTATATTTAAACGTTTTATTGTTATCACCTAGAGAGAAAAAGAGTAATGGTTCGTAACGAGCTAAACTTGAAAGTACCTTGGATCAACATCATATATTCGGATTGCTGTGAATATTAGATACCGAATTATACGCGATGTGAAGCTTAATATGTTACATGACGTATAATGATGACATTATTTACACCAGGTAGTTAGATAAAGAGAGGCAAACTTTGTGAAATTAATGCCAGAGTAATTTGCTAGCGTGTGTCCTTTTTTTCATACATGCCACAGCTCTGAGATTTTTCATAATAGAATGTTTGTAAATAAACATAGAATATAGTCTATCTATCTAGTCAATCTTCCATTTTAATAAAATTAAGTATTGCATAAAACTAATTTTACAGATTTCATCACGTTAAGTTTATAACTTAGCAACGTTACGAGTACTTTACAGTTGCCGTGGTTACAAGGGGACTAGGGACTTTTGGTTCACTACTAGAGCAGGGATAGAAATAAGTAAACTTAAATCAATAATGAACCGTTTATTGGCAGTCTCAGAAAATTTATTGCATCATTTCGTCCCAGAAAGAGATGACATAGGGAACCAAAGATATTTTATTAGAACGTATATTATAATATATTTGAGGGAAACACGCCAGGTGATGGACAGAAGTATTTTGGAAAACTAAAAAAGAAACAAAAAACTGCAGTTGCCAGTTGTCTTACTACCTAACAATTTTTTAAAATCTTAAGCCAACCACGGGACGGTCGACGGTCTTGGAGGATGACGTATTCGCACTAGACGGACAGGAGCATGTGCATCATAGAGTTGAACAAGAAAAGAATTAAACAATGTTACCTTTTCGTCAATAGAGCAAGCCTGTGTTATAACACTCCACTTCATATTAACAGCGTCTTTTTGTATTTTTTCCAAACCCTTACTCAAAATTACGCCGCAGAAGTGTCCGTGATTTGGCTTTGTGATCTTATTTTATAAGATTAAAACAAGATATCATGATAGTAAAAAAAGTTGGCAGCACATTGACCAAATTTACGACAGCATGGTCGAGAGAAGATGCGATAACTAAATCAAGGAGTAATAGGATACAGTTAGGGAAAAATTAGTTTCAGAAAGAGGAAGAATAATTAAATTGGCTAAGGAGTTAAGCCGAAAAGTTTGGGTATCGTTTTTAAGAAGGCAAATATTAAAATCGCACATTAGCACTTTATGTGTATATAATGGAATAAGCTCTTCAAGAAGGTCATCTAATGTATTGAAATAGTCAATTGTGGAAGAAAGGCTATGAAAAACACGGAGAAGTAATTTGTTGTAAAAGAAGTTCTTAAAAAAATAATTATTTCTTTTCGTTCTCAGATAAAAATTTAGATGATAAACGAACAACAGAAAGAGGTATATGATCACGAATATAAATGGAAACACCACCACCACTTTTTTAACATTCATCATTTCCAAAATATGTAACTATGATAAAATAAACAGTTTGTTTTGATATGGAAATAAAATTAGTAAAGTAAAGTACCCTACATACGTATCACCGACAGGCATAGGTTTTTGTTTCTTTTTTAAAAGCTTTTCAAATAAGGAACAGTGCGCCACGTTCCATTAGGGCATAGGGATTGATAGCTTTACGTGTTTTATTATTTATACTTTCGGGTATTTTACTCAAAAATTTTAATCAGGCAAATTTCGCACAACAGTTTCTATGGGGCCGGTGTGGATCGTATCGTAAATAGGTCGCCCGGTTGCTAGCATATTATGAAATTTAAAAGGTTATATCTACGAGCAACAATTTTTATATATAACTAAAGTGAATCGAATTAAACAATGCACCCGATGGTAAGTGGCCACTGTTTTCCATGGGCCAACTAACTAAGGACAAGGAAAAAAACTGCGGTTGCTAACTAGGCGGGTGCCAACCTAGCGTGAAAGCTATGGAAAATTTTTCCCTATGAAGCAATCCATGGGAGACTAATGTTTAACAGTGTATTTTCAATAGGCTGTAACGGTAAACCGCAACATTTTTATAACAGATGTGACAATCGAATTAGTAGTTTACCTAAGTGTAAGTGGCTACTGCAGTTAATGGGCACTAACATTCAACTTTAAAGATATAAGTATACATATGCATTGTAGCCACAGTCGACTAAGACGGATGCCTCGCAATCTAAGATTTAATTAAAAAGGCTCGCTATGCCCTTCATACGGTAACAAAGCATTGCACACACTTCTACTTGGCGGCAGAATTATGTGCCTACGCAAACGGGTTCCTAAGCAGAAAGGAAAGGAAATCGATATTTTAAATTACTTTGCATGTTAATTGATATGTACGATATCAACACTAATATTATAAAGAGGAAAGATTTGTTTGTTCGTTTGAATTGAATAGGCTCCGAAACTACTAGACCGATTTGAAAAATTCTTTCACCATTAGAATCTTACATTATTCTCGATGAACATAGGCGATAGAATGTTTTCAAAAAGTTAGGGATCCGTATGAAATCTTTGTTAATATAACCCGACCAAAAAAATCGTTATATCGCGTACGCTGTGGAAACTATTGGCAACAGAGCAAAGTGATGTGCTACAGTCTTATACAGAACATCAATATCTACAAAATAATTATCTTTCCGTTACTTCACAATAACTAATTTTCCATGTTAAAATATACAATAGTGACGCCGAAAAATCCTTATATCGTGTACACTGCCAGCACCATGCGATAAGGGTGCTCAAGGTACCTCATGGGCTGGCAGTTTATAATGGACTCGATTATTTTGGAGAACAAGGAGGTGATGGCGGCACGCCTGTAGTTGGACGAGTCTAAGCGGTCGCCTTTTTTTAGGCATTGGGTGACCAATGCTCTTTTCTGTGCATTCGGATTCTACGCCTTGGGAGTAGGATTACCGGATAAGACCGGACGTTAAAACCGGTGCAAACTCCGGAGCACACGTCTTCAGTACAATAGGAGGGCTCCATCAGGCCCACTCGGCTGGCTCACATCCAGGGAGAGGAGTGAATTTTTTTTTTGCGAACCGTGCGCTGTGTAAACGCACATCTTGCATGGAATACTCACACCGCGTTATAAGTCGGCGGTGTGTTCCCTCGGTCATCGATAGTCGAGTTGGATGCAAAATGAGAGCCTAACAGATCGGCTTTCTCCTCTGCTGCATGGGCCAATGTATCATACTCTCTGAGCAGAAGATGGAAGAGATAGCTGACACAAGTTACCATGGACACCTTAGGCGAGAGACCAGAATTCCCACAGGTTCCCAAAGAAATACAAACTAGCTTCTAGCCAATACTGCCGATGAGATCAGACCTTACCATGGCAATGACTCTTTTGAAGTAACTGGGGACAGAGTATTATTTCTTTTTAACAGCGCAGGTGTTTACATTACGAGACTTTGATGCTTCAGCCCAGGCCCGGTAGCACTCCTGCTTATAGCGTGATGCTATTTTACAGGAGCAACCAAACCATGGCTGGAATCTGCTTTACAATGGGCACCACGCAGGATTGAATAAAAAGTTCCATACCCTGAAGTACAACACCAGCAACTGAATTAGCAACAACGTTCGTTCAGCGAGAAGCAAACCCAAGGGTAGGATGCAAAGAAAGACCGCATCCTATCCCAATTGTTCAACATATAGTGCCAAACACGGCGGTGGCCTTCAGAATGCAATCGCGATTTTAGCGTGAGTGGCAACACACTCCGGACTAGACAATGGTTCAATACGGGAGGCCAAGAGGGGCGTCGACGGAAACCTAATAATATCCGTTCGGACGAGAGGTCAGCAGAAGCTCCAACAGTGAAGGTGCATGATCCTCCACATCTGAAATCCGCGTATGCGAAGTAACCAGTTGTGAATAATTTGTACCCCGGGTAAGAAAGATATGCAGTATCAGCTGGAGAGGACACCTGAGTCTCGGTTAAAAAGAGCAAGGCTGGCTTCTCCGTCTCCAGATGGCAGTGGATAGCGTTAAGTTTGGAATGAAGTTCCCTGATGTTGCAAAATTCACGGATAGTCTTTATTTCAAGCTTGTATTCTGTGAGGTCGTGGTACCACCCTGGTTCGAACCTGCCATCCGTGCGATAGCAAAAGCTATCAATCACTGTTCAATATTTTCTTTTTTTTCTTTAAAAAAAAATAAAAAATTTACCCAGCAAATAGAAAATGTAATTATAAACTTAACAACCTATTTTAATTAAATTGCCGTCCAATTTCAAAGGCTTTTACGGCACTCAGGTGAACTAAACTCGCAGTATCCAGTATTTTGATAATTGTTTAGTCCTGTCGTTGAAATTTTGCAAAATGAACTTTTATGGTAAATAAATTTAAAAAATGATTAGAAGTTTAAGTGAAACTTCAAAGAAAGTTTAGTATTTTGATATAAAATAGGTTTTCTATGTTTTTTTTTTTGTAACCTTGGCTTGAGTTTATGTTGCTAAATACTTCTTATTTGATTATCCATACTTAATATTATAAATGCGAAAGTGTGTTTGTTTGTTTGTTTGTCCTTCTTTCACGTCGCAACAGAGCGTCGGCATGGCATGATTTTTTGTATGTGGATAGTTCGGTGGCTGTAGAGTGACATAGGCTAGGTTTATTCAGCGGAAAAATATATCATTTCCGTGGGAAAATCGAATATGTTGCAAAATTAAATTCAGCTAGGTGGTGCCACCGTGATTCTACAAGACGGACGACGGTACTATGGACGAACACAGAAGGTCAGAATATCTGGATTATTATGTCTTTTTACCAAAATTAAGATAAAAAATGTATGGATCTGTATTTTTCCACGCAGGACCGGGAAGAGAGCGATAAAAAACATTAAATTCACCAGCTGATTTTCTTCAATCGTTTTGGTGCATTGTAATTCACAGAATAGGCGATAACCTCGCAGACGATATTAAGTAATCCGTAGATGCTCTGCCTACCCCGCAAGGGTTACAGGCGTGATTATAAGTATGGATCAGGAATATTATCACCACCTGTCACGCTTTCACCCTTAACTGTTACTAAACTGTGGTAGAAACAGTTCGTAAGCCTTATGAATAAAAGTAAAATTAATTGAACGGAAATGAATACAGTTCTTATATGTGGTTTATGAATGAATCGGTATTACAAAAAGAAAAATTGTGCAAAATTAGAAGAAAAATATTTTTTGAGAGTTCTTAGTAACTAAC